>CM076579.1:212144609-212626750 GCA_034641835.2 Pinus albicaulis | reverse complement strand
AACGATAAGAAAACTATTTCGTTATCATTTTCTAAACCCATAACTAAATTAAATAAAACCGGACAATAATTTTTAATCAACAATTGTGCCATGCTCTAAGCACAAAATGGTAGGATGTAGTTGGGTGCCGGATTTCCGAATTCTGAATCGTGCTGGGGCGCCGGTTTTCCCCCAATCATGGGGTCGGTCTCATCTTTTTTTCGGGAGCCGTTTGTTTTTCAACCTGTTTTTCTCTTGTCAAGCGAGCTTGTATTGGAGTGCAGGGTTTTTTGGTTTTTATTAAGGTTGATTATCTTCTTCAAGCTCACCTTACAATATACATCAAGCGAGCCGGATTTCATAGGCCAAGTCTTTGCATGAAGATTTTCAAGGCGAGCCAGTTTTATTATTCAAGGGTTTGCGCGCAGCAAATGGGATATCGATGCGGATCAATGTTTTCAAGGATGATCTTGTGGGTATGTTTTATACTACCCGTAATGTTGTAGGCCATGAACATCGAATTACTTCTCTTCAGAAGTATTTCTGGATGTATTTGGTATATGGGGTTTTCTCGCTGTTTTTATAACAGCTTGAGAAAGTATTGATGATCATGTACTGTCATATATTTCTTTTAATATATACAGCGTTTTTTTCCTTCTGAAAAAAAAAGAATAGTCGTTAAGTTTATCTACATTTTGTAGGAAATGTGATTTTTACCCCTTTTTTAAAAAAATGTAAAAAATTGTCATATCTACATTTTGTAGAAAATGGAATAGTAGTCAAATATATCCCTTTCATGCACTTTCAATTTCTTTTTTGAAATCCTATCTAGAGTTGAAGATTCATTGAGTGTTAAAATAAAGCAAACACCAATTTATGAATACATGTTAAAAGTTTATATTTATTAATCCTCGTTTCCTTTTTCCTCAAAGCTCCTTGTACATTGTCCCTTTCATAAACTGCTTGTCAATTGAAAAATTATATAGAATAAATATATGGAATCATTTGTTATATATATATATATATATATATATATTATAATTACTAAAATTAAATGATAAGGTAATACAATTTAATAGTTGTAAATAATTTCATAAAAAATTATTTATATTTTGGAAAATGTATATGTTATATATTATAATAATATATATATTTTTAATAAATTATATAACATTTTAATATAATTATGAAAATGAAAAGAAAATTAATTTTAATAATCTTATTAATAAATTATATAACATATTTCAATTCTCTTTCTTAATAATTTAGTAGTCAATTTTCACAAAAATACTAGAACATTTTCACTTTTATTATTATAAGTGAAAAATAAAATAATTTCCATGATTATTAATAAATCTCATTATTATATTTGAAAGAAATGATACATAAATATTTATGTATATTGAAGAATGGATATGTTATGATAAATTGTTTATTGTTTTTCCTCTAATTCAACTATATTTGAACTAAGTGAGAGTCACGACTTTGTAGCCTTTCTTCAAATATCTAAGTAGATTCATATCTTTCTATGTGGCTTTGTTGAATATTATATTTGATTAATTAAGTTATGATTTAGTTGTTGATATAATGGGTTGGCTAATATTAACATTATTAGTGATAATTCTATTTTTCAAGTTTTAAAAGAAGTATTATAATAACTTTATTATTTATTTTTTTATATGTTTATAAAATATATATCTATATATATATATATATATATATATATGAGATTAATATTACATAATTTTAATGTTTAAAATAAAAATAAAACCATGTCTATAGGGTCTTAGATAGATGGTGATTGGGTGCTCCATTAAGGCACTCCTTGATGTGAAGTCACCAGTTCAATTCATTGCCTTATATATATATATATATATATATATATATATATATATATATATATATATATAAGGTTGTGCCCATGGACAATGCCTTATTAGAAAGTGCTTTTGAAAAAATTTCAATTTACTATTTCTTATATGAAGGAAAATTATAAATACATGTTTAGATCCATCTTAACTTTGGATTTACTAATCCAGAATTATGCAGGAACACAATAGAATATAGATATACATATAAACACATAAGTGTATTAGAAATAAAACTTCATTTCATTAATATCAAAAAACTGAAATATGCTTAAATACAGAATGGAAATAAACTAGCTCGGGCGATGGTAGCTTATCTCTAAGAAGAGATGTGGCGGCTAAATGCCTCTTAATTGTGTTACAATCAGGCTCAAGGGACTTTTTATTATTTAAAAATAAGGGAAAAACCTAAACAACCAAAACCCTAACCCCAAGAGCCGGAACGCTAAGAATTTGTGGGCCCTGTTGGGGTTAGTTGGGTAGCGAACTTTTCGGGGTTATAAATTGGTCATATTAACTTCGTTTGGCATGTACGATATGTTGGTCAGAAATATCTCTCTGAGTAGTACAGGTTTTGCCAAAAAGAAACACTATTTAGGGGGTCAAAGCTGCTTCGAAATTTCAGGACTCGAAAAATTACTAAAAATAATAAATGTTGCTATAAACAAGGACACTAACGAAACCAACTGGAGTTCTAGGTGGAATAAGCGGGTTGCCACCAATATCCACCTGGATTAGTCCTCCCCCCTTAGGAAGAAACGGTCCCGATTGCATGCAAAACCTCCATGAGGCGAGGAAACTTCTGTTGAACTTGGTCCCTGGTGAACCACCTGCCCTGGTGAAGGAATTGACATGCTTTGACAACTCAATATATGTTGGCAGGTTTTCTTGATCTATGTGTCCATAATCCGATTAGTTGTTCCATGTTCCATGCAATCTGGGTTTAACTCTGTTGGTGTGAGTTGTTCTGCAATGTCCGATGTGTTTAGTATTGGTGGAAAGTATGGTTGAAGGTGGTCCACACTGAAAATTGGGTGCAAACCAAGGAATGGTGGAATGACGAGCTCGAATTCATTGTCCCCTACAACCTTGATGATGGTGTACGACACATATTGGAGCAGATGAAGCATGCAGTGGGGTCCAATGATGTGCTCCTTCTGCAAATGTAACCAAACCTTGTCGCCCACCTGGAACTTGTGTGACACCTGATGTTGATCATGTCACTGCTTGTACTTAGCATTGGATTTGTACAATATGTCATGCACCTGTTGGCGGACATGTTGAATGCACTCAATGAATTTTTTCTCCTTGTCATTTTCATACTAGAGATGAGAATAATTTGCCTGAGTAGTTGCAAATGGTATTTCCACATCAATAGGACATAGTGGCTTGAATCGCAACCCTACCTAAAAGGGGCTATGGCCATTTGAGCTATGTAGAGCTTGGTTGTAGTTGTGCTAGACATAGGGGAGGCTTTCATCCCATGTGTGTGGATGCTTCTATTTGTACATGCACAAAATGTGTACGATAATATTGTTGATGACCTCTTTGGCCATCAGTTTGGGGGTTGAAAGTCGTGGACTTAGTGAGCTTGGTATCCAACATCAACTAGAGACTTGACCAAAATGTACTTATGAACTTGTTTTCCTGATCTGAGATAATGGAATGTGGGATCCCAAAGTGTACCCACACTTGTTCAAATAAGAGTTTAGTAGGGATTCTTTTGTGATAATCTTCTTGCAAGCTGCCATAATGACCATCTTAGAGAATCTATTGACAACCACAAAAATGCAGTCATTTCCATGCTTGGTAGAAGGAAGGCCCGACATGTAATCCATGGATATGGATTCCCAAGGTCAACTAGGGGTATACAACATAATATATAGGTCTTGCTTCTTAATGGTCGGTTATGCAATGGCACAGGTAGTGCAATATCTGATGTACTTCCCAACATCTTGTTGAAGGTTTGGCTAATAGAAATACTTATGTAGTACCGTCGTTGTTTTCTCCACCCCAAAATGTCCAGTGACTTGACTGTAGTGTGCTTCCCAAATCATCTTGGCACAATCACTTGACGGAACACATAGGTTTCCCAAGTGGCATAATATTGCATCCCAGAGGTGAAAATTTGGAACTTGCTTGCCTTCTGGGAGTGTATGGTATGTGTTTCCAAATTCTGTATCATTCTTTTAAAGATGCATCCACCCTGAAGTGTCGTGCCCACAAGAGTCAAGCACAGTGGTCAGCGGCACGATCGACAGTCAGTTGAGGCAGTCTGCAACATTGTTGGTCTTACCCTTCTTGCACTTAATGTTCATGTGGAACTATTGCAGCTATGTGGACCATTTATAATGGTAAGCGTTTTGCAATTTCCATTGTGTCTGTATGAACTGTAGTGGTCGGTATTCTGTGTGGATGACAATTTCCTTCCCAATAATGTAATTCTTCTACATCTCTTTGTCATAGGTGGGATACTTTCGAACTGTGCCTAAAATTGTCTCACTGTGATATGCCACTAGATGCCTCTGCTGAGTAAGAACTGCACCAATAGCATAGTCAAAAGCATCTGTCTTAATCTCAAATGGTTTTTGCAGGTCTGATAATGTGAGCATTGGTGCAGAGCATAGTTGATGCTTCAACTCGATGAACACCTTCTATTTGGATTTAGACCAAAATAACTTTTCTTTTGTTAGGATGTTTGGGTTTGACCCAGATTCGATCTATACTGTGGACCAACAAAACCCTTGATCATTGGCCCTTTCGGTAATGACCTATAAGCAGATCACAGTCTCACCCAAGGTGACTATGGGTGGCTGCAAAACCAGGTTTCTATAGCCTTAAGGGACTGCGCGATGTGGTATTCTTATGTTTTTTTACCCTTATAACTTCTCAAGTTACCTCACCACATGCATTTAATCATATAAATACATCATATAACATCATAAATTATTTTTTGTGCTAACATAACATGCAACTATATTAACTACTTTGCAATAACAAATATTAATCAAATAGGTATAGAAAACAAATAAGAACACAAAATATCATCTCAAAATTTCTTATTTATTATGATGAATCTTTGATTGCAATCAGCTCTTTGACCTACGCACACAGCTGCAGGTGGTCTGCGTACTAAGTAGTAGACTCTTCCAAGGTCATTGTGCACTAGCTACAAATCTTCCCCTTCGCTACAAATAGATTACAAAGACTTGCCATTAACAATCTATCATATCATGGTGATCTCTAAACATAGCATTAGATCCCTTTGTATATTATTATATCGAAAAAATACCATGGGCTCCCAAAAACAAGAAAATATAACCCGAAACCCGTTACAAAAAGGAGGGGCTTCGACCCACCCCCTAGCCCCTATGATACTACGCGGTATATTTAAAATACTTTTTTGTGTAGTCTACTTCGTGCTCCGCTCCTCAAAATGAGGAGTCTTAGCTAAAATATAGGCCAAGTTTGGATGTGCCCAACATGCCTCCAACACTCACATGTGACTTGTCCCGAGTCACTCAATTGATTGCCTTTGATTTTTGTTGCGATGTTGTTGTAGGCAAAATTGTACGACTATAATATCTCTATTTTCCATTTCTCTTCACTGTGCACTTCTTCTAGTAGTGCTTATGTGACTGGAATTGACAACACTAGAATGTTCATATTGACATGGTCCCAATATTTCTCCTGCATTTTTACTTCGGCGGAGTTGAACTATAGAGCTCTGACATGTATCTACATTATCCTCATACCAAATGTCGTCTCTATTATTCTTTCTATTTGGAGTCGTTTGCTATCTGCACTTGTTGTCTGGTTGTTTGCGGCAATATATTTAACTCTGTGATTCTCTCCTCAATGCCTGTTAGGAGAGTGCCGTAGAGATCCTCTATCTTGTTCCATGACTCCGCTGTCACCTCTTGAACTTTGTCCCAATTTTGATCGAAGTCCCCCTTAGTGAGGACTAGTGGCATTATATCCTTTGTTTTACTGACCTTGTGCTACTTCCTGCTCCTTAGGGAAACTTCGTTGGGTATCTTCCTTTTTCCCTTATCTGTCTCTATCTTCTCCTTTTCCCACTCATCGTCTCGAGGAGGATCTTGCTAACCCTCATCGTGTTCCTGCTCCTAGTCTTTCTCTTGTTCCTCTTTGTCCTTATATTTTTCACTTGGGCCTCCATGCTCTGATGTTTCCTCGTCCGTCTAACTACCCTCTGCCTCTTCCTCCAACGCAATCATCCCTTTTTCAGACCACTATTGTATTAGAGTATCAATATCCTCTTATGTGCATCACAGAGGATTCCATGTCTTCATTGTATCTCTTCAAACCTACACAAATGCTCATCCGAAAGCAGTAGAATTGGCTATTTGCACAATTTCACCAAATATTAACTAAGGTTACTTTTAAGTGTGAAAATGAGGGAAAATTGATTTTCAATGTTCCTTGAACATAAAACTTGAAATATTAAAATGAAGCATGAACAATAGAAAGAAGATAAGAAAACACATAAAATTGACAACGGAGCTCGTCCCTCTTGGACTACATCTCTCGGTTTTCTTCCAAGTGGGCATCCATTGTATTCAAAATTCTCATAAGTATAATTACATCAACTTCACCATTCTAGATTGTGAACATAGGCATCAATGGCTACTGTCAGAAGATAGGCCTTGACCTCAGCTCTCCAACGCAACTTACAGATCTCAAAAAGGCCTAATATTGGCCAAGTTGTGCCTCCAAAGGCATACTGCAGGCATAAATAACATAAGTTTTACATACACTCCTTTCAAGTCCCATCGCTTAGGCACATTGGAAAACACTTTTATAAACCACAGGCAGGTCCCAGGGTCAAACCCGTGGACCTCCCAGGATTGGGTTTTGGCAATACATAGAAAATTGTTTTGATATGGCGTAACTATATGGTATATGCACCAACCATAGTTTTAATTTGGCTACAACCCTTGCACCATATATTAATTTATGGTTTTAACAAATGTGAAAACATATTCATATAAAATTTTGGCGGTAATACATTAGTTGATAGGTGGATTATGGTTACAACCATAGGTTTTAAACATATGTAATGTTTATGATTGAAACCGACGGTGGAATATAATATATTAACCTGTGGCATGTAGTTTCAACAGTTAGATATGGATCGGCGGTGATATCGAAACTCCCCATTGCATATAACATATAACAAAGGTTTAAAATTAGTCATATTACCCCACCATATCCATTGATTGTGAGCCGATCATGCTAACTTTGGAGCAGCATATAATAATCCATGGGTTTGGCAGGGCCACTAAATAAGGTGAGCTCCTCCAACCCTTCCCCCACATAACCATACAACTAACATTTAAATAGATTTGCGCAATTGTTTTAATAAGTAATGTCATAGTCTCTTGGTAGTATTTTGTATTATGCTGTCGGAGTTTGTGGGTTCGAGCCCGACCTTGGAGTTTGACCTGAATGTTGAGTTTGACTTTGACCTGCCACATATCTTGATGAGTGAATTCCAATTGGCCTGCAAAGGCCCAATTTTTTCTCCTGTTGGAGTAAAACTTCAGAGTGCATTTTCTCCCTCATGCGAAGGCCATTTATAAACCTAGTATACCACCGAAATTAGCAAGACAAGCTCTTGGACTTGGAGTTGGTTTCATGAGAATATGAGATTTAAAATTTTGAGCATTTAGAGGATCCTCCTAGATCATTCCTCTCCACTGGAAGCTTTTGGAACAAAAAATTTTTGGTTTTAAGCAGACATGAGGTGAGGATACATGTCCCTCACCCTTATGATCTCCATCCACCTTGCTTTGCTTGGATTCATTTCTTTGAGTCCCAATCGAAGATACTTGACATATCCATGCCTAGAAGTATAAAACATTATATCCAAGATGGTATATTCCTGTAACTTAGTCATACATTCAGGTGCAAAATCATCTACAGTAGGAATTTGAGCATTTTTGCTCTGGATCCATGGTTATAGGAGGTTAATACAACTTCAATTTTTCAACATTTATAACCGAATATATGTGCATGTATGGATGAAAACTAAAATGGAATGCATTGTGCCCAATATTTTCAAAAATTATAAAATCACCATAGTTGATAGGTTTCAACTTTTTACCTTCACCTTTCATCCTTTATTTGCTAATGTAAATCAATACTTCATCACCAACTTGAAAGTGGTGATCCACCTAATGCTTGTCATGGCGCATTTTGTACTTGGCCTAACTTTTCTCTAATTGATATTGCATTTCTTCATCAATCTTATGGATTCTTTGAACAAACTTGATTGATTTCTCGGCATCTCCATGTCCATCCTCCTCAAATTCTTCATAAAACATGAAGTCCATTGGTGATTTTGGTAGGTACCCAAAACATGTTTCAAAATGAGATCTACCATTAGAATAATGAAAGGCGCGGTTATAAGCATGTTGTACATAATGTAAGGATTCATCCCACAACTTAGGATGTTTGCTTCAATAGCCTTTGAGAAGATGTACCACTATTCTATTCACCGCCTCTATTTTTCCGTTGGTTTGTATATGAAAATTTTTGCTCTTTTTCAATTTAGTGTCCATGAGTCCCCACAAAGTGGACCAAAAATCCAACATGAAACGAGAGTCCCTATCTAGAATTATAGAAGTAGGCAACCCAAATTGAACCCATACATTTTGAAAGAACAACTGTGCAGTCTATTCAAGAGTTAATTTCTTTTTACATGGAACAAGAATACACATTTTTCTAAATCTATCAACCACAGCATACAAATAATCATGCCCTTTTCTAGACATTGGAAGTCCTCCAACAAAATCCATAGATATATTGTCCCATGGCTGAGAAGGAAATGGAAGTGGCATATGCAAACCTAACATTCTATTGTTTGGTTTTCTTATTGAACACATGACACAACCTTTGATGTACTTAGTAATTGTTTCATTCACTTGAGGCAAATAGAAATACCTTTGTAACTGTGCCATTCTCTTACCTACACCAAAATGCCTTGAAACACGAGAAGAATGTGCTTCCCTGATGACATGCACTCTTTATCCCTGTGGTATCCACAACTTTACAAGATGGTATAATAACGTGTCATGAACATGATAATTCAGTTCTTCCACCTGAGCACCATGAGTTAGTGATTCAAACATCCTTAAAATCATTATCTATAGCATATTTTTCTATATATATTTCATGTGCTAAAGAAATGTTTTGCAGAATAACCAAAGCATTCAAAGAAGGTCTTGATAACATATCAACTACTTTATTGGTGGTACCTTTCTTATATTTCGTTACTAAGTGGAATTGCTACAAAAACCCCATCCATCTATAATGTCGAGGCTTCTACAACTTTGTTTGAGATTGAATCTAATGAAGTGGATGATGATCTGTATGAATCATAGTTTCTTTTATCATTAAATAATGTTTCCATTTTTAACACTTTCCACTAATGCATACAATTCTTTATCATAAGTTGGATAGTTAGAAACTTCTTTAGAAATTTTTTCAGAATGAAAACAAATAGGCTTTCCTTTTTTCAATAACATTGCACCAATTACATACCCACTAGCTCAGTTTCTATTTCAAATGGTTGTTGAAGGTCTCACAAAGCTAAGATTGGAGTTGTAACAATTTTCTGTTTTAAGGTATCAAGTTTTTTTTTTGTCCTCCCCACTGAAAGGAGACTTTAGAACTTGTTAAAGCATGAAGTGGTGATGAAATAAAAGATAAATGAGAAATAAACTTCCTCCAATACTGAACTGCACCCAAGAAAATTCTAAATTCTATCACATTTTGTGGTCTTGGCCACTTAACAATGACATCAATTTTAGTTGGATCAATTTTTAGCTGACCACCTCCAACTATGTAACCAATATATACTAAGGAAGTTTTTCCAAATTCACACTTAGAAAGTTTGAGATACAATTTTTCTCTTTGCAACACATCAAAAAAAAATTAATAGCCTTTACGCGTTCTTCCAAAATTGATCTAAAATAAAAATATAATCCAGATAGACTATGACAAAATTATCAATAAAAGGGCGAAAAAAATCATCCATCACTCTCATAAAAGTTGCTAGAGCATTGCATAATCCAAACGACATAACCAACCATTCAAAAACCCCATGTCTAGTCTTGAATGCATTTTTCCAGATACCATTCTCTGCAATATGAATATTATAACCACTTCTTAAATCAAGTTTTGCAAAGTGAACAACATTATTCAACTGATCAAGCAAATCATTGATTCTAGGAAGAGGATACACATTCTTAATGGTGATTTTATTTAAGGTTCTAAAATCAACACACATTCTCCAAGTTATGTCTTTCTTTGGGGCTAATATGATCAATGATCCACATGGAGAATAACTAGGTCGAATAAAGCCTTTATCAACCAATTCCTGAGTTTGTTTCCTAATCTCTTAATTTTCTATGACAGACATACGATACATGCCAATGTTCGGAAGAGGGGCATCAGATTTTAATTGAATATCATGTTGTATTTCTCGTTTCAGAGGTAAACTTTTGGTTCTTTAAAAAATTCCTTATAATAATCTACTATTTCAACCAATTTGTCCTTAAAATGAGAATCATACCCTTGAAAAGCATCATACTTATCTTTATTTTTATTTTTAACAATCACGAGAACATAATTTTTACTTGAATTTATTAACCTTTTCAATTGAATGGAATTGATTAAATCCAGGTTTGTCTAATTATGTGTGCCCTAAAAATATATTCAATTCCATCTTTAAGAAGAATACTTATTCTCCTTCCTATGAAATATGGCATCTTGATCATAAAGATATAGATAATCCAACAAAACTCCACATATATCCAAAGGAATCACATATAAATCAACTTCATCGACAAAATTAGTTGTAACTACAAACCTTAATCGAAACGTTTTTGTGACCTGCATCTAAGTATTTTCTTAGCACTGTCCTAAAGGGTATGGTTTTGGATGATTTTTAGTTTCAAATCCCAATTTCCTTACTAGTTCCTCAGATATTAAATTTTCTTGCGATCCACTATAGAATAATGTGTCTATCTTAGTCTGCTTGGATATAATCGTTATGTGAAACAATTCAACTCTCTTATTTTCCTCAATCACATTATTAGATTTTGAAGAAAATGCAAAACAAGTAGAACTAGAACTAGCTTCAGAAGGATTACCTATTAGACCCATAGCGGTAATCTTCTTCTCTTCACTAGAGTCAGATCCCAAATAATAGTGGACTCCAACATTATCTTTCATTTCACCCTTCTTCTTAAGGAACTTCTTTTGTTTATGTTCAGGATGAAGCTTCTAACATTTGGAGTCATCATGTCGAACACTCTGACAATGAGTACAAGTACACATTTCTCCTTCCTTCTTGGCCATTGTCGATTTCTTCCCCTTTGATTTTCTCTTTCCCTTTCCTTCTTTAGAATCCATGTTATCTGAATGCTTGAATAATTTCTTTGAAATATTTTACTAAAACGGTGTGCCACCTGGTTCAATATGAATGGCTTGTACACACACTTCATCAAAATTAGTTGGATCAAAACATAATAAATATATGTGGAAAATAAGAATGAAAACTTCCAATATATTTTAACAAAGTTTCCCATGTGTTTAATGCAAAATTAAGTGCGAATTCCTTTTTCTGGAATTCCTGTGTAAACTCTCGCACACTTTATCCTTTACCTTGCCTTAAATGCTTCCAATCCATTACAACCTGTTTCACATATACTAAAGGATAGAATTTCTTTCTAAGAGCTTTAACAAACTTAGACCATGAAGAGATAATTTTACCTTTTTGCTTCAAATTGGATTGATTTTTACTTTCCCACCAAATCAAAGTTTTTCCCCCCATTCTAAGTGTAGCTAATTGAATTTTTGTAGATTCATCAACAACATTTTGAATTCTACAATACACCTCAAGTTACTTTATCCATCTATCTAACTTTTCAAATTTCAAACATAACATCAAGCTTCAATAAAGGAGATTTCCTTTTCTAATTTTGTGATTCTGAATCTAAGCTTAACTGATAAGATAATAAAGAAGAAGAAGATGAAGATGAAGATGGAGGACAGATTCATTACCATCAGTGTTTTCCTTGCCCTTTTTCTTCTTCTTGCCTTTAGAAGATGATGATACATGTCTAGTCTTATTGTCTTCATAAATTTCTGCAATCATCCATTGCATATTATGGAAAATTTTCTGAAATTTCTCCTCGCTCTTAGTCTCAGGAGATTCTTCTTCATTTGACTCTCCTATCGTTTGAGAGACTTTCCTCTTTCCAATCTCTATATTTTTCTTCTCAACTTTCCCTTTTCCATTTCACAACCTGGATCTAGCAGACATTCACATTTGAAAATATCATGCTTATACATGATCAACCTTTCTCTAATACCAAAATATGATCCGAAAAAAGTAGAATTGACTATCTACACAATTTCCCCAAATATTAACTAAGGTTTATTTTAAGTGCAAAAATGAGGGAAATTGATTTTCAATGTGCCTTGAACATAAAACTTGAAATCTAGAAAATAAGAATGAACAACCAAAAGAAGAGAATCAAACATAAAAAACTGATGATAGATTTCGTCCCTCTTAGACTACATCTTCGGGTCCGCTTCCAAATGGGCGTCCGTTGTATTAAAAATTCTCATAAGTCTCTTTACATCAACTTCACCATTATGGATTGTGCATGTAGGAATCAATGGATACTATCAAGAGATAGGCATTGTCATCATCTCTCCAACGCAACTTACAAATCTAAAAAATGGCCAATATTGCCCAAGTTATGCCTCCAAAGGAATACTGCAGGCACAAATAACATAAGTTTTACAGACACTCCTTTCAATCCCCATCACTTGGGTGCATTGGTAAACATTTTTATAATCCACGAGCAGGTCCTAGGGTCAAACCCGTGGACCTACTGGGATTGGGTTTTGGCGGTACCTAACAAATTGTTTTTATATGGTATAGGCACCAACCATAGTTTTAATTTGGCATAACGTTACAACCCCCACACCATATATTATCATATGTTTTTAATAAAAGTTCAAACATAGTAATATAAAAGTATGGCGGTAATGCATTAGTCGACCGGTGGATTATGGTTACAACCATAGGTTTTAAACATATGCAATGTTTATGCTTTAAACTGATGGTGGCATATAATATCTTAACTCGTGGAATGTAGTTTCAATGGTTGGATATAGATCAATAGTGATATGGAAACTCCTTGTGACATATAACATATAACAAAGGTTTAAACTTAGTCGTATTACCCCGCCATATTTGTTGATTGTGCACCGATCGTGCTAAATTTGGAGTAGCATATAATAATCCTTGGGTTTGGTAGGGCTTCCAGATAAGGCAGGCTATGCCAACCCTTCCCCCACATAACCATACAACTAACATTTAAATGTAGATTTGCACCATTTTTTTTAATAATTCATGTCATAGTCTGTTAGTAGTATTTTATATTATGTTGTCAAAGGTCGTGGGTTCGAGCCCGACCTTGGAGTTTGACCTGAATGTTGAATTTGAATTTGAGCTATGCGTTGAATTTGACCTGCTACATGTCCCGCTGAGAGATTACTGTTAAGCAGGTAAATCCTCTCTGCGAATAGAGACGATCCCTCTAGCCCTAAAGTGGGTCTAGAAACAAAGAGACATGCTAGAGTGTTGATTCCTAATTACAGAATGAAAAGAGGGCATGGTAGATCGACCTACCTGGAATCCAATGCTGTCGTCGTGGCTGTAGTGATGGTGGCCTCTCACTCCTACCTCGGCAAGTCACAATACTTCTGCAATCATGCTCAGATACCTTCACATAGATCAACAAACAAGAACAGCATACGACATAATAAATTCATTCATAACTACTAGCCAGTCAAAGAGGGCTAATCATATTGCATTAAAAATATAACATAACACAAAATGGGAACCAAACAATAGTCATGTATAGTATTGATAGAAGAAAGAGTTACAACCAAAGCTTTGACGTTGCAGTCTCCTCCAGCAGGGTTCAGCCGAAGCACGTCTCAGATGCTCATTAGGGGATTTAGACGAGATGAGGGCATGGACTTAAGCTCTCTCAACGAAGTTCCTTCTTGTTCTATCTCTTCAATAGTTCAGCTATAGTATACTCAATCCTCCGTGTTCAGCTAGCTTATGCAAGGAGAGATAACTTCTTTTATAGAGGAAAAGGAGGAGGTTAGGATCCCTACAAAGGTGGAAGGGAGGTCTATCCTTTAGGAGGTTTCCACAAGAGGTGGAAACCATATACTAAAGGAGGGATTCTGTGGTTTTTCAGTCCAACCACTCCCAATGACTCACCCTCGGAGTTGTTAGAGTGGAATCTCCACCTCTAATTTGAAAAAACATTCCATAAACAGATTAGCGTGAGAGGCTAACTGGGACAGAGTGCCAACTGGCACAGGTCCCAGTCTTAATCTTCCTCATTGGCATGAGGGTAGAACTAACTACTCACGCCAAGGAAAAAATAGGGGTTTCTGAAGCTCTACTCAGGGAATTGTCAACAAAAGGAGTATTGTTCTCATGTAAAGGGATTCAATGATGGTCTTTTCAAGGCATGACACTTCTTATTATTCACGAAAATGACCCTCCAATGTGAGATATGGGGATTGTAGGGATAGTGACAAAATGTTGTGTAATAGATTCCCCCTAAAGCATGAGGTCTGAGAGAGAGGGAGGGGTGAAATGATTTATGAGAACATGTTCGAACTAAACACCGATGTCAGAAAACTTGCAATTACAAATACAACTAATATCTCTGATACATGAACACGTGGTATGGGCACAACCATCCATAATAGAGTGTATAAAAAATAATATCCGAGGTATGGATGCAACCATCTAGAAGTAAGGATCAATAAAAAAACTCAGGTATGGTCACAGCAATCCAATCAAAAGATTCATGTAATAAGTCATGATAATCCACAAGAATCCACAACCTAGATTTTTATTAGACAAAACTCAGGGTCTTGTGCTCCATCTTGACCAGAACAAGTACAAATTCAAACATGCGAATATATGAGCTGAAGTCGAACATGCAAGAAAATCACCTGATTACCAGCCAATGATGAAAGCTGTTAACAAGCACGAGAGAAACCACCAATAATGATAATGACTCTCAAGGTACAATAGGTACAATCCACAGAATGTGAACAGTGATCTGGTGTCAAACACCCACAGAATCACCCGATCGAAGGCCAATGATATGGACCATTAAGGCATGTAGGCTCCAAGGTACCAGAAGGGAGTCTTTAGATCATATTCCTGGATAATGAGTTGAAGTTGATAGGAAGTGACCTGGTCGAAGGAAGGCCATAATGTTTCCCACTTCATTGACATGAGACAGAGGAACATTATGATAGTGAATCAGGACCAATAGAGAATCAGAGGGAGGTTGAAAAATGCAGAAGCAAAATTCTCTTGAACATATCAGCGACACGACACTGGATTTGGCAGCATTTGACATCAAGGGATCTGAGGTCATGATGACATGGAAAATATCATATGAGAGGTAAAAATGGATTACCCAAACCCATGAAGGAAAAAAATGACGAAACGAGATGTCCCCAACCTGACACGAATGTTGATGAGTGTCATGTTCAAGAGCAACATACTGCCGACACATCTAAAATCTAGTTCAATTTTCCCCCACCATTTCTGGCGAGTGCCCCAATTATTTTTGAAAACAAGCTTGAAGGGGATAACAGATGCTTGTAATGTAATTTTTTCCTTCGGACAAATCCAACCTAGCACATTTCATGAGCCCTAGGAAGGAGGAACTCAAGTAACGTCATGGAGACGAAGTCTGATGTCATCAGGGTTTAACGAGTCTAATAAAGGGAGAACTTAACATCTTTTCATGTTTAGAGAGTTTGAAAAGAAGGCAAAAAAGAAAACTCCAACATGGCCCTTTTCATAAATAGTCTCTCAGATCTGAAAAGGTAGAAAACAATATCTGAAAGAACCTCTTATTCGTGATAGGCTAAAGTATTCCTTTTTCGTAAATAATCCATCCCAGTCCGAAAAAGGGGTAAATGTATACTGGGTAGATATCGCTTCGCAGCCATTTAACGAGTTCAAAACGACAAGAATATCAACAATATTTTCAATTTTAGAGTCAGAAAAGAGCTAAAAGATGACTCCATTAATGACTTTTTCGTGTTTTTACCGAGTCAGAAAAAGTATGAAATACAACTCATTACTTCATCACTATCGCATGAAAACTCATCACTACATAAGAGATACGTGTAAAACCCATTTCTCGAAATGATATAATAAAATAATTGAAAACACATCCTAAAACCTAATTAGGGTTGAAAAAAGTTATAAAAGTGCCAAAAATGGTAAAAATAATTACTTTTCACTTTTTACCTCTTATGGAGCAATAGTTACCCATTTTACAGTGTGATCTTGCGGCGACGATAGCGGATGATTCGATAGACCAAACTCGAATCTGTCAGTTCCAGGTACGAAGCGACATCCTTCCCTTCAGTTTAATTCCTTTTTTATTTCCCGCAACCCTCAATTTTGATTTCTGAGAAAGAAAATGTAAATTTTAGGGCACCGCGGTTGGCGCGAGTTTCAAGCACGGACTCGTGCCAATCGCCCATTTTTCTGAACTGGGGCATGCCCATTGGCGCGACAGTTTTAGAAACAGTCGCACCAACCGCGCAGACCATTTTTTCTTTTAAAAAATTCAAGTTAAGTGCCCAATTTTTCACAAATTCAAGCTTCTAAATCAGTTAATACTGTCCATATGGACATGTTTGCAAGTATAAAGCGGCAGAATGGTGATTGAATGGAAAGAACGGGAACATAGCAAAGAAGATGATCTTGCCATGGAAAATGAGAGATGCATGGAAGCTCTTAGAGACTATGGACTGAAAAGTTCTTCTTAACACCATGTATCCAAGCTCAACTGGAGCTCTTACAGTGTTTGATCAGCATATGGGATGAGAATCAGGAAAAGTTCATCCTTTGAGATCAAGAACTTGAGATTGATGTTTCTGATGTCTACTTCATAACAAGACTATCATGGAGGGGAGCAGCACCAATCCTAACCAGCACCCGGCCTTGCATCGAAAACATGTCCATGGTGATTGACATGGTATGTCCAGGGGCACAGAAGGGATCAGGAAGTGGGAAAGTAGATATCCAGACTATCCAGACTTGGCACTAAAAGTAGTGCTACATACCATCACACGAGTTGTGGGATCGCAAGCACCACACAAAGAAACAAAGACACAACTACTAACTTGTTGTAGACTACTTGACACCGACCATCTACAACTGGGCAGAGGTCGTGACAATAAATATGAAACGCTAGCTAAAAAAGTGCAAGAAGACCAAATTGAAGCAATTTGGTTATGGCTCTATCCTGGTATCATTTTTCCTGGAACGACTACCAATATTTCAGCGTTGGAAGGTCATAGTCCCAACACCACGAGCGAGGGAACCATGGATGGCCCGTTGGGAAGCTCTGATGCCAAGGGTAGGGGACGACCAAAAGATGTCCTGGAGAGCAGAGTTCTTTGATTGGCTCCGCTAACAGTTGATTATCGTGCAGGACTGGCCCTACTCTGGTATAGATTTTATTGGTGATCCAGACCTCCCACTCCTAGAGGGAGAGGATTGGGATGAAGAATTGGGTAAGACTCATTTTTAATTTTCATGAGTGTTATTATTTTTTTAATTATGTATGTTCTAATGTTAAACCCATGTGCTCGCAGATGTTGGCCCAGAGAGACCTGCAGGCATGTCTCCGATAGCAAGGTGAATCCCTCACGATTTCGACCCTCATGGTGAGGGAGGCGAGGAAGAAGAGATCATGCGTAACTTAAACGGAATCACACGTGGAGTCCCAGACTATGCATGATTCGACGATGTTCCTCGTGCCTACCAGAGACATACTGTAGGGGTGCCAAACCGAATTCACCGCTTGCTGATGCAGCTTGTACGGGCAGTGACATGCTGCCATGAGCATCACGTCGATTAGATGCGTAGGTTTTATATCTGCATATTTTGAGAGACATGATGTCTCCAGATGTAACAGAAACACACATATTTTTTGAGCTTATGATGCACACTGATGCAAAAATTCGATATATATATATATATACATCTATTTTCCTACATGGATCTTTTACATATGATGATGATTTTACAAATTACGAAAAATGTCTATCTAATACATTGTTAGCCACTGTATCAATTAATGCATTCATTCGTCTGGGAATATGTTGATATGTAATAAATCAAAATTTCTTTCTAGCAAACAAACATGTAAATGCAATCTCAGAATGTATGGGTTTCTAACTGAATAATGACCATTGAGCTGAAGAATGACACGCTGTGAATCTAGATTTACAATCAATGTGTGTACGTCAAGGTTGATTGCCTCAGTTAATAGTTCAAGAAAAACGCTATATTCAGCGACATTGTTTGTAGTCTGTCCTAGACAAATACCTTGAAAATATATCAACTCACCAGCAGGATCATAAATTACCCAGGCTGCTGAAGACAAATTCCTAGTACTATGGGAAGCACCATCCACGAAACCGACATAGGGGGTAATAGACAACTACACAATAAGCAAGACCTAATAAGTAGGAAAACATGCTCGCAAAGCACACCAAACCAAAACATGTAAAAATAAAATAAAAATGACACATATGTACACAAGTCATGCGCGAACGACTCCTGCATGATATTTTTTGAGATACAACCCATTTCTAAGCTATTCTAGAGGATGATCTTCATAATCAATAAGTTCATAGGCCCCATTCTGCAACACACATTTAATAATGTAAGGCCCATGGCACATGGGTTGAAATTTTCCTGCCCCCAGCTTATCATGAGTTTGGTCGTATAGGAGGACGAGGTCTCCTTCAACGAAGGAATGAGAGTAAACTGATTGGTCAAAATGAGCTTTGACCCGCTTTTTCTGTGCTTCGATAACCAGAGCAGCAAATCGGTGAGTTTCATCCAGCCTTTCTAAGTAGAGGATGTTATCACCCAAAAAATTTCAAAACATCATTGTGTCATGTTTGTTTTTGGTAATGGTTAAAATTAGGTTTAGAAGCCAATTTAGGATTTGGTTAAGGGTGAGTTAGATTTTTATAAGTTCAAAGGTCATCATTAAGTTCAAATAAAATTTTTCAAAGGTTCATTCATTGTCAAAAATCCTGAATTTCCATTTAGGAGTCATTCCATAAAGTTTCAAGTCAAAACTCTGCAATTAGCCAATAATCCACGTTTTCGTAGTGCCACTAGTTCAAAAAAGTTGATTTGCGCTACGAAAGTGCTAATAGTTTCATAGCGCAAACTGGGAAAAATACACTACTGACACTACGAAAGCGCGATTTCTTAACCGTCTTGTCAATTGAGCTGAAATTTGTCAGAATCCATTGGGAAATGATAGGTTAATGGTATGATGAGTCAAATAGTGATGATATTCAATGCAGTTACTTGTCTTAAAATCACCATTTTCATGATAGGGTATGAATGAGGCATCATTCAGTTATGAGATGACATTTCAAATTCAAAATCTTACCTTATTTGGTCATTCTCGTTCGTTTGCCTCCATATGAGTGTCTGAGCTCTGAATTAGTCAAGCCAAACTTGTGGTTGTTCCATACAAATGTTATCTTCATCCTAATCAAGCAAGGTTGTTTCATATACTCAAGCAAGGTAGATATATCCTAATCAAGCGAGGATACTTCATATATTCAAGCGAGGTTGTTTCATATAATCAAGCGAGGCTGACAAGTTTTCTATGAAGCATGGCAGAGGAAAAGAAAGTCCATAGAGGAGGACATTGTTTAAGATATGAGCCTGAAATATTAAAGCCATAGTTGAAGACCCAACTGTGATGGAGGCATTCAACAGAGTAGGTTGTCTTCAGTTTTGTGAAAAGCTGCAGGGTTGCCATACACAAATGTCTAAAAAATTTGCCTTGCATTTCATGGAACAACTACCAAGGTTGGGATGCTAGGTGTGCCAATTACACCAAAAATTATTGTTGTTGTGATAGAAATACCAAGGGGACAAGAAACTTGGTTCAAAAGTTTCAAATTTGATATGGAGCCATGTAAGGAATTTAGGAAACCTGAGTATGCAAATATGGGCCTCAATAACGCTATCCGTAGAGGTTGCATCAAAGACACTTACGCAAAGATGCTGCTCAAAATCTAGAGATATTTTACATGTGAAGGCAGGTATCATAAGGTCTACACATATCATTTCAAGCTGCTGTTGCATTTCACAGGTAAAATTTCACTTGATTTTCCCTTTTACCTGCATAGGAGTCTTGCTAAAATGGATGATAAAGTACAAGCCAAATCTGAAGGTTGTGAAACATCTTTGTTTCATCATGGTTGTTTGATGAAGTTGTTGATTTTGAATGAGCTTTAGAAGATAGGTAGGGATTGGTCATCCTTTTTGTTTATGAATGGTTTTGAGTTGGAAACCTTAACTCCTGCTAGAAATCCTAAAACTAAAGGAACTTCTTCACCACCAGTAGCAGAGTCTAGTCAACCTGTGGTTGCAAAAACAAAGGAATTTGTAAAACTAAAGCCAAGGAAACAAGTTGAGAAAAGGATAGAGCAGACACAAATTATTGACACATCAACTCCATCACCTACAAAACAGAATTTAAAGAGTGTCAAAGAGGCAAAACAGAAACAAGTTTCCAGCAAGCAGGAAATCAAGAGAGTGACAAGAAGCCAAGCAGTGGCATCAAAAGGAAAGACAATTTTTTCAGTTTCAGAGGACAACCCAGTAATTAAGAGAAATTTAGATGACATCCTTCATGCAATTGATATAGAGGAGACACCCATTGTGCAAGCTCACTTCATTGGAAAATATGAACACAGACAGAAAAAGACTAAGTCTGCAAAGAAGCTTGATTTTGAGGGTGAAAATGCAGCCTTCATATTTCAAGCAAGGAAAAATTTAACTAGGCATGCTAAGAAACTCAAGGAAGGGAGCAAGGAATTCCAAGAAACTATTGAAACAAAAAAATCCCCTAAAGAAGTGGTTGATCTCTCATCACCTACAGTAGAGCATGCAACCAACAAAACGAAGAAAGGAAAAGAAGAAATGACAGAGTGTCAACATCTTGAAGAGAAATTGAGGTTAGCAAACCAAGAAATCGTTGTGATGAGAAAGAGGGTCAGAAAGAACAGTATTGAGAAAACAGATTTTAAAATAATGAAGGCACTGTGGGAAGGTTAAACTGGTTCTAGGTCTGAAACCCCAAGTAGTGCAGAACAATTCTTCACATGGACAGTTCCAGCCATCAAGGAAGCTAAATTTATAAGAGTAATCAATACTCACTTGAGATCCAGTAATAGAAGACTTAGAGATCAAGTGGAGGACTTGGAGTAGTAGCTGAAATTGACTCAGGATGCGTTAAAGAACAAAGGTGCAAAATGACAATCATTAAAAAGTCAAAAGCTAAATCAAGTGAAAATTAAGAAGGAACCTCACAAAAACTATGTTTTTCAGTTCATATGAATTTTTGATTTGATGAAACCAGTGTTATTTTGAGTTTTGGCACATTTATGGTTTTCATTTTGAAAAAATTTGGACAAAACTGCTCACTCAGTAGTTTCTTAGCACAAACAGTGTAAAAAGAGTGAAAAGCGCTACGAAACTGTTGTAGTAGCTTTTTTCACTCTTTCTCATAAATTTTTGAAGGGAAAAAGTATGAATTATGACCTGAAATTTCTAGGGAGGATGTAATTAATGATAATGAAGATAATCCTGTAGGAAATAAATCAAAATTTTGAAGGAAAAAAGGTAAAAGATTTGTGCTACGAAACTATGTTGTTTTCGTAGCGCGGATCTATTTTAGCTCATTTGAACAGTTTGATGATGGTTTTGGACAGCTGGAACTTAGGGATGATTTTGGGCAGGTGTTACCTCAGTTTCTAACATCAACTAATCTCGAAATGATGAGTTTATGATGGTCAAAGTGTCTCAAGAGTGCAAAGGACCCTATGCCTAGAAAACAGGGGACTGTTTCCTACTTTTATGGAGGTTAGCATTATGGTCATTAAGATTTGGAGCCAATCATCTAGATTTGACCAGGTGTTAATACATTTGGCAAAGAATGTAATCTAATTAGGATAAGGTTGTTTTAGATAGCTAATTAAGAGTTTCAATCCTATTTTTAATAGGACTGTTTAGTGGATTAACTGTCCTTTTGTAATAAATACCATGTCATATGGTTAGGCAAGGTGTCAAGAGTCAGGATTTCGATGTATCTAGCTGTAGATAAGGTTATCTTATGTTGTAAATGATCTATAAAAGATCAAGAAGTTGAATATGGAAAAGGGTTGGAAATTTTTAGCAAGATACTGTGTTTATTGTAAGTGACCGGTTTTCAACTTAATACAAAGTTTTCTACTTAGCCAACTTGAGATTCATAAAGATTTCTAGTGTGTTCTTGTTCTAATTGCATCTTATTACTATCCTATGGTAGTGGTGTTTGTTTCTGTTTCTCAGAATTCATCTTTGATGCTCTGACTTACTATATAGACAAAATTACTGTATTTTTTACTGTTTCACATGTGTATCTCTTGACTAGAACTCTGATATGCCTTGATTTCCATGCTAAGTAGATTTTTTGGTTTTACTGAAACTATTTTGACTTCATAAGCCCAATGTGCACTTGTTGATGTGATTTGCAACCAATATCTGTCATTTATCTACTTAATGCCCCACATAGAGTTAGCCATCTATATTTCTATAAAAAATCATTAACCCTTGAGAGAGCCCTCTCAGGTTCAGGAGGCTAAGCCTCAATCAAAAGATTGGTTTGAAATAGTTACATGAGATTGATTTGATTAGCAGCCTATCAGGTCTAATTTTGTGATAACATTTTGGTGCGTCTGTCGGGAGCCTGAAGATTATATTTTACCGAACTTTCTAAGCTGAAATTATGAAGGTAGCAGGAGCTAAGGAAGCTTTTCGAGGCTGCATCTACCTTGGTGACTCCATTCAAAATATATATAATCAAAGGTGGCTTTGAGAAGGAGATACATGATGAGTAATCTTGACCCAGATCCTCCTACCATCATGGACAATCCAAGCACCATTTGCAGAGGAAGTAAAGGAATTTTTGAAATATCAAGTACTCCATCACATTTAAAATCCTTGTCCTCTGAAATTTGAAGAAGTCCTGAAGATAAAAGAGTTGATGATAAAATACAGGAGGTTTTGTTTAGATCAGAAATTGAAAAAGAGTTAATTGAAATTATCTTAGACTTGCATAAGAGAGGTATTGATACCTCAGCTCTAGTAACACATGAAGACAAAAAAGAGTTTTGGGAAGTTATTGCTTTTGAGTTGTTGTTGGAAAAAGAGTCTTTAGATAAACTCAAAGAGCTTGACCCTTTTGAAGTATTGTTGAAAAGTGAAGCTGGTTTACCTCTTGCAAATTGGAGTTCAATTATTAGTGGACCACAAAGACCAAACAGTCCTCCTCATAGTATTTTTTCATCCTCTTTTTCTGCCATCCCTAAAACTACTACAGTCTCTTTAACCATGGCTGGAAATGTACCTCCTCCACCTACTGCACCTGCTAGATATGCCTCTCTTGTTCTTCCAACTGTCTTACACAACCTTCCTAGAAAATATGCTACTAGAATCAAAACTTAGGGAAAGTGATGAAGACATTACAGCAGAAGAACATGTGGACCAATTTAATGATTTTATAGACAGGGAGGAAGTTGATGATGAAGATGTTAAGTTGAGGTTGTTTGCTCAGAGTTTTACTGGAGAGGTTAGGAAATGGTATAAAGCCCTTACTCCTGGAAGTATTCATAATTGGAATGAGTTTGAAGATACTTTCCTGAGAAAATGGGGAAATAGAACTAATCCAGCACAAGCCCTTACCGAGTATAGCACTCTGAAGAGAGCTGCTGATGAATCTGTTCAAAACTTTTCAAAAAGGTTTAATAAGGTGTATGACTCTATTCCTACCCATTTGAAACCACCACAAGCCTTAGCTCAGATGAGATATGCTGAAGCTTTTGACTATGAGTTTTCTATACTGCTGAGAGAAAGAGAATCCCCTTCACTTGCTGAAATGCAAAATGATGCAGTGAAGGTGGAGGTTAATTTAATAGTAGCTAAAAATTCAAAAATGGGTAAGACTAATTTAAAAGAAGAAGAGAAGCCTTCTTCCTCTACCTCCCAGGATAATCTGGATTCAATGATAAAAACAATGGAAAATTTGATGGATAGGTTGGCCCTTGGGAATACCTTTTCTCCTCCTGCACAACATGAATCTCAATTTAGAAACCCTCGGTTTAGGATACCTCATAATCAAAAAAGGCCAAGGGAAAATAGAAATCAGCAACCTGATCCTCCAGTGAGACCTCATTTCCAGCAGAACTTGGTTGATGAAGAAGATGATCCTGAAATTCCTGAAGAGTCTATTCACTGTTTTGATGAGGAAATTTCTAGAATTTTCTTGACTAAAGAAGAACATGATCAATCAGACCAAAGTAATCATGGAGAGGAAACATTAGATTATCTAAAGGGGTATCAACATGCTATTTTTGAGATGCAAAAACAGTACAATCTCATAAATAGAAATGTGCCTATCATTGCAAAAAAAAAACATAGCCTAAGAAAGATTTTTCTAAGGTTGCTGATGACAAGAAATATGCTCCTAAGGTTGTCGATGGCAAGAAATATGCTCTTAAGTTCACTGAAGGTAAGAAAGATACACCAACTATTCCTCCTATCAAAGAATCTGAAAAAATTGTTTCTGTTTTCAGCCTTGAGAATGAAATCTCTAAGATTAAAATATCAATCCCTTTTGTTGAGATTCTCAGGGTAAATGAATATAGAAGCAGGATTGTCAAAATGTTGAATTCACAACTAGGAGTTGCTGATATCTTGAATGTATTATAATATCATCCAACCATATACTTGGGTCCGAGACTAGAAGATGAAAAAAATGAGGAGGTGCCTCCTTTTTATGTGAGCCTTAGCATTCACGACATGACATTGCATAATGCTATGTTGGATTCAGGGGCCTCTCATAATCTTATGCCCAAAGTAATCATGGAAAGAATGGGGTTAGAAATAACTAGGCCATATAAATACTTGTTTTCTTTCGATTCGAAAAGAGTTCAATGCATTGGTTTAATCAAGGATGTTGTTGTTGGTCTGAAACAAATTCTTGCTAAAACTGTGGTCATGGACATCATGGTGGCAGGCATTCCATAGAAGTTTGGTATGATGTTGTCAAGGTCATGGGTAGCGAAAATCAAAGGTACAATGTAGATGGACCTTACTTATGCTTCCATTCTTGTGTTTGGTGAGCAAAGGAGACTGTATCGAGAGACAAGAATGGCCTACATGGTGAGTAGTAAAGACAAACCCCAAAATTTTCCAATTTATGCTCTTGATACTAAACTTGGTTCTGCTATTCTTTTCAATGAGTTGACTAATGAAGCAGAAGAGGAAAGGAAAGTAGGAAATCAAAATTCTGAAATTCAACAGTCTAAAAATCATCAAACAGAAGATCAGCAAGTCAGTGATAAGGAGGAAGAATGTTGGTGGTCTTTGCATTTTGATGGATCAGAAGGCAGAGAAGGAGCAGGAGCAGGGATTTGGATCACAAGTCCAAGTGATGAGAGTAATTTATTTTCCTATAAATTGAACTTTGATTGCACGAATAACATGGATGAGTATGGATCCTTGATTTTGGGCCTAGAGGTTTTGAAAATAATGAATGCTCAAAACATTTTTGTTTTTGGAGATTCATAGTTAGTCATTAAATAGGTTGAAGGTGCTTATCAAACAAAATATATAAGGATTAGGGCATATAGGAACTTAGTTTTGGACATGTTGGAAAACTTTCAAGCTTATTCATTCATGGTCAAAACTAGAGAACAAAACTCCATTGCTGATTCTCTTGTTGTCTCTGCAAGTGTTTTCTTTATTCCTATGCATTTTATAGAAAATAATGAGGTTGAGATTCACCGTAGACCAGCTATCCCTGATAATATTACTCATTGGAAAGTTTTTGAGGATGATCAATAAGTGAAGAACTTTAATAATTTGAAAGAAGAGTTTGAAAATATACAAGTAGATCAACAAAATATGCTTGCTAATTCTAAAGGGAAATCTGAAGTTTTGCAACTAAATAACTATTCTATACCAAAGAGACTCATACCTCTTGAAAAACTTTTTGATCATAATGATGTCTTTAAATCCCCTAAAATACAAGCTGATGATGAAGAAGTTGAGAGCTGTAACCTTGGTACAGTAACTATGCCCAAAATGATTAAAATTTCAAAGTTTCTTTCCGCTGATATGAAGTTTAAATATATTGAAATGATGAAGAGATTCATAGATGTGTTTTCTTGGAATTATGCTGATTTGAAAGAATATGACCCCACTATTATTCAGCATACTATTCCCATAAAAGAAAATGAAAAGCCTTTCAAGTAGAAGTTAAGAAGGATCAATCCACTTCTCATGCCATTGATTGAGAAGGAATTCAAGAAACTATTTGATGCCAAAATCATTGTCCCAATCAGATTTTCTAATTGGCTTGAAAACTTGGTTCCAGTTAGGAAAAAGAGTGGATAAATCAGAATATGTATCAACTTCAAAAATCTGATTAAAGCCTCTCTGAAGGACAATTATCCTCTCCTGAAGATGGACCAAATTTTGCAAACTATTGTTGATTATCAGAGAATGTCTATGCTTGATGGTTTTTCAGGATCCTTGTACATCCTAATGATCAGGAAAAAACAGCCTTTACTACACCATGGGTTACTTTTATGTACACCAAGATGCCATTTGGCCTCATGAATGTAGGAGCTACTTTTCAGAGGGCAATGGATATTGATTTTTCTAAATAGAAGGACAAGATGGTGGTTGTTTATCTTGATGACATAACAGTCTTCTCAAGGAAGGAAGAAGATCACTTGAAACACCTAGAAAGAATTCTGCTGAAGTGTAGAAGGTTTGGCATCTCTCTAAATCCCACCAAAAGTATTTTTTCTTTAACTTCAGGTAAATTACTTGGACACATCATTTCTAAAGATGGGATTAAGATTGATCCAAATAGGTTCAATGAAATTTAGAAGGTGTATTTGCCAAGAAGTGGGAAGGAGATTCAATTTTTCCTTGGAAAGGTAAATTTTGTAAGGTGATTTATTCCAAATTTTGCTGAGATTGTGAAGGAAATAACAAGGATGTTGAAGAAGGGAATTGACATCAAGTGGACAGCAGAAGCAAGACACTCATTTGAGGAAATCAAAAGGGCTCTCACACAAGCACTGGTATTGATCAGTCCAGATTTCTCAAAAGAATTTCTGGTTTTTACTTTCACATCAGAAAATACTATCCTGGAGTTCTGCTACAAAAAGGACAACAATGTACTGAGCAACCTATTTATTTCTTTAGTAGGACATTAGCCAACTCTGAGCCGAAATATAATATCTTAGAGAAGCAGGCCTATGCCTTGGTGAAGGCTATCAAAGATTTTAGAATGTGTATTCTGCATTCTCATATTGTGGCTTTTGTTCCTAATATTGTTGTGAAAGACATCCTCACTCAAGCTGATCCTGCTGGTAAGATGGGAAAATGGATTGCTAAATTTCTAGAGTATGATATAGATATTAAGCCAAAAAAATTGGTCAAAGGGAAAGGCTTAGAAAAGCTGATGGCACAGTCAAACTTTGACTATCTTGACATAAATTTAATTGCAGAAATATCAGAAAATTCTGATGAGGAAGAAGAATTAGTTCCTATTGAAGAAAAATACATCACTTTAGATTGGTACAAGGAGGTTGTTTTTGTCCTACAACATCATAAAGAACCTGCTGATCTAAAAAAGTCTAAAGCAAGGTTTGTTAAGCTAAAATCCTTGAGATATTTTATTTTTGACAGAAATCTGTTTTGGAAGGATACCGACGGAATTTTGTTGAATTGTTTGCTGGAAGAGGAGGCTGATAAGGTAATTGAGGAGTTCCACAAAGGAGATTGCGAAGGTCATCATTATTGGAAGGCCACAGTGAAAAATATTCGTAGAGCAGGGTATTATTTGCCTACAATGTTTAAGGATGTGTACAAAAATATTGCTTCCTACCATGAATGCCAGATTTTCAAGGGTAAGAAGAAACTTGTACCTTTACCTTTAATGCCTATTTATGTGGAAGCACCATTTCAGCAGTGGGGACTAGATTTTATTGGAGAGATTCATCCATCATCATCAGGTCAGCATCGTTGGATTCTTACAGCAACTGATTACTTCACCAAATGGATTGAAGCAATCCCAACTAGCCAAGCAAATGATTCTGTGATTATTTCTTTTTTAGAAAATAATATCTTGTCTAGGTTTGGTTGCCCCATGAAGATTATAACTAATAGTACACAGGAATTTAAGTCTAAGAAGCTGATCAATTTTTGTCATCAATATCATATTACTCTTGGGCATTCTACTGCATACTATCCACATGGGAATGGTCTTGCTGAATATTCTAATAATAGTCTTGTGACGATCCTTAAAAAGGTGTTGCAAGAGAATAAGAAGGCTTGTAATTTGAAGCTGAAGTATGCCTCATGGGCTGATAGGATATGCACAAAAAGGTTAATTGGTACCTCACCATATGAGTTGGTATATGGAGATGAGGCTATTTTTCCTACATCTCTAGGGGTCCCTATCATGAAGCTGATTCAAGGGTTAGAAGAGGAACCAAATGCAGTCCATAGGAGAATCAATTAGCTAATAGCTCTGCAGGAGAAGAGAAATGAAGTTTATAATAGCAATCAACAATCTCAAAATAGAATCAAGAGGACATTTGATAAGAAGATCAAGGAGGAAATTTTTCAAATTCAGGATGAAGTGCTGAAATGGGAGGCTGGAATTGAAGAGAAAGGCAAACATGTTAAGTTTGAGAACTTGTGGAAAGGTCCTTTCAAGATAGCTGCTTTCCATGGGAACAATACTTACATACTGCAGGAGATGGATGGAAAATCATATGTTGGAGGACCTGTCAATGGTAGGATTTTAAAGCATTACTCTTCCTGAAATCTGATTGATCATTCATGTCATTGTAATTATTCCATTTTATGAGTTTTTTTGCTAATCATGACAAGCCAAATCAAGAAGCTTGCACCCGAGATAAGACCATTAGAGCTTGAGGAGAAAGCTTGGCAATTTCAAAGTTTTTCTGTTTTGGTCAAGAAAATGGATAGTAGCACTGGAACTACTAGTTCTTAGTGTACCACAAGGGCACACTATCCAAAGTGGAGGCACTCTTATCACCCAAAAATTTTCAAAACATCATTGTGTCATGTTTTTTTTTTTTGTCATGGTTCAAATTAGGTTTAGAAGTCAATTTAGGATTTGGCTAAGGGTAATTTAGATTTTATAAGTTCAAAGGTCATCATTAAGTTCAAATAAAGTTTTTCAAAGGTTCTTTCATTGTAAAAAATCCATAATTCCCATTTAGGAGTCATTCCATAAAATTTCAGGTCAAAACTCTACAATTAGCCAAGAATCCACGTTTTCATAGCACCACTAGTTCAAAAAATTTGATTTGCACTATGAAAGCGCTAATATTTTCGTAGCGCAAACTGGGAAAAATACACTGTCGACGCTACAAAAGTGCGGTTTCTTAACTGTCTTGTCAATTGAGCTGAAATTTGTCAGAATACATTGGGAAATGATAGGTTAATGATATGATGAGTCAGTTAGTGATGATATTCAATGTACTTACCCATCTTACAATAATGATTGTCATGATAGGGTATGAATGAGGCATCATTCAGTTATGAGATAACATTTAAAATTCAAAATCTTGCATAATTTGGTCATTATCGTTTCATTTGCCTTCATACGAGTGTCTGATCTCTGAAGTAGTCAAGCCAAACCTGTGGTTGTTCCATACAAAGGTTATCTTCATCCTAATCAAGTGAGGTTGTTTCATATACTAAAGCGAGGCAGATATATCCTAATCAAGCAAGGTTGTTCCATATATTCAAGCAAGGCTGTTTCATATAATCAAGCGAGGCTAACAAGTTTTATGTGAAGAATGGCATAGGAAAAGAAATTCCATAGAGGGGGACACTATTTAAGATATGAGCCTAAAAATATGAAGGCCATAGTTGAAGAGCTAGTTGCGATGGAGGCATTCAATAGAGTAGGTTGTCTTCAGTTTTGTGAAAAGCTGCAGGGTTGCCACACACAGGTATCTAAAGAATTTGCCTTGCACTTCAATGGAACAACTACCAAGGTTGGGATGCTAAGTGTGCCAATTACACCAAAAATTATTGCTGTTGTGACAGAAATACCAAGGGGACAAGAAACTTTGTTCAAAAGTTTCAAATTTGATATGGAGCCATGCAAGGAATTCATGAAACCTGAGTATGCAGATATGGACCTCAATAATGCTATCCCTAGAGGCTGCATCAAAGAAACTTATGCAAAGCTGTTGCTCAACATCCAGAGGTATTTTACATGTGAAGTCAGGTATCATACGGTCTACACATATCATTGCAAGCTGATTTTTCATTTCACAGGTAAAATTTCACTTGATTTTCCCTTTTACCTGCATAGGAGTCTTGCTAAAATGGATGATAAAGTACAAGCCAAATCTAAAGGTTGTGACTCATCTTTGTTTCATCATGGTTTGATGAAGTTGTTGATATTGAATTAGCTTTAGAAGATAGGCAGGGATTGGTCATCCTTTTTGTTTATGAATGGTTTTGAGTTGGAAACCTTAACTCCTACTAGAAACCCTAAAACTAAAGGAACTCCTTCACCACCAGTAGCAGAGTCTAGTCAAACTGTGGTTGCAAAACCAAAGGAATTTGTAAAACTGAAGCCAAGGAAACAAGTTGAGAAAAGGACAGAGCAGACAAAAATAATGGACACATCAACTCCATGACCTGTAAAACAGAAGTTAAAGAGTGTCAAAGAGGCAAAACAGAAACAAGTTGCTAGCAAGCAGGGAATCAAGAGAGTGACAAGAAGCCAAGCAGTGGCATCAAAAGGAAAGACAGTTGTTTCAATTTCATAGGAAAACCCAGTAATTAAGGGAAATTTAGATGACATCCTTCATGAAATTGATATAGAGGAGACACCCATTGTGCAAGCTGACTTTATTGGAAAAGATGAACACGGACAAAAAATGACTAAGTCTACAAAGAAGCTTGATTTTGAGGGTGAAAATGCAGCCTTCATCTTTCAAGCAAGGAAACCTTTAACTAGGCATGCTAAGAAACTCAAGGAAGGCAGCAAGGAAGTTCAAGAAACTATTGAAACAGCAAAATCCCCTGAAGAAGTGGTTGATCTCTCATCACCTAAAGTAGAGCATGTAGCCAGAAAAACAAAGAAAGGAAAAGAAGAAATGACAGAATGTCAACATCTTGAAGAGAAATTGAGGTTAGCAAACCAAGAAATTTTTTTGATGAGAAAGAGGTTCAGAAAGCACAGTATTGAGAAAACAGAGTTTAAAATAATGAAGGCACTATGGGAAGGTCAAACTGGTTCTAGGTTTGAAACCCCAAGCAGTGTAGAACAATTTTTCACATGGACAGTTCTAGCCATCAAGGAAGCTAAATTTGTCAGAGTAATCAATAATCACTTGAGAGCCAGTAATAGAAGACTTAGAGATCAAGTGGAGGACTTGGAGTACTAGCTGAAATTGACTCAATATGAGTTAAAGAACAAAGGTGCAGAATGACAATCATTAAAAAGTCAAAAGCTAAATCAAGTGAAAATTAAGAGGAACCTCATGAAAACTGTGTTTTTCAGTTCATATGACTTTTTGATTTGATGAAACCAGTGTTATTTTTAGTTTTGGCACATTTATGGTTTTCATTTTGAAAAAAATTGGACAAAACTACTCACTCAATAGTTTCATAGCACAAACAGTGTAAAAAGAGTGAAAAGCGCTACGAAACTATTGTAGCAGCTTTTTTCACTCTTTCTCATAAATGTTTGAAGGGAAAAAGTACGAATTATGACCTAAAATTTCCAGGGAGGAGGTATTAAATGATAATGAAGATAATCCTCGAGGAAATAAATAAAAATTTTGAAGGAAAAAAGGTAGAAGAGTTGTGCTATGAAAAGTCCTACGAAACTGTGTTGTTTTCATAGCGTAGGTCTATTTCAGCTCATTTGAATAGTTTGATGATGGTTTTGGACAGCTGGAACTTAGGGAGGATTTTGGGTAGGTGTTACTTCAGTTTCTAACAACAAATAATCTCGAAACGATGATTTTATGATGGTTAGAGTGTCTCAAGAGTGCAAAGGACCCTATGCCTAGAAAACAAGGGATTGTTTCCTACTTTTATGGAGGTCAGTAAGATTTGGAGCCAATCATCTAGATTCGACTAGGTGTTAATAAATTTGGCAAAGAATGTAATCTAATTAAGATAAGGTTTTTTTAGATAGCTAATTAAGAGTTTTAATTCTATTTGTAATAGGATTGTTTAATGGATTAGCTGTCCTTTTGTAATAAATACCATGTCATATGGTTAGGCAAGGTGTCAAGAGTCAGGAGTTCGATGTATCTAGTTGTAGATAAGGTTATCTTATGTTGTAAATGATCTATAAAATATCAAGAAGTCAAATATGGAAAAGGGTTGGACATTTTTATCAAGAGACTATGTTTATTGTAAGTGACTGGTTTTCAGCCTAATACAGAGTTCTCTACTTAGCCAACTTGAGATTCATAAAGAGTTCTAGTGTGTTCTTGTTCTAATTGCATCTTATTACTATCCTATGGCAGTGGTGTTTGTTTCTGTTGCTCAGAATTCATCTTTGATGCTCTGACTTACTATATAGACAAAATTACTGTATTTTTTACTGTTTCACATTTGTATCTCTTGATTAGAACTTTGATATGCCTTGACTTCCATGCTAAGTATATTTTTTGGTTTTACTGAAACTATTTTGACTCCATAAGCCCAATGTGTACTTGCTGATGTGATTTGCAACCCAATATTAATCATTTATCTTCTCTATATACCCCACAGTAGAGTTAGCCATCTATATTTCTATCGAAAAATCATTAACCCTTGAGAGAGCCACCCTCTCGTGTTGAGGAGGCTAAGCGTCAATCAAAATATTGTCTTGAAACAATTACATGAGATTGATTTTATTAGCAACCTATCAAGTCTAATTTATGTGATAACAAAATGGCATGCTCCAAAGATGAGTACTGTTGTTCTCGTTCAATATTTGTTCATGTGTCATCAATGATGCATGAAGCTCATCAACTCAGTAAACAACGAGAGATCCTTTGTCTCTTCAATGGTTGTTACTATCACATCAAACCTTGAGGGTAAGCTCCTCAATACTTTCTCCACTATTCATCTTCTTTCTTCTATTGTCTCTCCATGAGATCTCATTTGGGTGACGCAACCCCAATCAACATCGTGAATAATGAGTCTATTGTATCAGACTCTTTCATGCAAATAACTTCAACATCCCACTCCTCATTAATTGAAGCTTTGTTGTCTTTACCTTCTCCCATGCATACCTTGGTAGGCTATGCCGGAGGGTATTTCATGCATGCTTGGACCTACTGTGCTCACTAAAATCCTTGGAAATATGCATTCATGCATCTGCCTCGATAGAGATAGAAGAGGGCTTTTGAGTCCTTCTTCCTGATTAATCTTCGGCGTAAATCCTTCTCTCGCATTTCGTGTTAAGGCATTATATGCTTGTTCATCTATTGGTTCTTCTAGACCATCTTCAACTAGCTCCCATAAATCTTGAGAGGCAAACATGGCTCTCATTGCTTGATTTCCCAACTAGTCATAGTTCTTCCCATTGAATCGCGGGAGTTGAGTATCTCCCATACGCATGATTGTGTTGGCTCCTTCCATAGCTAGCTTTCTACGCACTAGTTCTTAAAAACTTGTCAAAGTTGTTTTAAACAAACTTTCTCCTTGCTCGGAGAGATACACTCTCCGTCTCTAACATACTTCCTTCTTATAGATTCTCTCGGACTTTATTCTTTTATCCAAAAAAATAAAATTGTTTCAGATAAATACCTTGCTTTGCCGAACCTTCACTGCTGCTGGAGAAATATTCAACAAGATTCTTCTTCTCTTCCTTCAGACTTCTTTGTCAAACGCAAAGAGCCTCGTACTAGCTCCGATACCATGTTGGAATTTCTGAATATTCCGAACACATGAGGAAAATAAAAAATTCCTCAACTCAATGCAGATATTTAATAAAAACGGATATGGATAGAGATGGAGTAAACAGTATATTTCGTTAAGCAAACTAAACTATTACAAAATGATATTTTCTTCGTAGAACTATGGTGTGCGGATCACAAAAAAAATTATTTTTCTCGTTTACACACATAGCTCTTCAAAAAAACTTCTTCTCTCTCGTCTCTGTCTTTTTCTATTCATCGCTATGCACACGGAGCTATTCTCTTGTCTCACTATGTTTTCTTTTTCTTGCCTTTCGAGGGCAAGAAATTACAATACATAGATCCACTACAAAATAAATGCACACATGGCATATTACATAACATATATGTATTATAAATATTTTATGTTTATAATATATATGTCAATAATATTTAATCCTAAGTGTAAATTAAAACTATGTCGCGAAAAAATGAAAATATAAAACATTAAAAAAAACCTTTGTTCACTCCATATTTCTGTGGAGTTGAAATTTTATGCCGAAAACCTTTTTCTTTTGCCCCTACAAAGTTCTTTTTCATTGGTCTAGAGGAAGGTGACGTCATCTCCTCCGGTGGGTCAACTTTCCCTTTGCTGCTCAAGTTTGGATGCCCATGGAATGTTGTTAGTCACACGTTAATTCAAAGTCAAATGAAATCAAATAAAATCAAACTAGTTGGTGGAGTTTAATGTGGGCATGTGAAAGTTTAAATAGCGGAGGTAGCGTGTAATTTTGAAAGCTAGAGATTTGTGTTGATGTCTTTTACCTCTCCCATCAAAATTTAAGCTTGTTTTCCTTCGTATACCGCGCGGTAGTTGGAATTAATACTCCAACATTGTAGAATTGTCTATGCAATTATCTTTCCCCAAGCAATCATTTTCCTCTTTCTCAACGAACATAGAAATAGTGGAATAAGATGGTATTTCTCAATAGACTATGAAATATTTCTGGGTTCAAAGAACATCCCATTCTTCATAGAGAAATCAAATCGAGACCTCAAACTTTGAGATTCAAACTCTTTAGAGACCAGATTTTTTGTATGGTATGGGAGGAAAATTCTTGTTCTCGCGATAGTATTTCCCTATAAATAACTCATATTATATTGGTGAAACAACTGGAAATTTATTATTGAAACCCTCCTAAAATTTTTGAAGTGTAAACGTTTCCACTAAAGCTATAATTACCATCTATGGATTTTCTTCTGGGATTCACTCCAACAACATTCCGACACCAGATTTGAATGAGAAGTTAAGAGTACAATTCTAAAACCACGGAGAAATGACCTAATGGTGATACTCTTATTGTCCCTATTGCGAGACAATGAGCTCTTAAATGGACAACAAAGCCTTCCACTATTCTCACGCTTCTCCATGCACATGTATGGAAAGTTTCGGCTCTTCACGCTTGCCAAAATCTCCACACCAACGCTCATCTCTACTCGTCACTCTTCCACCGAGAAACTCCAAACCACACATGGTAGCACATATGCACTTGAGTCAATTTTGTAATCGACATTTCGCGAGAGTCTCTACCTTCAGCGTCGCACATAATGCTTACATCCTCGTTTTCAAACACGCTTCAAAATTATCAATCTTTTTTGTGTTGTAAGTAGTGTTTGACTTCAACAACTTCATAGAACCTACAAAAAAGTAGTTTGTTGTTGATGCGCCCTGAGTGCCAATAAAATCCTTTCTTTGACATGTAGATGCTACGATCTGCGGGTCTCATAACGATGCCTCATATAAGAAACTCAATTCTTCCTGCAACAAATTCAACTAAATTAATTGACCAAGCAAAGTGACCTCCTTCCATACGATCAAAACGACTTTCACAAAAGCAATCGATTGATCCGACCTTACCACAAAAAAATCATCAGCAAGAAGGTCATACCGACCGATCACTTCTTTATCAAAGCTTCATCTCAAAATTTTTAGCCTCTCTCACACTTATCTCAATGATTGGGTTTTTGCAATAATCTAGATCCGATAATAGTTATCCACACCCAAGGCACTCCAACATGCTATCTATTGCAGGCTCCACACTCCAATTAGAAACACGCATGACGCCCATCATAGATCACTATAAAAAAACCCTATATGAGCCTTAGTGCTCGATACCAACTAAAAATTTAGGAGAGACATAACATGGAATAAATGAGCAACTCTCAGGGTAAGCTTAGTGTTGAGGAGGTAAAATCCCTCTGCACGGACGTAGAGATGCATCCCTACTAGCCCGGACGGTCTAGCAACAATCAAACACGCTACAAGTGCAGGGTTCATAATCGTAACTCCCAAACCGACTTGCGAGGAAGGCTTACCACGGAATCCTAACGTGTCGTTTGTAGAAGAGGTGGTGCTCTGCTCCTTTGCCTTGCGTACTGATCACAATCCTCACGATCTCCGTGATCGGACACCTGCACACTGCAAGAAACACACACAAACGCAAGCATAAAACCCAGAATATGGCCAAATATAAGGGTCGCCGAAGAGGACATAACTCATGAACATGATCAAGAACAAGAGTGGAAATCCATAACCAATAGTCGCTTAGTATTAATGAGTCAAATAAGAAGAATACAACCAAAGCTTCGACGCCGAATTCTCCTTTGGCGGGTTGTCAACGAAACGACATGTCTCTGATAAAGCCTCGTGCATACGATGGGACGAAGCCTCTCTCTCCGGATACTTGGCAATAGTCTCCTTGCTTGTATTTGGCCTTAGGGAATCAAGAAGGCTTTTGCAGCATGAAAGCTCTTGGGAACTTGGGGATTTTGGAACTAGCTTGCTATGGAGATAGGCAAGCCTTTATAGGAGGGAGGAAGGGGAAGTTGGGATCCATATAATCATGGGTTTGGCCCTATCATCAAGGAAGCTTCCATGAGAGGTGGAAAACCACTTCCTCTCTATGGAAATCCGTAGCCAAACCACCCAACTCAAGATAGATATCGGTACGCGCGGAATTTGTTTTCAGGATGAAACTTCCGCCTCTTATTTTTAAAAAACACCTCTCTTAATATAGGTTGGCACGGGTGCGGCTCTGATGACTGTGAGCGCCAATTGAGCGCGCCCTCTTGGAGGATTTTTCCTCTTGGCGCGAGGGCTAAACTATGGAACCGCGCACAATGGAAAAAGAGCTATTTTTAGTGTTTTTTTTGGCAAGGAGATGTCTTCGGGGCAATTAAAGCTCACCTCTTTCGCAGGAATGAAATGAAAGTATTTTTCAAGTCTTAACTCTACCCACTGCAGTCACGGAATGAACTCCTCCTTTTAAATGTGCGGGATGGGGATTATTTTCAAGTCTTAACTACGCCCTGTCAGCGTCACGGAATGAACCCTCCAATGTGCGGGATGGTGACAAATTGTCGTGTAGCACATGCCCCCTAAAGCATGAGAGGCTCGAGAGAGAGAGGGGTGAAATGCTTTACGAGATCATGCCGACTAAAAACACGCCATCGGAAAACTGCCGGAGGGAAGTAAAGCCGATGTCTCGATACATGATATATATACGTGGTATGGGCTGCAGCCATCCATACCGTAGGATAAAATAATCTAAATCCAAGGCATGGGACGCAAAAGTGCATCCAAAGTGAGAGATTTGATAAATAGACCCGTGTATGCAGTCTGCCAACCATCCAATCGGTGAGTCATGTAAATAATCACAATAATCCACAATATCGTTGCACTGATTACAACGGACACGATCTAGTGTCTTGCGCTCCATATCGACTCCCGATCAAAGTACAAGTTCAAGCATGCAAATGTGTGAGCCGAAGTCGAAGCCCAATGCAAAAACATCGCTCGATTACCGACCAATGATGAAAAGCTCTTAATGTATCGACGAGAAGGTACCACCATTAATTCCAATGGTCCTCAAGGTACTATGGAGGTACAATCTACGACATGTGAACAGTGAGGCTGACGTCGAACACCCGCGAATCACTCGACGGGGGCCAATGATGAAAACCTCACGTTGAATGCGAAGAACTCGCCATTGAGGCATGCGCAGTTCCAAGGTACCGTAAGGGAGTCTCTAGATCAGCTGCCCAGGATGACGAGCCGAAGTCGACAGAAGTGACCTTGATCGAAGGTGGGTCATAGTGTTTCCACATCATCGACACGATGACAGTAGAAACATAATGCTGAATCCTACGATCGATGAGAATCGTAGGAGGAGGTTGATGTTTGCGTAGGTCAACTTCTCTGAGACATATTGACGACACGAAAGTGGATTTGGAAGTATTTGACATCAAAATATCAAATTTCATTATGACGGGGCAACGGCAGCGCATGAGAGGTCAAAAGGGATCACTCAAACCCACTCGTGAGGTAGGTGAAAAAACGAGATGAGATGTCCCCAGCCCGACACGAATGCGTACAAAGTGCCATGTTCAAGAGCGACATACCACGTAGCGACCACGATAATGATGTTGGTTCCATTTTTCCCCCCACCATTTCGGTGAGTACCTCTTTATTTTTACACAAGCTTGAAGAGGATACGCAGTATGCTTGTAAAACATAAGTCCGTTCTTCGGACGTTTATCCATCCTAGTACATTTTAATGAGCCCTAGGAAGGAGAAACTCGAATATCGACATCGCGATCTGAATCCAATGTCATCGTGGGTTTAACGAGTCCGAAAAAGGAAGAGAACTCGCGCGTCTCTTTCATATTTAGAGAGTTTGAAAAGACAATGACAGGAAAGTAAACTCCAAAGGTCCCTTTTCGTAGATAGTTCCTGACCCGAAAAGGTAGAAAAACAATGTCCGAGAAAAACCTCCTAGTCACAATAGGCTAGGGTATTCCTTTTTCGTAAATAATCCATCCCAATCTGAAAAAGGGGTAACAACGTATACTGGTAGTAGATGTCGATTCGATGTCCACTTTTAACGAGATAGAAACGACAAGGGAGCCTCTGCAGCAATTTCTCGTGTTTATAGAGTCGAAAGAGCTGAAAGTTGACTCCTCCTAGAGAAATGAGTGGTATAAAGTGGTAGCAAGCGGTTCCGGTAATGGTGGAAGCTGACTCAACATGATAAAATTCAAGAGGTCGAAATGCCGTCAAGACCACCCATCGCAATGTTCCTCAGAATGGGTAAAACAACCAAGTGAAGGCATATAGATCGGCCAAGCAGTATAATGACGATGGAGTAGAGAAAACCAAGGCTCATATGGCAAAAACGAGACTGATAAAATGGAAATCACGAGAGGTAAAATCGGGAAAGGGTTTCATTTTTTACACAAGCTTGAAATCGTCAAAAGCTTCTGCTTGAAGTTGGTTTCATTTTTACACACAAGCTTGAAATCAAGAAACTTGCTTGGCAGGAAAAACTAAGCATGCCCCCCGGCATGGTGACTCAATTCGAGGTACATGCCCCCCCAGCTGTCAATCCGTATGAAAAGGAAGATGGAGTGAAGGTTCAATTTATGAAATCAAGAAAAAGACTCGAATTGAACGGGAGACGTGTTTTCATTGTTTTTTAACAAGGTTGACACATTAAAAGAACTATCCTCGGACACCTTGTTTCATGGTTTAAGGAGCTTGGCACAAGACAAGGAACCCTACTCCGACAACCTTGTTTCATTTTTTTAAGGAGCTTGACACAAGACAAGGAACTCTGCTCCGACCAACTTGTTTTCATTTTTTAAGGAGCTTGACACAAGAAAAAAAACCATGCTCCGACAACGTAATTGTTTCATTTTTTAAGGAGCTATGACACAAGAAAACGAACTATGCTCCGACGACAAAGCTCATTACATGATGAATAAGAAGTCACCGCTTCCAAGAGTTCCACTCTAGATGGAAGGAAAACATCCCCGGAAGTCGGGACTCCAATGCTCGACGACACCATGCACGATGTGCATCATCACGCGAGTGACGTACATAGGGGTAGGTAGCCACATAGTTGACCCGCGGTGGGGCAGGTACAACGGTGGATAAAAACTCGGGAAGGATGCATGATGGCGGTGCCACCTCGCCACATCGGGACCAAAGAACGGGTGTTTCTCCATCAATGGGTCACGTATCCGTCCTTCATGTGGAGAAACGTACCACACGAAAAATGGAGGAGACAAGTGTTCCTACATGGCATAGGTGTAATCGCGCCCCAAGAGCGCATATTGAACCCAAGGGGCCCTCGGAACAACCATCACGTCCATATGGACTGAGCGTGCCTCCCAAAGTAATAGGTAACCTTAGAAGGATCTCAACGGTTGACTCGTTCTTCTCGTTAAATGCCAACGCATTATGCAGTAATGGCGCAAGCGTGGTGAACCGAAATCTTGCAAAGTAGTTGAGGATAGAACACTTCAATGGGGACGCGCCTGCGTCTACGCGATGCTGTGAAAGATACGACTGTACCAAAAGCTCAGCATCACGTGATCTCAAAAAGGCACATAAGACGGAAGGCGCGGTATCCCGCTAAAATCGACTCCAATCGAAAGGAAGCGACCAAACTACCTCTGAGGGGCTACCATCGAACCGAGATGGTCTTCCCCCGGTGTTATGTGAAGAAGGAGCATCCTCCATGACCTCCATCTCGAAGGTGGGAGGAGTATCTCTTCCGGGACCTCCATCACGGGAGGTGGAGTGAGAAACTTCTTGAGTGTATAGGAGACGTGGAGAATCTTTCTCCAGAGTCCGAGGAATCTAAAGAAACAAGAAGAACTCCGAGGGATGTGAGGTCCACTCTCGATGGAAAAGACCCTGTGTGCACCATGAGGGCGGGGCCAGCTTCGGTCCCGATCCCACGACTAATGGTTGGTCGGGGATGGATTCCCCGCAATTTGAATTTCCGAGAGCGGGATTGACCAAGGGATGACTGACTTCGACCAATCATAGGATCGCACTGGTGGAGGAGTCAAAGAAAGTTGTTTATAACCAGACCGAAGGCATGGTGTAGAAACAATCGCAGTTGTCCAAGCAAAACCTCGCTTGGCTTCATCCATATACGTGATAAAGGTGAATGGCATGGTGCTCCTTCGAAGCACAACTTACGGTAGGATTGGTAATCTTACCTCGCTTCTTAAGAGTTTTACCAGCACCAATTGGAAAGACGTACTCCCCCAACTTGACTCCGGAAGCCCAGGCACGCGGACTGACCTGCTGGACCATTCTTCGAAGCACCTTGGGAATGCCGTGAGCGATGTCGAAGAAGATGGTCTCCGTGCACAACATGCAAGGGAACTTGACTTTCCACGAGGGGCGCTGGAAGGTTTATCAAGAGAATACTTCCTTAGGCGCAATAGCCGCGAGCTAGCCTCTCCTTATCGGATTTCTTCTTCTTTGTCTTCTTCTTCTTCTTCTTAGCCACCCGGTTACTCGAATCCAGTACTTTCACTGTGAGTAGAAGAGGAGGACACAAAAACAAGCGAAGAAGGGAGAGGTCCACCTTGGAATCAACATGATGTTGTTCGGGTGGAGGAACCTCGATTGACCAATGTAGCCGAGACATTTGGGACCACAGTAGGTTGAAAACAACCGAAACCAGGCAACCCAACAAGCTAACCCAGAAGGGACAACGTTGCCATGTATAGAGCACTGCAACATTTCCAAAAGGAAGAAGAAATGACTCGGATTCCCATCGGAGGGGATTCCCGGGTTGGTGAAATCCACGAAAAGTTGCCATCAAAAAATGATATTCCGTAACAACACCCTCAAGGAAAACTAACTTTAACCAGGAATATTTCGTGGGCGCTAATTTTTAACAAGCATTGAGAACAAAACTCTCACGGTTTCATATTTTAAGAGTCGAGAAACGATGTGCAAAAGGTGACTCTATCACTTTCGGATTGGAAACAAGTGTGAAAGGACAAGCGCTTGATGACCTTTTCAAATTTAAAGAGTGCGAAAAGATCGAACCGACTACTCGGGAATGCTAGGCATGTGTACCAAATAACCGTGAACTGACAACATACACCTTGGTTTCTAAAATGAAAGAGAAATCAACCAAGGACTTAACGTACGTGCAGAAATCTCCACAGAGTGCTATGTCTCGGTGTATCACGGTGTATAGAGGAGGCGGTGAGAATCGGCCTTTCCTACGATAAAGGATTGAAACCCGCAGGGGTCTCCCTTTATATACGCGCGCAGACGGGGAGCACAAGTCCATACTAGTCGTCGACCAAAGCCAAGAGAGCGCAGCGACGGCTACTAGGTTTTAAGACTGCTCGGGAACATGTCTCTAGCCTAGACCTCTAAATATGTTTCGTTAGATTTCAATGTCTGCCCTTAGTGTAAGATTGACGTATATTTTTAAAGTTGATCTTCAATTACGTTTTCGAGCTTTTCGTGCTCCTAACGAATGTGTCGTGCTCTCAAAAACTCTAGATGCAAAACTACATGCCACAAGATGTCATTTCGTTCGATGAAAGCTAGCTACGCGAAAGAGTTGAGAGATTTTTACACAAACAAAATGATCGAGAAGCACAATCAATGATATCTCTAATGCAACTAATGAAACCAAAAAACTCCTTTCTTCAAATTCACTAATTACTAGTAAAATCGAAAAGATTTCATAATTTGCACTAATACAACCAATAGCAAAGAGATTTTTTTATTTTCAATGTTTGATAGCTAGATGCACTAAAAAAAGCTGAAAACAAATGAAAAGCAATCCCGAGCAAATGATAATAAGAGAGAAAAAAACAAGCAAGCTTCACTCAATGGCACAAACAATCGTATCTCAAATCGACCCCGAAAAAGTCTCTCAAAACCAAGAAAATTCCCAAGACACAAAATGAGCCATGTGATCCAGCCCAAAATGAAGCAAAGAGAAATTCGAATGAAAATGAAATCAATCACTCAAAACGCAACAAAATGATAGAGAGAACTGCTCAAACGAATGCAAGGGAAGCAATTCCAACGTCGACCGAACCGAACGAAAAAACCAAAAAACTCCTCAAGGAGGCTCGACTCACAAAGGCACCTAGATGCCCTAGGGCTCAGTATGAAAAATCAAAAGAAATAGGGACCACCAAAGGAAGTAGGCTACAACTAGCCAAACTGAGGCTTCTCAGTGCACTCCAAACAAACCGAAAAAACAAGATCAAAATCACAAGTCAGCTCTCGAAACGCATGGAACAGAAACGAACATAATAGCTCACGGTGATTGGCGCGATCGTGAGCTTGAAATTAGCGCCGGAAAAGGGCAATGGCACGGGTGATACACGGAAACCTTGTGTCACTGGCGCGACTGCTCACGCTAAAAAGCGTGCCCGACCGAAGCTATACTATGGGAAAAAAATAAACAAAAAGCAATCTCGGATACGTAGCAAGTGATGACAAGGCTAAAACAAAAGACCAAAAAAATAAGAAAATCCAGCCCAAAGAGCTGACCAAGCAAACGGAGCCAAGAAGTTAACTAGAAAGAAGAAGACAAAACTTCCAAGTTTTTCAAGTCCATAAACCAAACCGGAGATCGATCGAAGCGACATTGATCTACCTCAGCTAATGCGCAGCAAAAAGCATTTCGAAGGCTATCTAGTCGTGCTTTTCGGACTTCGTCTATAGTTTACAAATCAAACAACAAGTCGACTCGCCGGCAGTTGCCAAATTTTTGAGGAGGTAAATCCCCCTGCGCGTGACGGAGGCGATCCCTACTAGCCCAAATCGGTCTAGCAACAATCAAACACGCTACGAAGCAGCAGTTCCCTAATCTGTAAATAAACCGACTCTGCGAGGAAGGCTTACTCTGGAATCCAACGCCGTCGTTTCAGTAGAAGAGTGGTGCTCCCATTCCTTTGCCCTTGGCAGATCACAATCCTCACGATCTCCGTGATCGGACACACGCACATGCAAGAAACAACACAAATGCAAGCATAAAACCCGCAATATACAACTATATGTCGGCCGAAGAGGACATAACTCATCGAACATGATAAAGAACAAGAATGGAACCATAACCAATAGTCGCTTAGTGGTAATGAGTCAAAAAAGAAGAATACAACCAAAGCTTCGATGCCGAAACATTCTCCTTTGAGCGGGTCGTCGGCAGCACATGTCTCTGATATATCTCGTTGTCAAGGATGGGACAAGCCTCTCCTCTCCGTATACTTTCGGCAATAGTCTCCTTGCTTGGATTTGGCCTTAGGGAATCAAGAAGGCTTTTCAGGCAGCATGAAAGCTCTTAGGAACTTGGGGATTTTGGAACTAGTTTTGCTATGGAGATAGGCAAGCCTTTTATAGGAGGAGGAAGGGGGAAGTTGGGGATCCCCATAATTATGGGGATTGGCCCTATCATCAAGAAGCTTCCATGAGAGTGTGGCAAACCACTTCCTCTCTATGGAAATCCGTAGCCAAACCACCCAACTCAAGATAGATATCACTCCAGAATTTGTTAGGATGAAACTTCCGCCTCTTATTTTTTAAAAAAACACCTCTTAATATGGTTGGCGCGGGTGCGACTCTATGACAGTGGCGCCAATTGGCACGCCCTCTTTGGAGGATTTTCCTCTTGGCGCGAGGGTCGAACCAGTGGAACTGCGCAAAGAAATAAGGAAAAAGAGCTATTTTTAGGGTTTTGGCAAGGGAGATGTCTTCGGTGGCAATTAAAGCTCATCTCTTCGGAGGAATGCAAATGGAAAGTATTTTTCAAGTCTTAACTACGCCACTGGGTCACGGAATGAACCCTCCAATGTGCGTGGATGGGGATTGCAGCGGATGGTGACAAATTGTTGTGTAACACTTAGCTCAACTTGAAGAGTGTTTCATAAGGTACTATTATTCAATCAATTAGAATGTTCATACATATAGGGATTACGCATTGGTTGACTACTTGCTAACAACTTTATCATAAATAAGGTCAAAGAATTAAATATGACCCTATAATCCCCAACCAACAACTAATCTAGAAAACTTTATATTTCTTCAATAGTCTAGTTAAACCAAATTTATCATAAATAAGATCTAAATAATTAAATATGACCTATAATCTCAACCAAAAGCTAATCTAGAAAACCTTTTATATTTGCTTCAATATTCCAAGTAAAAGAGGTTTTAAATTTACATTTGACAAGAATATTATGTTAGTAATTTTTGAATGCCTAAGAATACATGGCCCTCTTGAATCGTTATTAAGTAGTATTAGATCCATTGAATCTTAAAATTTACATTTGAGAAGAATATATTTTGTTAGTAATTTTTTGAATGCCACAGAATACATGGTCATGTTAGACGAAAAGAACATTGATGATAATATAATCATATTATGTTGCTACCATCTCCTAATCATGATAGCTAAATCCTATATATATATATATGAAAAGTGTAATTTATTTCTTATATCAATTAATAGTATTTATAATTAATAATAATAATAATAATTTGTAATGATTAATTTAAATTACTAACAAAATTAAATTTTGTTTTATAATTGTTATCATCTATATTAATAATGCAAATGAGGGTTAGCATTTTTAAAACTAGATAGTTGAAATTACAAAGTATGTTCAACATATGTAAAAATGAATATCAATATCAAACTCTATGATACCCATTTACTAATTATATTGATACTGCATTTTTATTTTGGAATATGTAGATTTTCATAATTATAATTTCATTATTAATAACTATGAGGTGGAAGGTAGAATTTGGTATATGTTCACATGATATTTTAGAATATTCTTAGCAATATTCACAAATCAAAAGTCAAAGAAAATAGATCAAGTGGGAGAAAGTGGGATTAATTCTCTCTCCACCTGTGCTCCCATTCTTTGGAAACATGTCATATTGTGTGGAATATATTGAAAATCACTGAAGAGTAATTCCTATAAGCCCAAAGGGGCAATAAAATTCGAATATCTTGAGGTTGAGGTTAATAGAGGCGCTTGTTGTGATTTGATCATGTGGCCTTGCCTCGAACTATCCTCCAAAATTATGGATTTTCTAGGACATGTGGTACTTTGATAAGCTATGGTATTATGTCTAGTACTGTATAAAACCTATTTACAAATTAAGAATATCGATGGTAAAGTGGGATAAATATTCATAAATAAGAATGTTGTTGTTGAACCTCATAATTACCTCTCTTTGGCATGCTTTTTCTTACCGTATTTCCCTCACTTTATCATAATATTACGTGACTCCAATTAATGATAAATGCTAGGTTTTGTCTTAAGGATGCATTACAGAATTATTTACATATTATATTTTCATGCTCTTGTTATTTGGATAGATTTTATGCAAAGCTTAGCTACAAGAATGCAACTGCTCTATAGCTAACTATGGATTATGTAGCTTACTCTCATGGTTTAACGAGTTCCGAGTGTCTCAATCGAAGATTTTGCACATGGGTGTTCCTAGAATCATTCCTACATGGTTATATAATATTCACTAACCTGTGCCTCCATGGGTGTGCATAAAAGCGACCAAGATCATGGTCAAAGATGGAGTCAAAGCACGTTAGTTTGAAATAGGTAGGACTTTTGATTTTCTCTTCGTAGCAAATCAAGAAGTCGCAATAGTCCTATTGCACTTATAATTCAGAAGTAGCCACCAGTAGCTATTTTAACTCCCTAAAAAGTTATGTAATTTTCTCCTTTAAATATCGATTGCATAGAACTAAAGAACATAGTTCAAAAATTAAGTGTTAAACTCTGTAGATTTTTTGTTGATACCTCTTTATTCATACTTCACTTTATCATAATACGGAGTTCATGCGTTGCTAATGATTGTTGATTACATCCTTAACAATAGCTTAGTAGTTCAACCACATCGAGTCTTGAGTAGGGAGCCCTAGCACAGACGAGTGTTTGTCATTTATGTTTTTAGCTTAATACCATTATCTGTTTTTTAGCAAATCTATGTTATACTAATTAGGCTTATAAATGCTTCATTTCGATTTTTGATCAATATCATAGTGATAAATCACAACTCATGTAACACTTTTCCTTTCTAAAATATTTCGAGAAGATAGATAAATATATTTTCCAATCGAGATAAAGATTGAAGAATTAATATACGTAGTTGCCCTAGTTTCCTATACTGTTTTATCATTCATTTTCTCGGTAATAGAATTGTCAATTAACGTGTGAATGGATGTTTTCAAAAAGACCATTTCAAGATGATGATGATCCTAAATTGAATGATTGAATGTCTAATTCATACAGTGCTGATTGAATTTACTTTTGCACATTGTTATTTTCTTTTCTAGTAATTTAGAAACTAAGGCATAATTGACTTCTACACAACACTTCAAGAAGGTAGTACTCTACTTTCACATATGTTCAAATGTTGGAGAAAGTCAAATATACATTAGTTGTAAGCTATGACATTTCACATTTTTCTTTTCCGGATCCTCACTTAGTTGCATCAATGATATTCCATAAATATCATTCCAAGGAGATTGATTTAGTCAAACTTTCATAAAATTGGATGATTGAATGTTTAATGAATGTAATTAATGAGTTACCTTACGCATGACTTATTTGATTTTCTAGATCATCAAAAAGTATAATTGGTTTCTTAAACACTCATTTCAATAAGATAATACTTCATAATTGAATGTTGAGCACTAAAGATACATTAGATTTTTTTCCTTCGCTTTCACTATTCTAGGACATTAAAATTTAAAGTATAGAAAGTTGCTTAGTACATCATTTCAAGAAAGAGTCACTACTATAATTGAATGCCGGGAGTAACCTAGAAGCATATTAGTTGATTTTCACTTTCTATATACTTTATCAAGCACCTGCAATGGTCATTCATTAGCTCTAACACTTAGATCCATGGGATAGGACTAACAATAAGATCAACTAGATACTTTATTTCCCAAATTAGGTTTTTAACTAGTCAATAGTTTTTTGTTTATTTTTTATGAAAATTAGATTAATTTATGAACACTTCCTTTTCTTTCTTCTTAGAAGTTTATTATATTCATTTAATTCTTTCCATAGTTTTAGATTAACATTATTATACATCGAGGAACAGAAAACCCCCAAAAAAAACATAAAATACAAACAACGAAGTAAGAAAAAGGTTAGCTAAGCACTATATAGATACACTCGCACTTCACTTCGGTATACAAAACCCCGGTTGATAATTTATGCAAGAAATTTAGGACACTCAATTTACTAAACATTTTTGTGTCATTGCCGTGGGGAAGTGTAATTAGGTAACTCTCATTTCTTACATCCAAAAACATTGGTATGCGTAGAGAAACGAGACTCTAAGCGGCAGATTCATAGCTAGAGGCGGAGTTTAATCCCCTACAACACCACTCACTCCACTAAGACTAAGAAGTACTACACCTCCATCTCAAACCCATATTCCGTATTTCACCTAGCCATATACTTCCTAAAGTTATAAGGTCGAAATCCAATTAGGGAGGATCTCCCTACTTCATCCATTGAGGATAGTCTTAGAGGGGAAGAAGATCCTAGGTCTCCAATAGAAGGAGTAACATTTTTCACTTCTACAAGGGAACATATTCTAGCTGAAGAGTTCTAAATCCCTAGTGGAGAGGAAAGAGAGAAGAAGAATCCCTTTCTTCAACATACCATCGATAGAGGATCCCGAGGAAGAGCGAGCTCTAAGCCGCAGTTTAATCTTATATCAGCTTCTCAGAAGAATCTCATAATGGCAGGAGGAGGAGAATAAGGAGGAGAGGGAGAAGGATGATTTTCTTAATGGATAAAATTTAATGTTTGGAGGAGGTAGAGGTAGAGGAGGAGATAGAGGGAAGAGGTATAGGAAATGCATAAGGAGGGTAGAATAAATAGGGTAATTGAGAGTTCTTTTGGATTCCCTATAGTTGATAAGAGGATAACAATGCTACCATGAAAAATATCTCACTACGTTCTCCCAAACTTTCATGGATTGAAAAGTGAATACCTTGAAACCTTTTTGTTTGAATTTGAAGCTCTTGTGTAGAAATTATGATTATTTAGAAGACTCTCAAAAACTCAAACTCGTTTCATTCAACATTGAAAGGAGTAGCTCTGAAAATGGTTCATGAGTCTAATCACTAGATCTATTAGGACATGGAATGATATGAAGAGGAGCATTTCTAGAAAGGTATTTGGATTATTGCATACCTATTAATCACAAGGAGGAAGTGTGTTTAAAAGGTGATGCAAAGAGAGTGACTTTGAAAATCTTGGAGGATTTAACCGAAAGATTCAACTATAAAATAAAAAGTGCAAAAAAATGGAAAATTTAGATCAAGACACTTTAAAAGCTCTTTTGTTGAAAACAATTAAAAGATGCGAATGGATAGAAATCCTTAACATTATGTGGGGAAAGGGGACATCTCTCAACTTCCATTACCTGATATTGGGAATTATGTATTCATCTCTCAAGAGGAAAATAAAAAAGTCGGGAAAGGTCCAAGAGATCCTTTGCTTCTTGCTAGGATAAATAGATGCTCAGAATCGGAACGTCATAGAGTAGTGTGGAAATTGGAAATATGCTTGATGAATTTAAAAAGAGACATTTTTAGGGAGTCTTAGTGAACATATAGACACCCTTAAGTTACAAAATAAGCATAAAGTTGAGGTCGATGCTTTAACTATTTTCTCGTCCCAAATGCGTAAAGAAGCATGCTTTAAGAGAATGTCCTCTTGATGCAAAAGTCCTAGAAAATTGTATGATTTGTTCAGAAAGTCATGAGACTAAGATTTGTCTTTCAATTCTTGGTCTTAAGGTTGTTTTTCAAGAATAATCAACTTCAAATCCAAGAGAATCTCTTTGTTTTTTCTCATAGAAGAGCCATGGCAGGGGGCCACAAACTCAAGGGTTTAACAACCAAATGTATAAATTACATCCCCCACCAAAGCAGCTGGAATTCTTGGCAACAACCTTGACCTCAATCTCAATCTCAATCTCAACCTTGGGCTCAAGGAATGAAAAATCCATATGGAAGTTTCTCTCAAGTACTATCAATATCCTTCATCATATCCAAATTATCCTCCCCAAAAAAATTTCTCAACAAAGTAAAAAACCCCAACCCACACCAAACCAAAATCCACTAACTCTCACTACCATTCCCTCATAAACAAAATCAGTTACCTTCCCAACCATTACCAAACCCCAACAATAAAAATCCTCGTAATACCTATATGATATAAGGACAACATCTCCAACCTACATGATTACTCCTCTAGATCTTAATGATGTCCAACTTAGATCTTGTAGGATATTAGAAAAAGAAAAAACCCTTATGTAGTGCATTCAAGAACAAAATAATTCTCGAGGAAGATTCTTTACGTGACTTAATAATTTTTTTGAAGAAGGAATATCTCTTCAAAACCAAAATTTACGAAAATGAACAATAAATTCAACTCCTATCATAGATCAACCATCGAAGTATCTACTTATACACCTCCTTTTCCTACCGAAAAAGATTACAAGTTGATAGAGGGGTAGAAAAGCATATTATGTTGCCTAATTATGATTTTCTAGATGAATTGAAAACATGTATGCATAAAAATCCTTTTGTTACAAGCCATCAAGGAAATTCTAATTCTTAGCTAAAAAATAAAGGAGTTGAGTATGAAGAAACCACGGGAAGAAAAATAAAAATAAATAATAAGAATTAAGCTTGTAGGAAAAATATAGGACATAATGATGGGAAAAATTGTCATTCAAAAATATTTAGACCTAGGAAGTCCAATTGTAAAAACACATATCAATGGGAGTTGAAATTCGAAATACATTGATTGATTTAGGGCACACAATAAATATCAGTGAGCAAACAAACCATGGAACAGACTTAAAGCTTCTAATATTCTTTATACAAACTACATTACTTCAATTAGCAAATAGATCTCGTAATCAAAACTAGATGGTGTGTTAGAAGATATTTCAATGTCTCTGCTAAACTCTTGGGATTACCTCGTTGATTTTATCATCTTAACTCATAAGAACAATATAGGAGGACATCCCACTTATATTAGGGAAGACCTTGGTTGGCTACAACCGATGCTTACATTACTTGTAGATCCGGGTGACATGTATATGTTATGATGGTAATTCAACTAAGAAATTCACTCTATATCCTCCAACAGCAATAACAACTGTCAGCAGAGATAGATGACAAAGAATGGATTGCATGCATGAAAATGATATACAACTTCTCTCTTACTATTTCAACCATTAGTGAAGATAGTCAAATCTCTAAATACAATAGAAAATTTTGAATCATCTCGATATGAACACGAAAAATTCTCAAGAAAAACTCAATATTGAATATTTATCATCTAGGAAGTTATGTCTCTTCATTCTATGGAAGAATTTGGTAGCTCTACGCTGAAATCTTTCTAGAAGAAACTTTGAGACATAAGCAATAACTTTGGAGAAATTACAATAGGAAAAACTAATCAAAACATTACAACAAAATTATTCTCAGACATATGACATGGGAATACATTGACATGAAAGGAATTAGTCCTAAGACTTGTATTCATCACATCTACATTGAGGAAAATTGTAAACCCTACTCAGTACAACCTTAAAGAAGGATGAATCCAAATCTTAGGGGAAATTGTGAAAGAGGAGTTGCAAAAATTGCTTGAATGTAAACTTCATTTACCCAATCTTTAGACAAACTTAAAGGGTTTCCCCCTTAGTGATTGTGCCTAAAAATAATGGTAAAAATGGAGGGTATGCATTGATTATCATATGAATTGAATAACAGCCACCCTAAAAGATCATTTTCCTTTCTCCTTTATAGATCCAGTGTTAGAATAGCATATAGGGTAAGAAGTATTTCTCATTCTTGGATGGTTACATTGGTTACAATCAAATTCAGTAGCACTCGGAGATCAAGATAAAAACCACATTCACCTATCCATGGGGGAATTACACCTATTGGGTACTTCCTTTTGGATTGTGCAATGAACCTACAACATTCCAAAGGGCTAAGCGTACTAGGAATTTGTTATGATCTAATACATGATTGTGTATAGGTTTATATGGATGAATTTATAGTTTATGGGAATTACATTATTGAAGAAGCTTTAGAAAACTTTGAGAAAAAGTTCTTAAAATATGTAAGGAAGAGAACCTTTCTACTAAGCCATGAAAAATGTTTTATGATGTTTACAGTAAGGGATTTTTTTAGGACATCACATTTCGGGGAGATGGAATTAAAAAGTTGATAAATCTAAAGTTGAAGTCTATCTCTAAATTATCATTTCCATGTTGTCAAAGTATATGTTAGAAGTTTTCTAGGATTCACAGGGATACCATAGAATATTTATAGAGAATCTCACTAACCTAGCATCCCCACTCTTCAAGTTACTCATCAAATATTGTGAATTCAATTGGAATTTTGATTTCAATGTTGGCATTTGAGACCTTAAAAGGAAAAATTTCTCCAAACACCCATCTTAAGAGGTCCAAATTGGAAACTAACTTTCACATTTTCACATCGAGATGCTTTAGTATATAGCTGCGGGAGTTGTATTAGGACAAAAATATTTGATCCCCTATGCTATCTATTATGCAAGAAAATGAATTCCGCACTCCGCGAGCAGTTAAATTACATTGTAAATCGAAAAGGAATTCTTATTTGTTGTTCATGCTATCAAAAAATCCGGACATCACATAACAGTTATGAAAACCTTTTTCCATACGGATCACTCTACAATTAGGTACTTAATAAATAAAATCTATTACTAATGGTAGAGTTACAAGATGGTTATTACTCCCGCAAGAATTCAACGTCAATCAGTTTTCTAGGATGTGACTTGGAAAACAAAACACGCTTTTTGATTTCCGTCTAGAATTCAAAATATCAAAGATAATACTCCGGACTTGAAGATAAATTTCCTAATGAATATCTTTTTGCAAAGTAACTACTCGGCACCCCTTGGTTTTGGTGATATTGCTAATTACTTAGTCACAGTGGGAGTATTACCTTCACATATGTTTCTGCTAGAGAGAGAAAGAAAAAGCATTCAAACAAGTGCAAGAGTACTCATGGATTACTACTTTTGAATTCTGTATAAAACATGTCAGCATCTCATTATCGTGAGATGTGTTCAAGAAGATGAAAATGCCTAAAATTCTTAAGGCATGTCATGATGAACCTTGTGGAGGACACTTTATCGACAAGAGGCAGCCTATAAAATCCTTCATTTAGGATATTATTGACCATCCATCTTTAAAGATGCCAAAGAATATGTCAAAAGGTGTGACAAAGTCGCCAAAGGGTAGGAAAAACCCGCTCCTTCAAATGAAATTCCACTAAAAACTCAAGTACTCATTGAACCTTTGAAAAATGGGCTTTTGGATTTTGTCGGGACCAATCAATCTTCCATATAAACAAAAGAAGTATATTTTGGTATGCACTGATTACGTCACTAAATGGGTAGAGGTTAAAACACTTACTTTTTTTTATAATGAGAAATATGTAGTTAATTTTCTCTTTGAGGATATATTCACTCATTTTGGTGTTCCAAGAGAAATTGTGATAGATGAGGGATCTCAATTTACATCCAAGGTGGTAGAAAAATCTCGTGGAAGATTATAAGATCAAAGGCAGATAAAGTCCACTCCTTACCATCCACAAGAAAATGGTCAAGTAGAATCTACCAATAAGGTGATTGAAGGAATTCTCACGTAAGACTATACATCTACACAAAAAGATATTGAGCGTAGAAAGACTTCCACGAAGCCTTATGGGCCTACTGCAGAACTACATGGAGTGAAATACTCCATATGAATCAACTTGTTTATGGGAAGCAAGTCATGTTCCCTATAGAGTTTCGCATCCAAACCTTTAATATAGAGTTACCTCAATTGGGACTTGTTATATCGAAGCTCTGAAGAAACATAAATTGGAGAAAATCAATGAGCTTGATGAAATCAGGCAAGATGCAGTTCAAAGAACCAATATAGTCCAGTAGCAAAGGAGCTAAATGGCACTTGATACATTATATCAAGGAGAATAAATTTCAAGCGGGTGGGATTAGGCACTTTTTGTTCGATTCAAAATTCAAGGATTTTCAAGGGAAGTTTCAGACTCATTGGCTTGGGAGTTATGAGATTAAAAAAGTATTTGATAATGGAGTAGTGAAAAATAAGTGAAAATAGATGTAAAGGAAAAACTCCCTCTTCATGTGAATGGTCATTGGTTGAAAGTATATCATAAACCAATTTCAAAAGAAGAGTTTGTCAAGATATTTCAAGATAATATTGATATGAAGTTAGTGGAAAAGAATCCTTCTTCTTCACTAAATTAGCTTTATTTTTCTACATTCATAATATATATATATATATATATTGTACTAAGTATGAAAACCAATCAAATTATTGTATTTATACGTAGATAATACAGTGAAAATCGAGAGATTTACGACATCCTATATTTTCCATATTCTTTTATGTAATAAGTAGTGACACAAAACTACATTCATTGTCGTTCATAATCTGCAAATTAAATTCATTCTTCGAGCTCATTCCATTATGCTCCACTGTAATTTTACATTCCATTGCCATAATTCACTCCACTTCCATTCTATTTTTTCACACTCATTCCATTCCATGAGTCATATTCCACTTCCATTCCATTTTTTCCATTCATCGTTCCATACTTTATTCTTTTTACAGAGTACGACTTCCGCAGTCTCACTCGTATTTTGCGGTATCGACCGTATTCTCAGTAGCGCACTATATATCGTAGCCGATTGCATTCCGCAGCCCAATTTTGATTCCGCAACCACTTCGATGGAGTTCTACGACACATGATGATTGCAAGGAATTGAAGCTGAATATGTTTTGAAAGACTAACATGCTAAAAGAGTACCTAAGGATCGACACCAAAGCAAGCAATAAATGAAAAGGTTAAGTTCTAAAGGTGCAAAGTGAAAAAAATTATTTTTAATAGCAAGGATAAAACATAAAACATGTATAATATGAACATTCATATGTTTCCTTGACAACTCATCATTTGATTTGATTTCAATCACCATCATACTACATATCAACCACATCTTCCGTATCTAAGTTGCATGTAACGGTCACATCATTACTTCCCTCGTTAATGACTAACGGTCACGTCCCTATGACGTGACATACTTATATACGTCTCTCCAAGACCCTACCATCCATTTATTTCTACAAACACTCCATAAACTTCCACCGCATCCAAGACACAACCAATTCATTTTCACATATACAGCGGGTAATTTTGAGGGTTGAAGAACTCTACATAGTAGAAGGATGGGGTTAATTGTTAGATCAGTAACTAGTGGGAGTAAGAGTGTATGGAAGGATACCCACGCAGCAGTAAATAATTATACGACAGAAAGTGCATGATGCTAAATCTCATCAGAGAGAGTTGATGCGATTTCACAAGGCGATTACAAAATCCTTTGCACGGTTTTTTGATGGCACGCTGAGGTAGAAATTGGAGATATCAGAGTTTATAGTGGTACCGAGTCATTCATGGCCGAGTGCTATAGAACTTCACAAGGCATGGTGAAAGATGGTTCAAGAACAAGGAGTCCCATAGTGAGTCATGTAAGGTTATACTTAAAAACCCGAGGTATGGATGTCTCGTTTTTTAGAAAAGGACTCTTCTGAGCTCATACTCTTAAAATCAAATGGAGGAATATGCTTTTGGTTTTACAGAAATTCATAACTTGTGAAGGAATTTTCGGGTGTATGTATGTCTACCATATCCAGTTTACTAATGAATTTCCTAGAAAAATGTTGAAATCAATATTCCTTTCTTCTCGCTTAATAGTTTAAAAAGGATGGCTTCAAATGTTCAAAATAGAATACAGCTTTCCTCATGTATACCACTCATGCATCATCATGGGTTGGTAAAGATATTGATTGAGTTTCATTTAATAAGCATAGGAGATATTTTGGGAGGATTTCCTTGTTAGGAATAATTTTCAAGAACCACCGTAGTCACCACCCAAGGAAGATAATGCTCAGGAGAAGCGTGAAAAAAAGAAGACTAAGCATAAATGTTGAAGACAGACACAGGCGAAACCTCATTACGGAAAGAATGATGAAAAGCTAATTTCTCGAGGAACTCGGAAGAAATCAAGAAACAAATCAAGACAAGAGGAGAGAAAAAAAGAGATGAGTATGGTTACAAATGAGGGGAATGAAAGTCTTCCAAAAATTGAGAATGAGACTCTAGACTGCGAGAGTACCATGAAGAATACATTATCAAAAAGTGTGGAAAGAGCTTATAAATACCTAGATGAGGAAACCCCAATCTCCATCACCTTTTAATATCTCTCCTACACACTAAATTCCTCATAATTCTCCTATTTATCATCTTGAAGAAAGCCCCTGATAGAAGATCTCCTGGTATAGACCAATTCCAACAACAAATATATGATTTTGTAGAATCACCGGAGATGAGAACTACCTCAATGAACCCTGAACCTCCTTTCAATCCACAAGAACCTATAATTGATGCTCTTAAGCAATATATTTATGAATTAGAGATATTGAACAGACATATCAAACAGGAGAATGATACCTTGAAGGAGCAAAACAAATTGGACAAGGCAATTCCCCGATAATATTTTTTCTCGCATCTAGGATTGTGTGTATAAGAAAAATAGAAAATTGTAGAGGAAGAACAAGTTATTGAACAGAGAAGTCATTAACCTCAAGTACAATCTTCTTATGAGAAGGCCCGGAATGACAAAGTCACTTCAAAGAAGAACACAAAGAAGAAGGAAATTAGATGTGCTAGCAGTAGGTGTCCGAGCAAATGAAATAGGGAAGAAGAACTAATATTTAGCAAATTGCATGAGGACATGCAATGATTTTGTAGTGGGGGTATGTTTAACCCTCGTAATTACCTCTCTTTTTGAAAGTTCTTCTAACTTGTTTCCTCAATTTCTCATAATATTACAGACTCCCAATCAATGATAAAATGCTAGGTTTTGTCTTAAAAGGTGCATTAAAATGATTGCCATATTATATTTTCATGATCCTACTATTTGGATATATTTTTTTGCAATTTAGTTATAGAATACGGCACGTTTACCAGCTCGCTAATTGTGGATTCGTCAGAGCTACTATCTACATCGTTTTACGGAGTTCTAGGTGTCATCGAAGAATTGGGCCACGTGGTTGTTTCTATAATAATTCCTACATAGATTACATCCCTGATTCACTCCTGTCCAAGTCGACGTAAAAGCCAGCCTAAGATCATGGTCAAAGATGGAGTCAAAGTACGTTAGCTGAAATCAATAGGACTCTTGATTTTCTCTTCATAGAAAAACTGCAAGAAGTCCAACAATCCTATTTCAATTATAATTCGAAGTGAAATGCCACACATAGCAAATTTAGTTTAACTCATAAAAAATTATATGAATTTTTCCTTTAAATATCGATTGCATATAACCAAGAACACGAGTTCAAAAATTAAGTGTTAAACTCTTCAAGCTTTTTGTCTGATACTACGTATTCGGACTTCACTTTATCATAAGACGAAGTTCATGTTGCCAATGATTTCTTGATTACATCCTTAATCGCTAGCGCTCAACCACATTAGTTGCAGAAGGGCCCCTCGTATCCTGATGGAGGTTTTTCATTTATGTTTTTAGCTTAATTTCATTACTACGTTTTTGAGCATGATCTCGTTTTCTAATTAGGTTTAGTGCTTCATTTTAGTTTTGATCAATATCATAGTGATAAAATCATCAACACGTGCAACCCTTTCCCCTTCTAAAATATTTTGAGAAGATATATAACTCTTGTTTTCCAATCAAATCAAGATTGAAGAATTAAGAACACACAGCTGCCTAGTTTCCTTACTTTTTTATCATTCATTTTCTCATAATAGAATTGATCAATTAACTCGTGTTAATGGAGTGTTTTCTTTTTAAAAGCCATTTTAAGATGATGATCATCCTAAATTGAATGGTTGAATGTCTAATTCATACAATTGATTGAATTTACTTTGCACATTGCTATTTATCTTTCTAGGAATTTTTAGAAACTAAGGCATAATTGACTTCTTACACAACACTTTCAAGAAGGTAGTACGTCATATTCAAATGTTGGAGAAAGTCAAATATACATTAGTTGTTTATGATTTCACATTTTTCTTTTCTGGCATCACTCACTTAGTTGCATCACCGATATTCCTAAAGATCATTCCCAAGGAGATTGATTTAGTCATACTTCATAAATTGGATGATTGAGTGTTTAATGAATGCAATTAATGAGTTACCTTCTCGCATGACTTATTTGATTTTCTAGATCACTTAGAGTATAATTGGTTGCTTAAACACCATTTCAAGAAGATCATACTTCATAATTGAATGTTGGAGTAACTAAAGATAAATTAGATGTTTTTCCTCCGCCTAACGTTACTAGGACATTAGAAGTTAAAGTATAGAAAGTTTCTTAATACATCATTTCAAGAAGGTCATACTTCACTAATTGAATCGTTTGGAGTAAATCTCGTAAGGCTACATTAGTTGATTTAATTTTCTCGTCTTTACTTTCAAGCACCGCAATTTCATTCATTATCTCTAAGACTCTAGATCCATGGAATAGGAGACTAATAATAAGATCAACTAGATACTTTAGTGTTTTCCAAATTAGGTTTTTAACTAGTCAACAATTTTTTGGTTTATTTTTATGAAAATTAGATTAATTTAGGAACACTTTCACTTTTTATTCCTTCTTAAAAGTTTGTTAGATTCATTTAACTCTTTCCATAGTTTTATATTAACATTTCTAGACATCAAGTAACATAAACCCCCAAAACATAAAATACAAACAACGAAGTAAGAAAATTTTTTAGTTAAGTACGCATATAGTACACCCAAACTTCATCAAGTATAAAACCCTCCCGGTTGATAATTTATGCAAGCAATTTAGGACACTAAATTGACTAAACAATTGTTACATGTTTTTTTAAATGTATATATATTTAAATTATATACGAGTCTCTTTTTATAATTAACTAATACAATGATAATTGGATTGGCTTATGAGAAACCATGACACATCTTGTTCCCATGAATGGTTTCTATAGCTCTCAAACTTTGATCATCCAGGATGGTGAATGCAAGAAGGTTATGCTATGTTCCCCTTCTACCACAATGTTGTAACTAGATGACTACGAATACGAAAGGTAACCCAATTTCTTCCACGCTAACATAGTCCCGACCCAAATTATTAGAAAAATATTACCAATACGTAATTCCCTAGTATTGGGAGAAACATGATAGAGCCACAATAATAACCATAGTCTCCCCAAATATAATAAAAACCCAAAATATGAGGTCATCTTAAACACAGGTAGACGAGGATGATCCAATACATGCAAGGTCATGTTATGATCCGTAAATTTGGGGGAAGTTGACCAACTAAGAACGACAGTATCATAAAGTGGATTAGAAAACTAAATGGTAGCCTTAAGGCTATATTGAGCTCCAACTTTCGGTGCACAAAGGCTTCTTCATGGTAGTCTTTGCAAACCCTAAGCAGCGGACAAGTGTTTTTGAAAATGGCCCTTATTTCTTTAATAATGTAAGTCTTTTTATTATATTTTGAGAACTAAGTTACAATCCACACAATGAGAAGTTTACTGGGTAGCTTCTATGTGGGTAATACTATACTCCCTTCCCATTGAGTATTGGTAAGAATATATATACTAAAAAGGCTTCCCGAGAATATGATTTATACTTCACCCAAAATCTCACAAGGTAAACAAGACTAGAAGATACATTGCTTATGCTCGCATTTCGGTATACATCAACATTACTCAACCTCTTCTAGAAGAAATTGAGATCTCTATATCGGTATTAATTGTTCTCCAACCGCTATGACTATGAACATGTTCCATTCAAATATTGATGGTAGACATGAATATAGTGGAACCTCTTATAGGACTATCCCTTGAATCAAACAATGGCTCCACAGCCTAAGGCCTAATTCCAAACATGGATGGATTCTAGAAATGACTCACCAAAAATAAGGACTTAGAAAAACCCAACTAACAACAAATTGAGTTGATCCCCAATCTAGAAACTAATTAGAACTCTAAAAACCATAGACAAAAATGCAGTAAGAAGCGAAAGAAATAACCAAAATCTATGGATGAGGACATCAATATGAGGAAGATAAAGAAACTAGAATCCCACAAAAGTTGAGGATCAACAAAATCAGAGGTTGAAATGGGGAACCCCTGATAACATTAATATCGTAGCTTACACAAAGAACATAAATTATATTGCATCAAATATATTATGGAGGAAATAGACACTTCGGAGAAGATCATCCTCTCAACACTTATGGATGAATGTGATAGATGAAAAATATCACAATATAATCCCACTGAAGCTCAACTAAATATATTCCAACATTAAAACAATAAAATCATTGACTCGCTCGACGACCATGGTCCGATTCAACTAGATCTATCAACCAAGTAGCTTCCTCCCAATATTCTAAAGAACCAATCTCCACAAATGAAGAAAAATAGAATAGAATGAAATACATGGAAAGAAACTGATCCAAACTCTTCACCTCTCCAAAATCCGAGAGTGGTGAATCAAATGGCAAGATTTCTCTGTATCAACTTCGGATCCGAGTGGCCTCCTCGGTGGAATGCCTCCATAGAGTGAGACATGCGCATGGTAAGAGAAGATTGTTCATATGGTTGGGAAACCTTGCCCTTGCCCTCACAAAGTGCAAAACCAGTCTTCCTCCTCCTTGAACCAACTCTCCGAAATAGATAGGGGGTGTGTGATCCTCATCAAGATTATGATGTCTCTTCCTCCCTACCTCCTTCTTCCATCAATATCATCTCACAATCATACGCTGCTTATTCATATTTTACTTTGCCTTCCATATGTGAGATCCTCGAGGAACTTCTTGCAATGACACAAGAAATCCTCATGGTTGGGAGCATGTGCTCCTCCTTCCTCTACATGAGGCACTTCAGATAAGTGCTCTAGATGTGACAACATTGCACCCCCATCCTTCTTTTCATCTTCTCATATGAATAGGAGGTATAGCTCTGCTCAATAAGAGTGGACCCTTCTTTTGCAAAGAACATTCAGTACCCTCTTGTCCAAGGTTATGAAACAAGGATCTTGCCTCTGAGCAAGGTATCATGCAAGATGTGATTCCCTCCCATAGGTTTCTCGAAGTGGTTTTTTGAGTTTTTAGGTTCTCCCAACTTATGCAAAAGTTTCATTGGTTTGATTATCTCATGTTTTTAATCAAACCCTTTCTACCCTAATCTCTTAGTGAAATTTGAAAAAGAAGAAGTGTTAATATTTTTCAATGAAAATGACTCAAACATCCAACAAGCATAGGCCTTACCTTCAAAGTGACAGTGGCTAGCCAACCTACGATGGCTTCATCTTCGAAGAAAATTGGTATGCTCTGCAAATAAGTATACAACTCCTCCACCAAGACTTTGGTGAACAAGTTGGGGATCCACTCACAGATAGATAGAGAAAATATATCCATGTCATGCAGCTTTCTCCTCTCCACCTTGATCTTGAAAAACTTTCTTTGAAAGTAATATTATCTCTAAACTTTTTCAATACAGATTCGATTACTCTTGCGAGAGAAAATTACTAAGAGTTCTCTTTTTAGGGAATTTTATCTTCTTTCACCTTTTTCATTGCAGCATCCGGGAATTTGACTACGCCCCATGCATAACAGTGTAGCTGCATGGTCACACCTATAATGTGTCAATCTAGATCCTAAAATCCTCCCGGAGATACCCATCTCTCCTCATCTTCTTAAGATCTTCAGTTGATGCACTACATAGACATTTTGGAAGAAGATTTAGTAAGCCTATGTTCCTTTCTCCTCCACATCAATGGAGTCTTACTTTCTATTCATCTCTCCTTCTCTTGATAGCTACATGGTTGAGTTCCATGCCACGCCGAGCCAAGACTAGTGCTCTGATACACATCATTATCCCAAAATAGGGAAATTCTCTATCAACAATAAGAATATCTTAAGATATTCTCAAAGTTGAGCTCATGACAACACACTAGAAAATAATAATGGATGTTCAGTGTGATAAATAGGCTCATATGATGAGTTAAAAAAACATAGCCATCAAATGAGTGAAACAACAGCAAAAGAAGGAACTTCTACACATTCCCAAGTGGGGAAATTACTGACAAATAGACCCTAAAAACATCATTTCTCAAGATTCGCATTTTTATTGGGGTGAAAAGTCAGACGCTTTCGGTTCCCTTATACATATGATGTTATTCCATCACATACAAAAAGGTGTAGATCATAAATAAATCCCTTTTGATATGTTAAACGAGACCTCTAGGCTTCATATACGGCTCAAAAATAGCCAAATCCCCATAGACTTAAGTTATAGCGAGAAAGACGTCAAAGCAAATGAAAGCTTTATTTTTAGTAAGGGTTCTTGTAGTATAATTCTGGAAAAACATGGATATGGGACACTTTATGGAACAATATGCTAAGAAAATGAATATCTTACCTCCCTTATTGCATTATAAAGCCAACTAAAGTAAGGGTTTCATGAAAGTACAAGAAGAAAAGAGAAGATCTAAATATTCAAATGTAAAAATGCGGTCTTACTGCAAAATTACAGAAATATAGCTGAATATTATAAAGAGGGTGAGAGCGGGATAGAGAATCCCTTCATCTAGCTTTCCGGGAGAAGGGTTGGCCCTTTCCCCTAGGAAACTAGCTCAAAAACAAGGGTCTTAACCCTGCTTCTTGCACAATCTCTATGCAAATGATGCGCTCTTGCAAGGGAATGCACTCGTAGGGAGATGAGAAATAATTTGGGCCTACTACCAAGATGTGAAATTCACATGTCTCATAAATCTTCCTCTACCTGGTGTTCCAAAGGAAAGAAAGCTTTCTCCTTTGAAAAACAAGCCCAGAAAGTGGTGTAACAAACCTTCGATGCAACACCACGCAACTCGAGTAATATCTGCTACCGCAAATAACGCTCGATCGAAGAATGGTACTTGGCCTCAAGCCCGGATGTGGAGCAATACAGACAAGCTCTCCAAGAGGCCTCCTCAAGGGAAGAGGTAGGATTCCCGCTCGGGAACACCTTGTGCTCAACTGGGAAGACTTGCCAAATCTCTCGCTAAATAGCAAGAGGAAGCCAAGTCTAAATAGACAAGATCAAAAGTAGATCATCCAAAATAATGAATAACAGTAAAAGGCTCCCATCCTCTCCATATATAGCAAGTGAACACTCTCCACATTGGGTCCCATACATGTGCACATCAAGCTCATGCAAGTTGTCTCTCCACCAAAATCGCGTTGTCCATCAAGGAAGTTCAATGTATCTAGAGCAACTTTGTTGACTTGGTCAAATTTGACTAAATCAACATGATCCTGTCTCTCCGTTCACACCCCAAGGGTGCTCAAATTAGCTCGCTTATTCATACTCCTTTCACATTACGAGTGTTATTGATCCTTCTAAAGAGGTTAATGCGCGTCTCCTACCCATTTATTCACCTACCTAGTGATAAAACAACTTTCACAATATTCCATTTAGCTTGGAGTGCTGCAAAATTTTGGAATATTACAGTGCTATGCGGTACTTTTCGAGGATACGACCCATCTAGTGCTTGGCTACTTGGTAGTTTATTACTAAGAAGCTCAAGACTCGAATGCTCACGTGCAAGGGACAATACTTTTAGTGGCTAAAACTAGGGCATCCTTCCCTATAGGTGATAGTGCGAGGAGCAACACTTGATCCTCGTACCATTAGCCTTGGTCAATTCTTTAGCTACCGTGAATGCATCGCGAGCTCTTTCGAAATGTTAAACCCAATACCCATCGAGATATCTTTCGCAGGACCAATTACATTGAGAGTGTAAGGGCTGAGTAGGTCTATATAGGATTTTGTGTATCATATGAAAAAACAAATAAAATCACATTTTTTTTCTTGATTAGATCACATAACTTGAAATTAAAGTAAAATTTACCTCTTATTTGTTGTTTTTTTTGCATATTGTATGTGGTGGATTTGGTGCACGGATGTACGAAATCACACCGCGCTTAATGGGGTGTGATTTGGCCCTTTAAACTCTAGGTAACAGTAGAAAGTGGTGGAGTTCAAAAAGCATACAATATAGAGGAAAAAGCATGCAAATGTATACTCAAATTAAACTAAAAACTAAAACACAAATATACAAGGTGTAAGCTTATCGAAGAGAGTCAAAACGTAGTTAATAGTGCAAAATAATGGCTCCAGGCCCCTTCTTATGAAAACGTTTGAGGTATGAAGAAGAAATTTTACCCACTTGCTAAAGGGCCCCTAGACAATGGTTCTAGGTCCCGATGCTAAGGATGTTGTTTTCCAAGCTTGCCTTGGTGCACATGACTCCCTCTCTCTCCACTATGATGGACTAAGATTATTGGATGGCCAAAAATCGAGTCCCCTCTATCTCCAACTCCGAGTCACACACTAGTCATATTGCTTGGGAAATTCTGGCCAGCATAACAATGTGATCACCCATTCTTCATCTCATGGTGCCTTTATATAGAGGATTTCAAATCTTCCTTCCCTCCCTTGGTACATGGTGGATGGTGACCCAAGGGAGAGGTATGATTCCATTGTGTGCTCCAAATATTCCTTTGTGTGCTCACATAATGTCTAAGGAGGCGTTGGTGGCTGTCCTTAGGCACTTCATGCAAGAAGCAACTGTCCTTTCCTTTGTGTGGTCCCGGAAAGTGACATTTTTCCACTTTCAGGAATGCGTGCTTATCGGGCGAAAAGGCACGCAGACGGTGCTCTTCTTGAAGGATAATGTGCGCAATCAAAATTTAAGACTAGTTCAAATTTGATTTTCTCAAAAACTTAGAGATTTTAAATACTTTCTTGATTCCATAATGTCTTCTTCCCTGTAAATTATTTGGTTTGACATTAATTAATGTCATCTTCTGCTGTACGATTTTCTAGTGTTAACACATATGATCATATTTTCTTTGATAGAAATCTTCCTTCCTAAAAAAAAAAACAATATCAACAAGATTAAGCTATTCAACACCATAACGGACCCAACGGGACCCCGTCGATCTAGGTGTTTCTTGGACCTCCCCCCATTAGAGGGAGGAGTTCCAGGTCTCCCTCCATTTAGGAATCGAGGAAGACATGTTTCCACCATTATCGATTAATCTTTTATCGGGGCATCTATGATTAGAAACCCCCAAGGGTCACCCAACACCACACCAGTGGAAACCCCAACAGGGTCACCACAGTTAACCCCTCCTACAACCTCTAAAGGGAAGAGGAGTGCCACCCCTTCGAGGAATCAACAATACATTCATTAGGGAACACCATAGGTAAATATTCCCCAGGCACCACCCCTACCCATCACACTCAGATAACTGTTTTTCCACAATATACAATGGCATTCAATACACAACTACCCTTCTTAGCATCACTTAATCTTCCATATATAACTAAGTTAAATAATGACCCCATTTCTCATGGCCCTAACTGGCCTCTCGTGCCCACAAATCTCCCTTCGGATATACCAAAAATTCGAAGGGAAGCAAACAAAATTCCTAGGATATCATGACTTTCCAATTATGGTGTTCGTCCAACAGTATCATTGATGATACCTCGTTGGGCCTTAGTTTTGGCTCATTTCAGTTCTCCAAAGAAACTTATTTATCCATCTATTTTCCATCCATTTTCCATTCATTTATTCCATTTTGGATATATATATTTGATATCTATTCTGTGTGTATTTAATTTTAATTTTTCAAATTCTAAAGTTTTTATGAAAGTTTGATTTTAGTGCAAAATTGGTCGATTCGTAAATTCCCGTAATAGCTATATGGTTGATATGGTTACAGGACACTTGGGCACGAGTTGAATGCATGGATGATGTTTCTGGGAAACCAGGGATCAAGCCACCTATGCTTAGTTCACCGTAACAAGTTTTGTTGTTAGGCCTATTTAGTTCTAGTCAATCATGACTAGTTTCCTCCGTAAATCCTATAGAAATAGGGGCATGAGATTCTATGGGATTGACCATATTTTTGGGATAAGAACAATGTATCTGATTTGGATAGTGGATGAGAAGTAGATGGGTTTGTTTGAGTAAAATAGACTAGTTTGTTCATGAGATTTCTTATTTAAAGCCAAAACTTTGATGGCTTAGGTATTAGGATTATTATTGACTTTAGTATACTTTTATATCATGGACAATTTTTGGATTGAGAAGTTAATTTGAAGATCAGGCTGCTATCAATTCCATGTTCAATGTTATGATGTGATTGAAGTTAAGCTCGAGATCATTTATCAAGTGCAAGGCAAGGTGGAAGGGCCCCCATTCCAAGCTGGGTACACTTTCTCGTAACTAGTTTTATTTCCTTGCTGTAGAACTCGGTTTTCAAAGCTTTATTTCAGATTGATTAATGATTTATGCATAGTGATTGATGTCATTAGTTTATAACTTATTCATCACTTTATCAAGAAAACCGATGTATCAAGTTGAGCATCCCTTCTATGAAAATGATGAATTAAAGTTGGTTTCTTTGTTGTGTAAGCACTTTTGTTGAGATTTTTAATATTAAGATGAATAAATTATAATGGAACACTTTACATGTCTCTTAAGTTAAGAGCTTCTTTCATTTCAATTTATCCATCTTAAATTTCTTGGTTTTTAATCTTCTCGATTCATTAAGTGGTACTGAGGTTGAAATGAATTTTGAGTCAAGAACCATTTCAATATTATTCTCCTTTTAAAACCAATTTGAGTTGGAGTTGTAAAATGTATTACTTAGCATATCTTTCATGTTGATTATCCGATCTTCACATATAGTGATCTTGCCTCAAAGCATAAACAACCTACTGATAATAAATATTGTGTTAGTTTAGGAACATAAATTAGCTCAACATTTTGGCGCCGTTAAGCTGGGAGGCAAATATCGGCATAGTCAAGAATAGAGAGAAAATAAAAATACAAAAACAAGAGTTACATCTTTAGTTATGTTTCTTTATGCCTAGACATAGAGGTCCTCATGGTAGATTTATTAAAAACCCCCACAAATAGAGATAGGATCATCAAACACCCTAAATACTGCAATCCAATCATTGAGGAATCATGTAAAAACAAAGAAGTGGACAAAGATTGACTTGATTGAGAGACAAACTTTGTTAGCTTGGGAAGCAAAGCAAAAACAATCTTCAACTTCCGGAAAACAAAAAGAAATTATCAAAGGAAAACAAACTTTATTTCCATCCATAAATCCTCCTATCTTTGACCAACCCTAAACTCCACTTAAAATTGAACAAATCAACCAATGGCAGAAGGACATGGATTCGTTATTTCACTCGAACAACGAGCTCAATATGAAAAGACAACAAGCAGAAGGAGAAGAAAAAAGAGAAGAGAGATGCAAAACAAGAAAATGATAGAAAAATGGAAAATGACGGGGAAAGACAAGAAGATGAAACTACCTTGGCTTTCCAATAATTGACACAAGTGCAATATTAGAGAAGAAGTGAAAAATGAAAACATTCCACCTTCAGACACAAATTTTTATGGAATGTCACTGTAAGATCCTCGTATTCATTTATGTTTGAATTTGATATTCTACAGAAGCCATATGGATACACTGGATGATATCCATAATCCTCATTTTTTTCCCGCAACATTAAAAGCAAAGAAATTTCTTTGAAATGGTTTGGGTGTTTAGGAGAACATACACAGTTTTTTGATGATATGAGATCGGGCCTTTCCTTAAAAAAGATTAAGTTTATTGCGCATCTAGAGATTCAAAGTAAAGATATTTTTTAGAATGACATAAATAAGAAGATGAAAGTCTAGAAGAATATTTGAAAGGTTTTTGTATAATCTTATTAAATCTAAACAACATTCTCTAAATCAAGAAACCATTCGAACAATCTTTCTCAAGGGTATAAGGGATGAATACTCCTGACATTTTGAATGTGATGGGTAAAGGAGATATCTCAACTCATTATTCGAAGAAATTGTTGACTTGCGTCAAAAATATTCTAGAGGAAGAGCAAAAAAATGTGAAGAAGAGAAGTAAGTTCAAAAGCAAGAAAACAAAATTACAGGAGGGATAACACGGAAATAAATAGGAAGTTTATTGGAAAATTTCAAAATGTATCTTTTTAAGTACATTAGGGACACAAGTAGATGTGCTAAAGACAAATAAGAGGAAAGAAGAACAAGACCAAGCTTTAGCAATCTTTTGTCCCAAATGTAGAAAAACAAACATCCATTAAGAGAATGTCCTTTGAGGTACAGAGTATTCAAAGTTTGTGGGTCTTTGTACGTAAGTAACATTCCACAGAAAATTGTCTAAAATTGAAAGAATTACAAATGAATTCAATGGAAGAAAGTGCCAGGAATGGAAGGTTTTTATTATGTAGCACCACGAAGACCATGGCAACCTAGAATGCCCTAACAAAATCAGCAAAATAATTCCCCAACAAAATTACCTTATCCATCCCAAAATCCTTGGACAACTCCAATGCCATGGCAAGTTTGGTCTCCGCAACAATATCCAGCAACAACCGCACAAGGTTGGAGAGGATATGGTTATGGAAACCAGCCCACCTCAACAATACCAAGAACAATATCACCACCTATTCACATATCCGATACTATCTTCAATCCATACCATTTCAACAACATTCTCGTATATCCACAATCCATTCCATATCCGCAATAGAATCCTCAGTAATCGTTGTTGACCCAAACCAACAATGTACTACAGCCTACTCACAAATCAACCTGCATCAACCACTACCGCTACACAACCAATTGCAAATCCAAATAATAAGGTGAAAAAAAGCTTCGTATACCGTAGAGGAAGCAACATGTTTTCCCACATATTCATTCCTTCCTTAATGAAGTCCATCTAAGGTCTGGAAAAGTGCTTAAAAAGGATTCTCCTCTCCAATCATAGAAGAACCAACCGAACAAGGAGAATCACTCCGAAACATCACAAACTAAGACACAAATTCGTAAAGAAACAAACATATTACAACTCAAATACCAATTTTTATCCCGAAAGGTTAGTGGAACAACAAAAAGAAATAACCCTTCCTAATTTGATATTTTAGATGAGTTAAAAAATGCTTATGTGAAAATTCCTTTGTTAAAAGCAATTAAAGAAAACACCAATATATGCTAAAACAATAAAGGAAATGTGCATTAAGAAAACTCAGAGAAAGAAGAAGGATCCTACTACAATCCAAGTCATTGCAACCAGCAGCCTCATGTCTACAAAACAAAATAGAAAAATATAATATCCCGGTATCCCTATGGTTACTATATCATTTAAATAATTTTTTCAAAGGCTAAACACATTAATAGACTTGGAGCAAATTATAAATGTAAATGACAATGGAGACCATGAAAATTTTTGCATTTGAACAACATTAGATCAACCTCTACAATCTTAGAATCGTTACGTATCTAAAGTTGTTCCTCAAGGAATATTGAAGATATAATAGTCTCTTTTTTTGGATTCATGGAGGAGGTTCGTTGACTTCCTTATTCTCGCAACCAAAATCAAATTTGGGAGGACATCCCCTTCAATTTTATATGTATCATGGTTAGCTACCAACATGCTCTTTATAGATGCAAGATCAGAAGCATGATTATTTCACATGGAGAAGAAAGGAAACATATTGCTCTTTATTCACCCATACAACAATCTCTTTAGAAATCGCATTGAAACTCAAGAAAAACAAAGAATCCAATTAAAGCTTTTAAGTATAACAAATTTTGATCTAAGAGAAGAAGAAGGAAATGAAGGATTTTAATGGATCTTTTCATTTCGTAACCAAGTATTTCTAGCACTAGAGAAATGCAATATGAAGTCAGTAAAATAACCTTTTGAACTGCCAAAGTTTTCGTGAAAACTCGTACTATTCAAACTTTGGAGAAATTCTTTTATAGACATCTTTTCCCGTAAACACAATCTCCAATCCAATAATAAAAACAATTGAGGTAAGTCCCGAGCATTAAACACTGGAAATGAAAGTTGCAATTCTAACAAGAACAAGAGGTAATTGCATTATTGCTGCAAAATATTCAAAAGCTTTTGCCCGGGATTATATCGACATGCAAGGAATCCATCCTAACACATGTGTCCACCACATCTATACAGATGAACAAATTAAACCCGTAAGACACCCTCAGTATCATTAGAACTTATGATAAAAGAAATAGTGAAAGATGAATTGCAAAATTGTTAAATGTTGGATTCATCTATCCTATTTCTTCAGAGAATACGAAGTTTCTCTCACCTGTTATTGTTCCAAAGAAAATGGAAAGTGGAGGATATGTGTGGATTATCTAGAACTAAACAAAGCCACTCAAAGATCATTTTCCTCTACCATTTATTGATCAAGTGTTAGACTCATTGGTCAGAAAGAAATTCTTCTCTTCTTAGATGGGTTTATGGCATGTTGTATCCGTATTAGAATAGCAATTTAAGACCAAGACAACAAGACAACATTTACTTGCCCATGGGGAACCTATGCATATAATGTTTTGCCATTTGTTTATGCATGCACTCCGTAAATTTTTCAATTGAAAGTGCTGCTTGCAATTTTTAGCCTAGATCTAATCCATGAATGTGTAGAGGTTTACATGGATGACTTTACAAACTTTATGGAAACATATAATGATTGCTTAAATAATCTGAGAAAGTGTTGAAACGTATGCATTGAACAAATTTGTCATTAAGCAATGAGAAATGCTATATAATGTTGATGTATGGAATAGTTCGGGACACCATATTTCTTCTTCGTAACAAAGTGATCCAAGAAAATCCAAGTCCTAGCAACCTTAATGCCTCCTACAAATACGTAAAGAGGGGGTGAAGCCTCTTAGGCTATGTGCTATTATAGACGATTCATTGAAAACTTCATGAAATAGCCCAACCTCTGCTCAAATTATTACAAAAGATATTGAATTTCCACCGGACAAATTGTGGACTGTCAAATGCATTTCAAATTCTAAAAGAAAATTATCAAGCAAATTCATTCTCCGTGGACTGGTTCTTGCCATTTCATATATCAATCGATGCATCCGATACCGCAATAGGTGCCTCCTTGGACGTAAAGAGAACTTGTTCAATTATAAATATACTTTATAAGCAAGAATCTAACACCGTTAATTGAACTATACAAATACCGAGAAAGAAATGTTGAAGCAGTTATACATGCAAAAGAAACAAATCGTACATTATATACCGTATTATCAAGTTTTCATTCATACGATCATTCAAAGAATCAAATATTTGATGAATAAACCTATAACTAATGAAGAGCACAAGATGGTTACTATTAACAAGTAAGAGTTTAATATCACAATACGTTGATTCGTCAGTAAGGAAAATCAAGAATAATTTTCGTCCCGCATACATTCACCCAATGATCCAAATCCAAATATGGTATAACTTTCCCGATGAACATTTGTTTGTTATCATTAAAAACACCATGGTTTGCGTAATAATAAAACTTATTTATTTTCCTCGGAAAGTTACCAAACCAATTCACTAAAAAGCAAAGACACAAAATTATTAAAGAAAGTTCTGTGTATAGTTGGGTAAATGGTGATTTATTTTACACTGTTCGCATTTTGATAATTAGAAATGTGTGCGAGAAGATGAAATATTAGATATTCTAAAGGCATGTCACGACAGTCCATGGTGGGGCTATTTGCGTATAACCAAGGACAGGAGCAGTCAGAATCGCTGCACATCGTCATCCATCTTCCAAGACTTCACAGTCATGCTGCCAGCGGTGATGCCATTGTCAAAGAATGTGGAGACCAATAACAAGAGATGAGATGCCGCCGAAGCCACAAGTCCCTCACAGAACCATTTGAGCAAGGCGCTTGACTTTGTTGGACCCATCAACCATCATCAACGGGAGTCACACATCTTGAAGGTAACATTATGTAACCAAGTGGGCGTAGGCGAAAGCAAAGCAATACAGAGCAACGAAGATATAGTGGTCAACTTTCTTTTTAAAGAAATCTTATTTGAGTATGGAGTACCTAGACAACTACCGTATCAAGGAACACAATTTACATCAAACCTACGAGATTCAATGTCATGAGAAGTACAAGATCAAACACAAACATCTACACCATATCATCTCACAAATGGCAAAGTTGAATCAACAAATAAAGTCCTAGAGAATATCATGACAAAAACAAGAAAGCTTCTAACAAAGATTGGTCCGAAAAATTACAAGATGCACTATGGGCCTATAGAATTACATGGAAGAATACAATCGTTTTTAGTCCATACCGCTTAGTATATGGAAAGAGTGTCTTATTGCCTATAGAGTTTCAGACATAAAACATACAGACTAGCAATTTAATTAGGACTAGACCTCGACAGTACACAACAAGAAGGATCATGGAACCGAATCAGCTAGATGAGCATCGCCGAACAAGCCATAGAACATACTACATTGGTGCAACAACAAAGAATGAAGTGGCACGCATGTGACATATCAAGACAAAGACATTTCGCAAGGAGATTGGGTATCATTTTTGGGACTCCAAGTTCAAAGATTTCAAAGCAAAGTTCACAACACACCTAAGCAAACGATGAACATGCAAGTCTTCGACAATGGAGCAAAGAAAAAGATCAAGACAATTGACCAGGATTCCACCTTCTTTATATGAATGGACATAGCTCAAAGTTTATAATAAGCCTATCAAGAAGAAGTATTTATGAAACAACTAACAAGATACAATCGTAAGTCATGGCACCAAGTTCAGCCATCTTCCATCCGTAGTTGAATAAAAATAAAAAAATATAATAAAAAAAATAATAATAAAAAAAAAAAAAAAAAAAAAAAATAATAAAAAAAAAACATAAAAATAATAATTTGTTTGCTGTGCTGAAAACTGCAACTGCACCATGCAAACACGAATTCATAGGGGAAAATCAAGGCAACTTGGACTCTATGAATTCCTTTTCTTGTTCTATTTGCTCTCACATAACTTCAATATGGTGTACTCTCAATCAACAAATGACTTGAGGACAAGTCATACATTCAAGCAAGGGGGAGACTTCCATTAGATCTTTGAAATTCTAAAAAGCCTAAGTATAGAAGAAACTTGTATTGTCAATGAGGGGACTCGAAAGAAGAAATCAACAGCGTAGGATCTCTATAGAATTCCGTCGCTAAAACAACATGTGCATATTATGTATGTAAAGCAAGTAGGGACTTAAATAAAGAATCAAAGATAAAGGGAATTCGATTTTCAATTCAAGAAACTTAGCATGAAGGACAAAGGAGCCAAGAATAAAATTCACTTTTTGATTCATCTAACAACATCCCACTTTCATTCCACCCGTACAAACATCATTCAAAGGAAGTATATGAATAGTCATTTCCTGTGCTTGAAATTCAAATTTTTCTTAGGAATTTTTAGTTTTTGTTAAGTTAAAGTTAGTACCGAAGATATTCAATATTCCTATACATATCCTATATTCATAATTCCCTATACATATCCTATCTTCATAATATCCTATACATATTCCATTTCATTCATATACACATTTCTCATACATAGAATTTCTATAAACCTAAATATTTTTCTTGAGCAAAAGACCCAAGCTAGGACAACTCTTTCCACCGCATACATAAATCAAGCATTAGTAGGTGATGATTTTAAAAATGACCCAAGATGGTCATTTTAAAAATCATAAAGATATGCATAAAAAGCAAAACAAATAATGCGCTATACAAAGACTATATACCATAAGTATAAAGGAGGAATGCGAATTGAACGCAAAAGCATATAAGGTTAATACGCATAAGAGGTAAGGTCAATACATATAATCAATGCGCATATGGTATAATCATAGGCAAAGGTATAAGGCGATAGTTGGAACATAATGGTTATGACATAGTTGGGATAAAGTTTGGACGTAATGATAATGGCATATACAACGTAGGAGAATCATTGTACCCAAGGACACGATGGAAGTAATCGCTTCATGCAGAAGGTAGTGATGATACGTGGGTGTAACCTATTCAAAAGCAAATGCGTTGGTGCATATCATAGCACACGACGATGGGAAATCAACGTGCACGGTGGTGACAATACAGTCATGATAATTCAACCATAGCGTGCACGGCAGTGTGATAAAAATGTGCCCATGTCATTCAAACATAACGAAAGTAGTGGTGGTGTAATGATATAGTTTAAACATTAAACAAGGGGCACAGGCCTTGCTAGACACACTGTCGACTCCGTCAAAGAGGACAATGTCCATACCAACCTCACATAATAACGCCATCGACACGGCACAACCATGAACTCGGTCCATTCATGACTTTCAACCTCATTCTCATTGCCGTAGCTCGATGGGGGCGTTGAAACAAAACATTGATCCGAAGAAAAGAGAAGGCGGTTGATTAATCCGGAGAGAAGAGAAGACGGTCACAATGGATGATAGAAATCGCTCCAAAGGGAAAGCAAGAAGGCGAATTTAAGGTAAGAAATCGCTCCGCATTCGACGATCGCAGATCATGATTTCGTGATTGAGTCAGCAATGTTGGAGTTCATTAACACTCTGCATGGAATATAAATATTTTTTTTGACATTAATTTGTGATCCCGTGTTTCGACACCAAAATTTCGCTTAACCGAAACGTAGGGATTTGGAGCGCCGATTACATTCCACGCGTTTTGTTGACAGCCGTAATTTCAAACCCGTGATTATCTCCGCATCGACAAAGACTTAAGGTTTGATGATAGAGTGTGATGCGCAGCATTTCCTGAGGAAAACCGTTTTGCATGAGTAACAAGTCGAAGTGAAGTAGTAAAGTGAGGTTGTTGAATTGCGCACTAAGCCGTGATCTATGCGCACCAATGTTTTCGTCAAACAGTTAGCGTGTAAACGAAAAACGCTCATAAACATTTTGTTGCCACCGCGTTTTGTTTTTGGTTTGAAATGTGATCAAAATGCTTAAAGGTCACATTGAATTATGGATGAAAAATAGAGTCGAGTTCGATGAAGACGTGTTGAGGCTCTAAAGCTTGTTGCATAATTGCATTTTCATGATAAATCGCATGCAATTTTGTTTAACACCTTTGCTTAAACCCAAATGCTGCGAAAATTTCATATTAGGCCGAGAGCACTTTTTGATTTTTCTTATTTTTTTATATATATACACAAGTAAATCATGATTGTGTGGTTTGTGATACTGCAGTATCTAATAAAAACAGTAGATCATGTATTAATGTGAGTATTAAAAGGTTTTTGGTATTCGACAGGAATTCGTGGAGAGTGCTATTGAAAGGAAATATATCATGAGGTTAAAAGTGTAGTTGAGTTGAGTCGAAGAAGAAGGTAAGCTTCTTTGCTTATCAATTTCATTTTAAAAAATAGTCATAATTTTTATTAAAATGAAGTTAGTAATGTTAGTAAGCCTACATTGATTGGTTTACAAATAAACAATGGCAAATGTAGAGCCAAATTTCAAATAGAAAGTCAGAAAAGAGACCATAGAAAAACTCTATTCAGCAAAGAATGATAGGCTTCCCACAGAAATTTAATGGCCATTCGAGGAGATAACAAAATATTTTATAAAGAATTTCTAATCAGACCAAACTCGAATAGAGAAATCATTGTTCCAAAGAATTCCAAGAATACTTGTCCAAAGCCTTAGATTTGCCAATGTTAGGAGAGAAGTATTACAAAAGGGCTACACTTCATGAGAAAGCATGGACTTTCTTCCTTGAGAAAACCCAAGGGGAACATTTGATAGGGACAAAAGGTATACCTGGTGAATGGTTTAATGAGCCATGGAGAGAATTGGTCTTGGATTATTCAAAAGTTTAACTTGTGACCGAGGATATAGTGTTGCCCATTTATATCATGTTAAACTTACAAAGACATCAAGGGGGAAGATAGGATTAATTTACCTTATTTCCTATATAAAGCCTCTAAAAATGATTGAAACAAAGAAGACATGAAAATGTGCTTAAGGCAGACAAATGTATCATCAAGGATTGATTAAAATCTCATTGAATATCAAGTAAGATTGGCAGGCATAGTGTGGAGAGAATTCATGGTTAAAAATCATTTTAATGGTATCAGACACAGAGGTGCAAGAGAAAATGAGCAGAAAGTAGGGGAGTGATGACCACCCGTGTATCCTAGAACAAGAGCCAAACAGCAAAAATAATATGGCTATGGATTATGAAATATCCTTCAGATGTCTATTCCCAAAAGATTTATACCATAAAACAAAGCCCCATCAATTTAGACAGGAAGAAGAAACATATTTTCCAAGACCACAAGAAGAAAATAACATTCCACAAGAAGAATTTGATAGGATTCTCGCCTATGATGATGAAGCAAATGTGATCATTAATGAAACAACTCAGATTTTGAAAAAGAGCTAGAAAATTTAAGGATTTGAATCGATCAATTAGAAATTAGTAAAATCTTTTGAAAACAATAGAAGAGGAGAACAAAGCAAACAGAAAGGAAAATGCTAAATTGATCAAAACAAATGAAATTGAAAGAAGACTTGGGGAAATTGAAAAGGAAGAATGATCTAATTTCTAAACAAGCATTTAAATGGTTGAAGGAAAAGAACATGTGGGGCGTGTGCCCAAGTATGAGAAGCAGAAGGTTAAAGCAACTTTGTTTAAAGAACAACATGACACAGGTTTAGATTGTTTGGCAAGGGCAGCACAACAGGAAGCATCAACAGGTACAACATCTACTTCAGGAAGAAGAAGGTCAAAGAGGAACAGGCGAGCATGGGGACATGCTTGATGATAAGCAAGGGAGAGATGTTGGGCCTTAGTTTTGGTCTTATTTTGCTCAAAGAAACTTATTTATCCATCTATTTTCCATCCATTTTCCATTCATTTATTCCATTTTGACATATATTTGATATCTATTCAGGTATTTAATTTTAATTTTTCAAATTCTAAAGTTTTTATGAAATTTTGATTTTTAGTGCAAAATTGGCTGATTCAGAAATTCCCGTAATAGCTATATGGTTGATATGGTTGCAGGACACTTGGGCACGAGTTGAATGCATGGATGGATAGCTTGGCAACTAGGACTAAGCCACCTATGCTTAGTTCGAACAGAACAAGTTTTATTAGGCCCATTTAGTTCTAGTCAATCATGACTAGTCATTCAGAAATCCCAGAGAAATAGGGCAGTTTTGAGATTCTATGGGATTGACCATATTTCTTGGGATAAGAATAATGAATTCGACTTGGATAGGTGGATGAGAAGTAGATGGGTTTGTTTGAGTAAAAATAGATCAGTTTGTTCATGAGACTTCTTATTTAAAGCCAAAGCTTTGATGGCTTAGGTATTAGGATTATTATTGACTTATATACTTTTATATTGTGACAATTTTGGATTGAGAAGTTAATTTGAAGACTTGTGCTGTTATCAATTTTTCTGTTCAATGTTATGGATGTGTGACTGAAGTTAAGCTTCTGAGATCATTTATCAAGTGTGCAAGGCAAGGGTGGAAGGGCCCCCATTCCAAGCTAAGTACACTTTCTTGTAACTAGTTTTATTTCCTTGTTGTAGAACTGGTTTTCAAAGATTTATTTCAGATTGATTAATGATTTATGCATAGTGATTGATGTCATTAGTTTATAACTTATTCATCACTTTATCAAGTTGGAAAAACCGATGTATCAAGTTGAGCATCCCTTCTATGAAAATGATGAATTAAAGTTGGTTTCTTTTGTTGTGTGCAAGCAATTTCTTGTTGAGATTTTTAATATTAAGATGAATAAATTATAAACACTTTACATGTCTCTTAAGTTAAGAGCTTCTTTCATTTCATAATTTATCCATCTTAAATTTCTTGGTTTTTAATCTCTGATTCATTAAGTGGTAATTGAGGTTGAAATGAATTTCTTGAGTCAAGAACCATTTCAATATTATTCCTCCTTTTAAACTAATTGAGTTGGAGTTGTAAAATGTATTACTTTTAACATATCTTTCAAGGTTGATTATATATGATCTTCACATATAGTGATCTTGCCTCAAAGCATAAACAACCCGGATTGATAATAAATATTGTGTTAGTTTAGGAACATATAAGTGAACAACAATACTGTATTAATTCAAGACTCTTTATTATTTTATAATAGACCTTGAGAAATGGGATGTGGAGTAGCCATATCATACCCTTCATTGGAACCTTTAGTTCCTAAACTCTTTGCATTTCTGCATATTTGCTCAGTCAAGATCTAAAAATGTGATTAAAGATGACTAAACACATTTTAGAAAAGCAGGTGATCACACATTCAGATTGTCTCCATGAATTGTTGTGGCGTTGGTTCCTTAGAAAGACTCACGTGAAGATATTTGTTGGAATTGTTTTTGAAAACTCTCAAAGTTGATATTTCAAAAGACGTGGCAATGCAGAAACCCACCTCCGAGGAGGACGCCATTAGAAAATCCCAACATCTTGAACTCATGTACACCCATTCGGGATATATTTACAATTTCCTACAAAATGCCCCACTCCTGCAAGCGTATATGGAATTACCAGGCACCTCTAATACTGTAAATGGTTTGATCGGGTCCTTAGCCCAAAGTCACCTAAGTAGCAGTAACCAGTAGCTAGGATACTCGTACGATTCTACTCAGAACATATCACAACCTGGCTACCATCAAAGTAAGTCTGCACCTTTGCAAAATATGATGAATATGGCAATTCCATACCATCAATAGTAGGGAGGATCATACCCTCCCTCGCAGGGGAACTAATACTCATCTAGGAATGATGATACAAGAGAGCTTCCCAAGAACTCTTACACCAATCAGGGATAGGGAAACCTATGCCCCCATTTTCCTGCACAAAATCCACCACCAACGCAGAAAAATGCACCGATGAACATGGTGCAACCATCCCAGGCTCAACAATGACAGTCTTATTACTAGGAGAACAACAATAATCCTCCAACACTGCAAAAAAGAAGCCTAGGAACAAGCAAAAGGGACACTCTAGAAAGGGGTGAAGTAATCAAAAACACCCCCTGTGATCTCAGTTTGGGGGAAACCCAAACCGAAATAAAAATCAAGATCCAAACAATAACTCCCATGGGAAAAACAAGAGACCCATTTTAAGGAAAAATCACTTTTGTGCCATATGTGGTGACTATGGCCATTACACTCACCACTATCACGAACTCCCCAAATTGAAAAAAATTCAAGGTAACCAAGGAAAAGGGGGACCTACCCAACATCATGCGATAATGCAAGAATATTCCCCCCAATAAGGAGTTGTTAACACCCATCAACAACAACCACCAAAAAATGATACCGGAGGAGGAAGCCACGAGATCTACATGGCTGGCGAAGAATTATTCTTCCAAACAAGGAATAAGAACTACGATACACCTTTGGATACCAACCCATCATGTACAAGTACAATCACACCTACCACACCATTAACTATATCCAAAGTACCTATTGAGCCCCTTCCAAGAATTGTCAAAGGACCAACCAGGTGCATAGGAAATCACTCCAAAGTTGCTCATAGCTATAGTATAGTGGATGATTTAGATCAATCACTAGCTGTTATGCTATCTTTGTAAGTTCTGCAATCATTCCCAAGACAAAAAAAAGCCTTGCATTCCGCATTAGGCACAATCGACCCTTTTGATTCACGCCTAATGGTTTTTGATGTAGAAAAGGCAGGCCATAGGCTTCCTTCTCTAGTTGCTTTCCAGATACAAGTTTCGGTTCAGAATATCACCATAAACTGATGAATTGTGGATGAAGGATCATCCACATGTATCATGTTCAAATTATTTTGGAAAAATTTAGGATCACCTGAATTAAAACCATTTGAAATCATCCTTAGAGCATACAACGAGTGCCCATCAACCCCCTTTGGTCTTTATCAAACTGTCATAGTAAACCTAGCCGACAAGTCAATTCTTATATACATTGAGGTATTAGACGCACAAATAGACTAAAATATAATCCTCGAGCAGAGTTAAATGTATGCCAATCACATCCTCTGTCTTCAGGGTGATGTTGTTTCCCCACGATGATCAGATCATCACCATCGACCAGCTCACATACTAAGACAAGAAACCTGTGAACACTCTAGATGTCATACTACCACACGTAGACACAAACACAGGACCACTCACAAAGTATATAGAATTTGGCCCAGACCAATTCAAAGTATCATCCATCCTAGGATCATTCCTAGGGGATTCCTCTATTATACCAGGGGAAGTCCCTAAAATTAGGGAGGCACCAATGTGCATGATGCTCTCATGAAACATTGAAACTAGGCTAGACACATAAACGAGCAGTACGGATGTTGAAGCACTAGTATTACATTCCTACCGTATGCCATTTCACAGACCCCATTTTTGTATCCCCCACCTAGTTTTATATCAAAAAAAGTCATGAAAACTATGACATTGCGAAATATGGCTTTTGCAATACTCGTGTGGTATTTGGTTCCTCCAGTCGTGCTAGAAAGCCCAGGTATTACTTCTAGTAGTTAAAGAGACACATGTAGCATCGCTAGCTAACACAACCAAGAAGAATAACAAAAAAGGGAAAAAATTCAAAACCCCCAAGTTACCTAGGGCATTAAAACCTTGTGCATTATGTGACGTCATAGTTCATCCTACCAATTGTTTCCTAGAGTTAGAAGAATTAAAACCCCTTATACACACTGAAAGAAATGCCACGACCTTTAATTACCATAAAAAGGAACATGTTATGAACAACCAAGGAAAATCATTATGCACCAATCATATGTGCACCATATGCGACCATTGTGGGAATTATACCCATCACTGCTCGAAAATGTCACGTTATAGGGATGCCTTGCAAGCTCTAGAAAAATATTACCAGGAGGACCCCTCAAAACCATCCATACAAATGGACAAGGGTGAACCCAAAACAATTCTTTACGTACGAGAGGAACCTAAATCATTCTCGTATAGAATCTCCCCAATGGCCTAGAGACGGAAAATAGAGGCCACTCCGCATGTCCCAATTTTCACACTATGTGATGAGCTTGATCACTTAATCACATAGTGCCCCGAGTTATGGGTGTTTAACCATTGGTATCAAATATTGCAAGTTGCCCAAAGCAACTTAGTTCAGCACATACAACACACGTGTCATATTTTTAGAAGAAACCACCATGTGTGCCATTGTCCCCACATTTGTCGATTCTAGGCTGTGTTGGATTTAATGCAGTTCTTCGTCGTTGAAAACCCTGACTTAGCCGATTCAGACATAGAATCCACAAGCAACACTACAACTTAAAGGACAGAAGCAACAAGGAAAATATTGTATATGTGAGAAGAGAGATGGCCACCTGAACAACCACCTATAGCCCATAACCATCCTAAGGCTCTATTTGAGCTCTGCGCACTCTATGATGAACGTCATCACTTCATCACTAACTGTGTAGTGCTAGAGTTGTTTCAAAGATGGTACCCAGTCAACTCGGTGTACTACGACGGCTTACGAGCAGTTCAATATTCTTGCCGAGTGTATGAAGATAAAAACTTGATTCGTCATTGTACCTACATCCCTTGTTTTTGTTTGGCGTTAGACTATCTATGCTCGGCCATAAATCATCTTGCCGAAGAGCATGGATTGAACTAGGAGTTAGTAGAAAGTGCTACAACCCAAGAGAATGAGGCAACCAGGCCCATTCTCTTCATATCTTAAGAGAAACGATCGAAAGGAGTGCAGATTCCCACCCCAACCACCCTCAACACCCAATCCTAGCCTGTGTACATTGTGACAAACATGATCATTTGATTATTCAATTCCTAGAGTTAGAATCATTTCATAAATTGTACTCATTCACCACCAATAATACAAATATATCTATTTTTGAGTTTTCACAAACTACACAGCCAGAAGAGGTGAGACCTCCCCTTCATTTTCTCTAGACCCCTATAAAAGGTAAGGTAACTAATTATCCTAACAAGGGGCGACATCATCCAAGAATTTCACGTGCCCTATATGATAAAAAGGGCCACATGGTCAATCAATGTTGAGAACTCAATAAATTCACTGACAGTCTTTGCATGGTCACACCCGTACCTTACATTCATCTCTCTAATCAAGAGAAAATCACACGTTGTTATTGCCGAATTTTCTCACAATTCCATGATATGTTGAATTTTCATTTCCTTCCAAGGCTAAGAGTGGCGTGTTAGAAGAAAGAATCCCATAAGAGCCAAATCACACTAAGTCTAAAAATAAGAGACGATAGAAATAAAGAAATATAAGTTCTCGTAATCATCTCCCATCGTCATCCTATAATATGATGAGTAGTATAGGACCCCATAAAATCTACTCAGTGAGTAAATTTACCCCATGCAACATTTGCACGAGCTGTAATCATGATATAGAGAAATTCCCTATGTTACGAACATTTCGGCACCTTTGCATCCATCAAAATATTAACATAAAATAAGATACCTATACCCTTTAAACACCACCAAAAGAGTATGAATTTTCTCTCGCTAAGAAATAAACAACCATGACATAAATTCTTCCACCATGTAACGATGACTACACATGACACCATATATAATACATGTCATCATGCATGGGAACCATGAATCGTGTTTTATGCTCATCTTTCCTTGGTGTCAAGGCCGCTGCAACTACCACAACGGTAGCAGTACCTTCAACGGTGCAAGCCCAACCCGTCTGCACCTTGTCAACCTCATTCGGTTCCATGGCATCAACCACAGAATAATATTCATGTTCGTCGACCAACACTGTTAGGCCCGAACCAATTCCTCGTGGCATCACACAAGCCAATTCCCCCTTAGACATCTTGTTTTAGTCTGATGAAGATATTTTAGAGGTGGTGACGGAACTATATTGTCTGCGGGACTCAATGTATCATTGCTCGTTTTTTCTTCTAGAAAACAAGTTTGTGCCTAGCAGCCTAAAAACCCAAGATATTTACGCCATTGAATCCAAATACTTCCTTCCATCTAGGAAGGTATATTGGTTCAGAAACCCTATCCCAGCACCCGATGTGTTTGAAGAAGGGAATATGTGGAATATTTCGCTAATCATCAAGGTGAATATCTCAAGAAAACCAGGCAAAACCAAATAATTATTGCTAGGGGAGGCATTCTCCCCAGATGAGGCAGTCGGTTATACAGACTTATTACAATATTATAAGGATATCTTCATGTTTGGTCAATTTAGTGTCCTAAATTGCTAACATAAATTATCAACCAGGGATTCGTAAGCTGACGAAGTGCGGCGCACTATATGTGCAAGATAACCTATCTCTTACTTTTTATCGTTTTTGGATTTTTATGAAATTCTAAAAGACAAGTATGGTTATGGATATTCAAGGCAATGATGTCCTTTATAATGATTTACCAACTTGAAACTGAAAAAGGAATTTGAAACATACAATGAAAAAACTTGAAAGGAAATGAAAATGTGCTACTGAAATGAAAAAGGTGTTGCTAATCTAATAAATCAAAACAATGAACTAGTGAGCATGAAACCAAACTATTCTTGCTGCTGTCTAAACACAAAAGAAACTATGCTGAAAGAAATCCAAAAGTTGCAATAAAGTAAATCTAAATCAAATTACATCAACTTGTCTTCCGATCCCTCATCATTAGTCCAGCTATGATTTTCGGAAGTAACCATAAACAACTTGAGTAACTGATATCTAACTTGCAGAAAATAAACTAATATCAAACCACACATTCATAATTCAATTCCTCACCATCAGTCCAGCTGTGGCTTTTGGAGGTAACTGAAGATGTCATGCACAATTTAATATTTCTAACTTGCAGAAAGGAAACTAATATCAAACTACACATCCATAATTCAATCCCTCACCATCAGTCCAGCTGTGGCTTTCGGAGAGCTGCTTGAAGATGTTGCAGAGCATTTAATATATCTAATTCAGTAAAGTAATATCATTACATTTCATAGCTACAATCCCTGCCATCGGTCAGCTTGCCTTGGCTGGCAGATGGCCCAGAGAGTGTTATGTCAATGAGTTTAATATATCTAGAATTTGGAAAGGAAACTGTATCCAAACCACATTTCATGGCTAATCTCACATCGGTCAAGTGGCTTTCGGAGGTAACTGAAAATGACATGAGCAATTTAATATATCTAACTTGCAGAAAGTAAACTAATATCAAACCACACACTCATACTTCAATCCCTCACCATCAGTCCAGCTGTGGCTTTCGGAGGTAACTGAAAATGACATGAGCAATTTAATATATCTAAATCTAACTATTGAAGCAAATGTGCAAGACTGAAATAAACAAAGCAATACCGGAATTAAACAAAAACTAAGAAAAAAATAAATTAACAGCAGAACAATATTGATTCCATGTCATTAGTCAAAAGATATGCAAATGCCCGGGTTGCCATGAAAAATTATGTTAAAAGCTATGATTTCAAAAAGCAATCTAAGTAAGGAAATATGACAAAACAGAATTGAAAGCAACTTATCTAGAAAACATGTAAAAGCCTCCTTGGATAGCAGGGGCCCTCTGCTACCAATTTGGTGTAGTCCTTAGCTCTTTGAAATTGTAATCAAAACATCATCAAGGAACTTCTTTATTGAAAAACTTCACAAATCTACATCCCATTCCATCTTGAGCTTTGTTACAAATCTACTTCCTTATTACTTCCTCATTACTTTCTCATTACTTATGATAGGAGAAAGCTTCTCCTATTTATACAAAATATGAGGAGTCATCTCATTAATGGGAGTCCATGAATCTCTCCCTCCATCTCTAGAGTTACAATCAAAATAGGAAATAATAAGACACATGTCTTTCTAGAGTTTCAACACAACTTGAGGAATGAGACACATATCCTCTTAGAGTTTCAATACAACAAGGAAGTGAGACACATATCCTCTTGATCTCATAATCTTCTCCAACCAAATTCGAATTTGGCTTTAGAGTGCCACATAAGGGTCTTCTACAAGTCTCCTTTTGACCTACACATGTCACAAAACTCATAACACATATATAGATATATGAAACTATGTTAATTTTCTAGTTTCTAATCATAAATTCACTTAAAATATATAAAATAAATAACTTTGGAAAGCAAGGATCCTAACCCATATATTTATGTAAATGGTTATTTGATGTAGGGTTTTAGGTCAAATGGCTATGAAATAAGAGCTAAATGGTTATGACATAATGGAAATATGTATGAATATGGAGAACATTTTTGAGACTCAACATACCCCCCAACGGAAGTTGTTGCATGTCCTCATGCAACCATTGCAATGATTCATTTGTCCATGAGTTGATCTTTTATGAGTTTTGACTCATATAGATTCATTCCAAACTTTGCTTCTTGATATTTTCCTTTTTGGCAAAGTATAATACATTTGATTGCAACAATTTTTTTTTTCAATGGTTGGTTCTTGTGTGACAACCATTTTTTTTTTTGAAGCATTGGTTCTTGTGTAACAATGCTTTATTTTCTTTGTTGCATCAAAGTTCATGAAAACATTTAGAATCAATTACTTCATCAATGAATTGATCATTTGCAAGGCATATAATCTTTTGGATCATGTTGCAACAATAGTTGGTTGGGAAATATATGTGGGTGGAAATGAAATGAAAATGTGTGATAGTGTATGACATGTGGATATGAAATGATGTCCCTTCCCCCCCAACTAAAGATATGACAATGTGAAAAAGGGAGTGAAGAATTTTTCCAAAGTTACAATTTTAGCATTCTAATGAATTACATGACTAAAAATTAGAAAACAACATACATTCACTTACCTTAAATGTGGATGAGTTGTGTATGTGTGGTGGCTGCAAAATTCTGATCATATTCTTCTTCAAGTGGCTGAACAAGAGGAGTCATGGATAAAGAGATGAGATGACTTTTTATTGCTCCTACTAAAACTTGCTAAATCTGCTCCAAAATGCTGAAAATAATAGTCTTCATGTCTTCAAAACTCATTGGTATAATTCCTACTATGTGAAAAGATGTTCTGATGTCAAACATAGTAGGAAATTGTTGAATTAGTGGCCATTAATGGATGCCACTAGTCAACACGAGAACTCTCACCATTGATGACAATGAGAGTCAAGATGCCCAAACACATCTTGCTAGGTATGAATGATTTTGCTGATGTCGAGTCACCTAGAAGATCTGACGAACAAGGGACATTAATGTATTCCCATTGTTTGTCAGCATAAGAACTTGCCATTAAGGCATGCAAGCCCCAAGGTGTTTTTACAAAGAACTTAGACTCAAAGGACTATGGACTCAATGACTTGCATTGAAGCAGGGCTTATTTGCGGAATGAAAATGACAAGAAATGGAAGATGAAAATGGAAGATGGAAATGGAGAGTAGAAATGGCAATGGGAAATAAGCATGTGAATGAGCCTCTTGCTTTTATTTGTGGGTTATGAATGGACAAAAAGAAATGGAAAGTGGATGTGAATGTAAATGGAAAACATGAAGTGAAATGAGGTGAATGGTTTATTATGAGGTATGGATGTGATGGAGACAATGGTATCTGAAAGTTTTTCAAGTGTTTGGATCTGATTTTACATCAGCATATTTCCTCTTTGTTGCTGATCATCCTCTTATGAAACAAATTGGTCTCTTAGAGACACCATTCTCTTGTAGTCATTTGTCCTTCCTCCTGGAACCTGCAAAAAAACTAATACTTCTTCTGCAATGGAATGTAAGATTATCAAAGGAGAGAGGTGATCAATCTCTCTAGTTATGATATTTACACACAAAACTAAGAATTTGTATTAATGAAACAAGTTCAAAGGAAAAATCAAAAGAATTTATACATGTTTTGGAATTAGTGCCTCAAGTTGAATGTTGCTTCTTTTCAGCAATTTATTTCATTATTTACCATTTCAAACTCTAATGATGGATTTCTCATTGTATAGATCTTGTTGAGACCTTTCCAACGATACTTAAATCATCAAAATCTGATTTTGTATGAGAAAGTTATGTTGATTTGAACAATGAGGTTTTTCAGCTGCGAAATTGGAGAACAGCTGCGGAATTGGACTTCAGCTGCGGAATTGGAGAACAGCTGCGGAATTGGACTTCAGCTGCGGAATGTCGACGGTTTCTGTACCTAAAAATCTTGAATAAAAAGTTAGCCATTCATCATTCATCATCAGTTCAAATTTAATCAATACCTTTAGAAAAACGAGCAAATAACTTGTTCATTTCATTGATTCAAAATTATTCAATTTTTTTTTTTTTTTTTTTTATAACAACAAAAGAGAAATGCAATTTTTTTTTTTTAAGTTTCAACAAATGATGCTAAATAAAGCAAACTCAGATACATTGACCAATCATGACCTTGCAATGACCATAGAATGGTAAGTGAAGATCACATAAGATGAAAAATAATATATTGGTAAGCATTGAAGAACATAAAAGGCATGATTGCTATTTCAAAATATAATCTTTCATCTCTTCAAAATTTATTTTTGTATCTGTTTGATCCTTGAGGACTATCACAATCAGTAACCATTCAGGACCACCCCCTCAGTTGGAATTCCAATTGCAACAGTTGCCATTACAGACACGTTCAATCTCAATTGAGCTTACCTTTATGCTACTAAGGTTCATTGTGCCATCTGCACGACCATGTGCTTGATAATATCCTCATGTAGTTTGCTCAATTCATCCCCATGCCCTCTTAATGTCTTTCCATAGTGATGTGGCATCCCTTTGAAATAAACATCATAATGGTTGGTGTTTAATAATGTCATTGAAGCACCAAAAATTGCTGGGCAGATGATAAAGGAGATGTGAAATCCAACATTCAGAAAACGAAACTGAATTAAATTCAAAAATGAGTGGAATGTGCATTGAATGTCATGATAAGAGTTTGATTTTGATTAGAATTCCTCTTCCTAAAAATCAGGAAACCGAATTACCAATGCAGAGTGTCGTTTTCAAATTCTTCACTCAGAAAAAATCGTTTTTCCTCACGCGGAAGGCAAAAATGGCCTTCAAAGAACCGAGAATTTCTCCCAGACCGCCACGAATTTCTTAAAACAGTTTCTGGGTTATCTAATTGACCATGTTGGCGAAAAAACCCATGTTTTATTTTTTCTAAATTCATCTCCAATCGATCAGAAAACGTGTTTGAAAATTACGTGTCAAAAACAGTTTGCGTTTTTCTGGGTTCTGCCTCAGTAAAAAAAATCGTTTTCTTCAGAACGTGGTTCAAAATTGCGTTTTTCTGAGAATGAAATACAACTTCTGGTTTGCTGATTTCCATATGTAAAGAGTGTTGTTATCCTGAGCATTCTTCAGTTCAGTCAAGGCACATTTTTTTTTTCTGTTTGAAAATTTTGTTAATTTCATTGCCTTGTTCTCTTACATGCCATTTTATGAATCTGAAGGAGCGTTTGATGATGGCAGGCGGCATTGGCAAGGCTGACAGGCCTGGTATAATAAAAGGAATTGGCATTTGGGAACTTGACAGGTTTGAATGGCAAGAGATTGCATGAAGGCCTCACAAATTCTTTCAAGGATTTGGGGAATTTGATGATGTTTTCAGCTTGAATCCTACAGGTTGATAATGCTGTCATAAGCTCTGAAACACAGCAATCTAGCAGCCTTGCAGCATCTCTAACTCCATCATTTTCAACTTCTACATGATTTTCATTATCAAAAGCAAAGAAAATCTGATGTTTCCGAGTCATAATACAGCTGCAAGCATCGTAAATGGTTGAATTTTTATGTTTTCTGTTGAGAGTAATTCATTTTTTCCAAAATGCCATGGCCTTTTCATTTTTGTTTATTGATTTGTTATTGTTTTGTTTTGTTTGTTTTTTTTTTATTTGTTTTGTTAATAAAACTATATGTTATATTTTTAAAAATTAAAAATGCACATATATATTTTACTAAGCAAAATGATTTTTTTTTTTTTTGTTAATAAAATTTACATATGTTAAATTTTGAAAAATTAAAAATATACATATGTAATTTACTAAACAAGACAATTTATTGAATTTTTTTTTTTAAATGATTTGTTATTAAAATTATATATATATTTTCAAAAATAAAAATATACACATATCTTAGTAACAAAACAATTTATTTATTTATTTATTTATTTTTTTCATTTTTTTTTTTTTTTAAATTGATTTGTTTAATAAAATTATGTATGTGATATTTTCAAAAATTTAAAAATACACATATATATTCATTAAACAAAACAATTTATTGAAATCAAAGTTTTTCATGAAAACAATTTTTTTTTTTTAAATTTTTGAATCAATTGAAATGATGAAGTTTTATTGTCTCCTCTTTTTTTTCTTTTTCACATAACAATTCTTTTTCTGATCCTCCAGATCACACAAAGTGCAGGAGGAGAGCATACTTAAGAATTATTAATTTTTTTTTTACATAACAATTCATTTTCTGATCTTCCAGATCACACAAAGTGCAGGAGGAGAGCATACTTAAGAATTATTAATTTTTTTTAGATGTAAGAAATAAGGCTACCTAGTTACACTTCCCCGGCAACGGCGCCAAAATGTTTGGTCAATTTAGTGTCCTAAATTGCTAACATAAATTATCAACCAGGGATTCGTAAGCTGACGAAGTGCGGCGCACTATATGTGCAAGATAACCTATCTCTTACTTTTTGTCGTTTTTGGTTTTTTATGAAATTCTAAAAGACAAGTATGGTTATGTATATTCAAGGCAATGATGTCATTTATAATGATTTACCAACTTGAAACTGAAAAAGGAATTTGAAACATACAATGACAAAACTTGAAAGGAAATGAAAATGTGCTACTGAAATGAAAAAGGTGCTGCTAATCTAATAAATCAAAACGGTGAACTAGTGAGCATGAAACCAAACTATTCTTGCTGCTGTCTAAACACAAAAGAAACTATGCTGAAAGAAATCCAAAAGTTGCAATAAAGTAAATCTAAATCAAATTACATCAACTTGTCTTCTGATCCCTCATCATTAGTCCAGCTATGATTTTCGGGAGTAACCATAAACAACTTGAGTAACTGATATCTAACTTGCAGAAAGTAAACTAATATCAAACCACACATTCATAATTCAATCCCTCACCATCAGTCCAGCTGTGGCTTTCGGAGGTAACTGAAGATGTCATGAGCAATTTAATATTTCTAACTTGCAGAAAGTAAACTAATATCAAACTACACATTCATAATTCAATCCCTCACCATCAGTCCAGCTGTGGCTTTCGGAGGTAACTGAAGATGTCATGAACAATTTAATATATCTAACTTGCAGAAAGTAAACTAATATCAAACTACACATTCATAATTCAGTCCCTCACCATCAGTCCAGCTGTGGCTTTCGGAGAGCAGCGGAAGATGTTATGGCGGTTGTATATCAATTGAGAAGGAAACTAATATCAAACTACATTTCATAATACAATCCCTCACCATCGATCCAGCTGCTTTCGGAGAATGCTTGAAAATGACATGAGCAATTTAATATATCTAACTGAAGAAGTAAACTAATATCAAACTACACACTCATACTGATATCCTGTAGTTAACCTGGCTTTGGAGGAAATGTTGAAGATGTTGCAAGGCAATTTAATATAAACCTCTAAAATCTAACCTAAACTAAATGTGCAAGAGTAAAATAAACAAAATAGGACTAAACAAAAACTAAGAAAAAATAAATTAACAGCAGAACAATATTGATTCCATGTCATTAGTCAAAAGATATGCAAATGCACGGGCTGCCATGAAAAATTATGCTAAAAGCTATGATTTCAGAAAGCAATCTAAGTAAGGAAATATGACAAAACAGAATTGAAAGCAACTTATCTAGAAAACATGTAAAAGCCTCCTTAGATAGCAGGGGCCCTCTGCTACCAATTTGGTGAAGTCCTTCAGCTCCTTAAAGTTGTAATCAAAACACCATCAAAGAACTGAATTTCTCTATTAAAAAGAACTCACAAATCTACATCCCATTCCATCTTGAACTTAGTTACAAATCTACTTCTTCATTACTTTCTCATTACTTTCTCATTACCTCCTCATTACCATGATAGGAGAAAGCTTCTCCTATTTATACAAAATATGAGGAGACATCTCATTAATGGGAGTCCATGAATCTCTCCCTCCATCTCTAGAGTTACAATCAAAATAGGAAATGATAAGACACATGTCTTTCTAGAGTTTTAACACAACTTGAGGAATGAGACACATATCCTCTTAGAATTTCAATACAACAAGGAAGTGAGACACATATCCTCTTGATCCCATAATCTTCTCCAACCAAATTCGAATTTGGCCTTAGAGTGCCACATAAGGGTCTTCTAGAAGTCTCCTTTTGACCTACACATGTCACAAGACTCATAACACATATATAGATATATGAAACTATGTTAATTTTCTAGTTTCTAATCATAAATTCACTTAAAATACATAAAATAAATAACTTTGGAAAACAAGGATCCTAACCCATATATTTATAAAAATGGTTACTTGATGTAGGGTTTTAGGTCAAATGGCTATGAAATAAGAGCTAAATGGTTATGACATAATGGAAATATGTATGAATATGGAAAACACTTTTGAGACTCAACATACCCCTCAACTGAAGTTGTTGCATGTCCTCATGCAACTATTGCAATGATTCATTTGTCCATGAGTTGATCTTTTATGAGATTTGACTCATATAGATTCGTTCCAAACTTTGCTTCTTGATATTTTCTTTTTGACAAAGTATAATACATTTGATTGCAACATTTTTTTTATTTTTATTTTTTTGAGCAATGGTTCTTGTGTAACAATGCTTTATTTTCTTTGTTGCATCAAAGTTCATGAAAACATTTAGAATCAATTACTTCATCAATGAATTGATCATTTGCAAGGCATATAATCTTTTGGATCATGTTGCAACAATAGTTGGTTGGGAAGTATATGTAGGTGAAAACGAAATGAAAATGTATGATGGTGTATGACATGTGGATATGAAATGATGTTCCTTCTCCCCCCAACTAAATATATGACAATGTGGAAAAGGGAGTGAGGAATTTTTCCAAAGTTACAATTTTAGCATTCTAATGAATTACATGACTAAAAATTAGAAAACAACATACCTTCACTTACCTTAAATGTGGATGAGTTGTGTATGTGTGGTGGCTGCAAAATTATGATCATATTCTTCTTCAAGTGGCTGAACAAGAGGAGTCATGGATAAAGAGATGAGATGACTTTTTATTGCTTCTACTAAAACTTGCTGAAATCTGCTCCAAAATGTTGAAAATAATAGTCTTCATGTCTTCAAAACTCATTAGCATAATTCCTACTATGTGAAAAGATGTTCTGATGTCGAACATAGTAGGAAATTGTTGACTTAGTGGCCATGAATGGATGCCACTAGTCAACACGAGAACTCTCACCATTGATGACAATGAGAGTCAAGATGCCCAAACACATCTTGCTAGGTACGAATGATTTTGCTGATGTCGAGTCACCTAGAAAATCTGACGAACAAGGGACATTAATGTATTTCCATTGTTTGTCAGCATGAGAACTTGCCATTAAGGCATGCAAGCCTCAAGGTGTTTTTACAAAGAACTTAGACTCAAAGGACTATGGACTCAATAGTTTGCATTGAAGCAGGGCTTATTTGCGGAATGAAAATGACAAGAAATGGAAGATGGAAATGGAAGATGAAAATGGAAATGGGCAATAAACATGTGAATGAGAAATGGCAATGGGAAATAAGCATGTGAATGAGCCTCTTGCTTTTATTTGTGGTTATGAATGGACAAAAAGAAATGGAAAGTGGATGTGAATGTAAATGGAAAACATGAAGTGAAATGAGGTGAATGGTTTATTATGAGGTATGGATATGATGGAGACAATAGTATCTGAAAGTTTTCAAGTGTTTGGATCTGATTTTGCATCAGCATATTTCCTCCTCTTTGTTGCTGATCATCCTCTTATGAAACAAATTGGTCTCTTAGAGAGACACCATTCTCTTGTAGTCATTTGTCTTTCCTCTTGGAACCTGCAAAAAAAACTAATACTTCTTCTGCAATGGAATGTAAGATTATCAAAGGAGAGAGGTGATCAATCTCTCTAGTTATGATATTTACACACAAAACTAAGAATTTATATTAATGAAACAAGTTCTCAAAGGAAAAATCAAAAGAATTTATACCTGTTTTGGAATTAGTGCCTCAAGTTGAATGTTGCTTCTTTTCAGCAATTTATTTCATTATTTTCCATTTCAAACTCTAATGATGGATTTCTCATTGTATAGATCTTGTTGAGACCTTTCCAACGATACTTAAATCATCAAAATCTGATTTTGTATGAGAAAGTTATGTTGATTTGAACAATGAGGTTTTTCAGCTGCAGAATTGGAGAACAGCTGCGGAATTGGACTTCAGCTGCGAAATTGGAGAACAGCTGCGGAATTGGACTTCAGCTGCGGAATGTCGACAGTTTCTGTAGCTAAAAATCTTGAATAAAAATTTAGCCATTCATCCTTCATCATCGGTCCAAAATTAATCAATACCTTCAGAAAAAGTGAGCAAATAACTTATTCATTTCATTGATTCAAAATTATTGATTTTTTTTTTTTTTAAAACAACAAAAGAGAAATGCAATTTTTTTAAATTTCAACAAATGATGCTAAATAAAGCAAACTCAGATACATTGACCAATCGTGACCTTGCAATGACCATAAAATGGTAAGTGAAGATCATATAAGATGAAAAATAATATATTGGTAAGCATTGAAGAACATAAAAGGCATGATTGCTATTTCAAAATATAATCTTTCATCTCTTCAAAATTTATTTTTTGTATCTGTTTGATCCTTGAGGACTATCACAATCAGTAACCGTTCAGGACCACCCCCCTCAGTTGGAATTCCAATTGCAGCAGTTGCCATTACAGACACGTTCAATCTCAATTGAGCTTACCTTTATGCTACTAAGGTTCATTATGCCATCTGCACGACCATGTGCTTGATAATATCCTCCTGTAGTTTGCTCAATTCATCCCCATGCCCTCTTAATGTCTTTCCATAGTGATGTGGCATCCCTTTGAAATAAACATCATAATGGTTGGTGTTTAATAATGTCATTGAAGCACCAAAAATTGCTGAGCAGATGATAAAGGAGATGTGAAATCCAAAATTCAGAAAACGAAATTGAATTAAATTCAAAAATGAGTGGAATGTGCATTGAATGCCATGATAAGAGTTTGATTTTGATTAGAATTCTTCTTCTTGGATTTAGAGAACCGAATTATCAATGCAGAGTGCCGTTTTCAAATTCTTCACTCAGAAAAAACCGTTTTTCCTCACGCGGCAGGAAAAAATGGCCTTCAAAGAACCGAGAAATTATCCCAGACCACCACGAATTTCCTAAAACGATTTCTGGGTTATCTAATTGACCACGTTGGCGAAAAAACCCATGTTTTATTTTTTTCTAAATTCATCTCCGTTTGGCCAAATCGTGCTTTCAAAGTTTGACGTTTTTCTTTGTTTTGCGTTTTTCTGTTTTGACCTCTGTTTGTTTTCTTTCAGGTTCGGCTATAGCTGCATCAATTCTCTGCAAATACTTGCTCTTTGGGAAGATTCCCGTCAACCTTCCAAATCAGATTTGTCTTTGCAAATATTGCCCATGCTTATCCTTCACCTAAGCATTCTTCAGTTCAATCAAGGCACGTTTTGCCTCTTTAAAAAAAAATTTCAATTTCAATACCTTGTTCTCTTACATGTGGCTGTCTTATGAATCTCAAGGAGCGTTTGGTGATGGTAGGCGGCATTGGCAAGGCTGACAGGCCTGGTATAATAAAAGGAATTGGCATTGATAGGTTTGAATGGCAAGAGATTTGCACAAAGGCCTCACGAATTCTTTCAGGGATTTGGGGAATTTTGATGATGTCTTTTCTAGCTCAAATCCTATGAGTCAATAATGCTGTCATAAGCTCTGAAACACTACAACCTAGCAGCTTTGCAACATCTCTAACTCCATCATTTTCAACTTCTACGTGATTTTCATTATCAAAAGCAAAAAATCTGATGTTTCCGAGCCATAATACAACTGCAAGCATCGTAAATGGTTGAATTTTTACACTTTCTGTTGAGAGTAATTAATTTTTTCCAAAATGCCATGGCCTTTTCATTTTTGTTTATGTTTCTGTTTTTCAATTTTTTATTTTATTTTTTTTTTAGTTTGTTTTTGTTAATAAAATTATATGTTATATTTTTAAAAATTAAAAATACACATATATATTTTACTAAGCAAAATGATTTGTTTTTTTTTTTATTTGTTTGGTTAATAAAATCACATGTTATATTTTTTTTTTTAAATTAAAAATACACATGTATATTTTACTAAACAAAATGATTTTTTTTTATTTGTTTTGTTAATAAAATTACACATGTTGTATTTTGAAAAATTAAAAATATACATATGTAATTTACTAAACAAAACAATTTATTGAAATTTTTTTTTTTAAATGATTTTGTTATTAAAATTATATATATATATATTCAAAAATAAAAATATACATATATATCTTAGTAACAAAACAATTTAATTTTTTTATTTTTTATATATTTTTTTATTTTCATTTTTTTTTTAATTGATTTGTTTAATAAAATTATGTATGTGATATTTTCAAAAATTTAAAAATATACATATATATTCATTAAACAAAACAATTTATTGAAATCAAAGTTTTTCATGAAAACAAATTTTTTTTTTTAAATTGTTGAATCAATTGAAATGATGAAGTTTTATTTTGTCTCCTCTTTTTTTTTTTCTTTTTCACATAACAATTCTTTTTCTGATCCTCCAGATCACACAAAGTGCAGGAGGAGAGCATACTCAAGAATTATTAATTTTTTTTTACATAACAATCCTTTTTCTGATCCTCCAGATCACACAAAGTGCAGGGGGAGAGCATACTCAAGAATTATTAATTTTTTTTAGATGTAAGAAATAAGACTACCTAGTTACACTTCCCCGGCAACGGCGCCAAAATGTTTGGTCAATTTAGTGTGTCCTAAATTGCTAACATAAATTATCAACCAGGGATTCGTAAGCTGACGAAGTGTGGCGCACTATATGTGCAAGATAACCTATCTCTTATTTTTTGTCGTTTTTGGATTTTTATGAAATTCTAAAAGACAAGTATGGTTATGGATATTCAAGGCAATGATGTCCTTTATAATGATTTACCAACTTGAAACTGAAAAATGAATTTGAAACATACAATGACAAAACTTGAAAGGAAATGAAAATGTGCTATTGAAATGAAAAAGGTGCTGCTAATCTAATAAATCAAAACAGTGAACTAGTGAGCATGAAACCAAACTATTCTTGCTGCTGTCTAAACACAAAAGAAACAATGCTGAAAGAAATCCAAAAGTTGCAATAAAGTAAATCTAAATCAAATTACATCAACTTGTCTTCTGATCCCTCATCATTAGTCCAGCTATGATTTTGGGAAGTAACCATAAACAGCTTGAGTAACTGATATCTAACTTGCAGAAAGTAAACTAATATCAAACCACACATTCATAATTCAATCCCTCACCATCAGTCCAGCTGTGGCTTTCGGAGGTAACTGAAGATGTCATGCACAATTTAATATTTCTAACTTGCAGAAAGGAAACTAATATCAAACTACACATCCATAATTCAATCCCTCACCATCAGTCCAGCTGTGGCTTTCGGAGGCAACTGAAGATGTTATGAGCAATTTAATATATCTAACTTGCGGAAAGGAAACTAATATCAAACTACACATCCATAATTCAATCCCTCACCATCAGTCCAGCTGTGGCTTTCGGAGGCAACTGAAGATGTTATGAGCAATTTAATATATCTAACTTGCAGAAAGGAAACTAATATCAAACTACACATTTCATAATACAATCCCTCACTATCAGTCCAGCTGTGGCTTTCGGAGGCAACTGAAGATGTTATGAGCAGTTTAATATATCTAAATTTGCAGAAATGAAACTAATATCAAACTACACATTTCATAATACAATCCCTCACCATCAGTCCAGCTGTGGCTTTCGGAGGTAACTGAAAATGACATGAGCAATTTAATATATCTAAATCTAACTACTGAAGCAAATGTGCAAGACTGAAATAAACAAAGTAATACCGGAATTAAGAAAAAACTAAGAAAAAATAAATTAACAGAAGAACAATATTGATTCCATGTCATTAGTAAAAAGATATGCAAATGCCCGGGCTGCCATGAAAAATTATGCTAAAAGCTATGATTTCAAAAAGCAATCTAAGTAAAGAAATATGACAAAACAGAATTGAAAGCAACTTATCTAGAAAACATGTAAAAGCCTCATTGGATAGCAGGGGCCCTCTGCTACCAATTTGGTGAAGTCCTTCAGCTCCTTAAAGTTGTAATCAAAACAGCATCAAAGAACTGAATTTCTCTATTAAAAAGAGCTCACAAATCTACATCCCATTCCATCTTGAACTTAGTTACAAATCTACTTCTTCATTACTTTCTCATTACTTTCTCATTACCTATGATAGGAGAAAGCTTCTCCTATTTATACAAAATATGAGGGAGACATCTCATTAATGGGAGTCCATGAATCTCTCCCTCCATCTCTAGAGTTACAATCAAAATAGGAAATGATAAGACACATGTCTTTAGGTTCAACACAACTTGAGGAATGAGACACATATCCTCTTAGGTTTCAATACAACAAGGAAGTGAGACACATATCCTCTTGATCCCATAATCTTCTCCAACCAAATTCGAATTTGGCCTTAGAGTGCCACATAGGGGTCTTCTAAGTCTCATTTTGACCTACACATGTCACAAGACTCATAACACATATATAGATATATGAAACTATGTTAATTTTCTAGTTTCTAATCATAAATTCACTTAAAATACATAAAATAAATAACTTTGGAAAACAAGGATCCTAACCCATATATTTATGAAAATGGTTACTTGATGTAGGGTTTTAGGTCAAATGGCTATGAAATAAGAGCTAAATGGTTATGACATAATGGAAATATGTATGAATATGGAGAACATTTTTGAGACTCAACACTTCACATGGAATTATTCAAAAATTTCATGGCTAAGCACCACCATCGTAGAACACCATATTGACACTTGGCCTGACGTATCACCAATCTGCCAAAATCAGCGTCAATTACACCCATCTAAAGCATCAATTACACCCATCTAAAGAATAAGCGATCAAACAAGAGATGGACAAGCTTCATAAAGCTGGATTCATCTACCTAATTGCCTACACATCCTAGGTTTCCAACACTGTACCTGTCATGAAAAAATAGGGCACCATTCGAGTCTACAACGATTTTCTAGATTTAAACAAAGCTTGTCCTGAAGAAAACTACCCTACCCCTTTCATCGATCAAATCATTGATTATTGTATCAGTTAGGAGGCCTTGTCCTTCATGGATGGATTCTTAGGATATAATCAAATTCAAATATGACATACGGATTGGTATAAGACTGCATTCACCACCCCCTGGGGCATGCTCGCATATCAAGTTATGCCTTTCGGTCCTAAGAACGTTGGAGCCACCTTTAGTGGGCCATGAATTATATCTTCCATAAACTGGCTCACCTCATATTAGCCTACTTGGATGACCTCACAGTAAGCTCCAAGAAATGATGTGACCATCTAGAGGACTTATGATTGGTATTCCAAAAGTGCCGACACTACAACCTACGCTTTAACCCCCTCAACTGTGTCTTCTACGTTAATGCAGGAAAACTGTTAGGATTCATAATATCCCAACAAGGAATTAGAGTTGACCCCCTCAAGGTACAGAAAATAAAAGTACCACCACCTAAAACTCTCAAGAAACTTCAAATCCTACAGGGGGAAGCCAACTTCTTAGGATGCTTTTTCCTTGACTATGCCACTTTCATGCAAGGCTTCCTACGCCTATGCCGTCAAGACATTATGTTCAAATGGGATGATCAGGCTCAAAATTAATTTCAAGCACTAAAGGACACCTTATGTCCAACCCTCTTGATCAACCACCCAATTACAACAAATACTACACCTTATATCTATATGAATCAGACAAAGCCATAGCTAGGGTGTTATTCCAAGACAAACCATATAATAAAGAGCACGTAATATATTACATCAGCCAGAGCCTATCTGGCCCTTCTTTAATGTACGATTCGGAAGAAAAAACTTCCCTAGCCCTAGTACATGCAGTACAAAATCTTCAACATTACATCATCTTAAGGATTATAACACTCATAGGAACTATCAACCCCATGCGATATCTTCTAACCCACCGTATGGTGAATCATAAGTACACTCGAATGGTATTTATACTGCAGGTTTTTGACCTATATTTCATCTCCCCCAAAATAAAAAAATCATTAATCCTAGCTGAGTTCATCACTAATCTCCCAAGTACGACTCAAGGATCCCCAGTTAATGACTCACTTCCAGATGAACATCTATTCTTAGTGATGACTAAGGACCCTTGGTACGGAAACATCCATCTTCTATTGCGAACCCAAAAGTTCAATGGCATAGCTCACTCGTGATGACCGAAGGTGCATACACCATCAGGTCCCCTAGTACCTTCTCATGGGGGACATCCTTTATTGAAGAGGTGTTGGAACTATTTTATGTCGATGCCTCACACATGCCCAAGCTGAAAAAGTCCTAAATAACTGCCATAATAGGGCTTGTGATGGCAGCCTCTCAGGGATGGCCACTGCCAAAAAATTATTGCGGGTTGGATATTTTTGGCCCACCCTATTCCACAATTGCATTCAAGCAGTTAAAAGGTGCGAGTGATGCCAATGCTTCGCCCACAAGGCAAGAACACCCCCTGCTCCTCTACACTCGTAATTGTAGCAGGTCAATTTTGTAAATGAGGAATCGACTTTATGACTTGAAACCCTACATCATCTAGAAACCACAAATACATTATTGTAGCCATCGACTATTTCACAAAATGGCAGAAGCTATTCCGACATATGACAACACGACAGAAACCGCATCTTGGTTTCTCTTCAACCATGTAATCACACAATTTTGGTGTGTCTGAGGAGTTATTCTATGAAAATGGAAAGCATTTCGAGAATGAAATATTCCAGGAGATATCCCATCATCTAGGATTTACACACAAGTTTGTGTCACCATACTACCCCCACTCCAATGACCAGGAAGAAGTTGTTAACAAAGTACTCAAAATGATGTTACAACGTATAGTCAACAACCATAAAAATAACTGGAAGCATATGGTATTTTCAACCTTATGGGCATATCACCCAGCAATAAAATCCTCAACAGGGTTCACACCTTTCCGATTTGTATACGGAGTGGAGGTTGTGCTTCCCATTGAACGTGAAATCCCCAACTTACACGCAGCTATCGAACTCGTCACTGATACCCATACTTTAGAGAAATGGTTGGTAAAGTTCAATATCATGGACGAAATTCAATGAGAGTCTCTCTAGCATAATGAGGCTCACAAGAAAATAGTAAAAGCATCATTCGACCGCAAAATCACCCGTCACTCATTTTCAAAGGGTGAGCTAGTCCTCTACTACGACATTGCAAAAGAAGCCTTAGGACCTAGGAAGTTAGAAACATTATGGAAGGGTCCTTACATCATCAAACATTGTCTCATTAAAGGAGAATACATTCTATCTTAGCCCAGCGGTAATGCCTATCTAATCTCGCCAATGGGCTCTACCTCAAACAATTCCACCCATAGGGCAGGAAGTCTCAGACTTAGAGATAAAGTGAATGTAACATAAATTTTTATGATGATCACAATCTTCATGGACTTGTTCTAAAAAAATTCTCTTATGTCAACATATGGATCATCCCCCCATCCACTATTTTGGATTTTCTGATGGAGCCTCTCGATTGTCACAAAATTTAGCAGTAGCCACCTGGGCTATATACTCTCCTGACCAGTCACCATTCCTCAACAATGGAGTATGTGTCAGATCAGATACCAATAATCAAGCATAATATGATGTAGTCATCAGGCTATTGAGTGATTCCTCTGACCTGGGCATTATCCATCTGCATGTCTTTCTTGATTTCCAGTTAGTGGTATTGCAGTTAAACCAAGCTTTTCAAGTATGGGATTCACACCTATTTAGGAGATACTTTCATGCACAACGGTTGATTCGTCACTTTGATCACATTACATTTACACATTTATCAATAAATCAAGATCAGGCAGTTGATCGCATAGCTAACCATATCCTAGACTGGAATGCATCTCGTATAAACCATCATCCATCAAAACCAAAATCATAAATCATAAACATCCATCATAAGTACATAACATCCATCGTAAGCATATACAAACATCACAAAATAATAAAATCCATAGACACATCATAAGATCCACCAAAAAATACATCTTGCATATATACATCAAAAAAATATATGTACCTGCATACAAAACAGGTCACCAACCATCATGTTAATCAAAAAATATACATGTCAGCATCCTCATAATGGGCGTTTTCCATGACCATACAAAATCTCTAGGGCTAAGCCCCGCATAATGGGTCCTCTAGACCCATGTGAGTACTTGGTGCCAATATAGGAGTAGTAGCCACAACAACAAGTGTTGCCCTATGAAAAGCCAAGTGATGTGTCCTCTACCAGACCATCACCATCTCCATCCATATGTCGTCTAGGTCGTCAAAATCCCTGGTCAGCAAGCCTCGGGTCAATCTCTCCAACTGACTCCACGAATCTACTAGACCTGCAACATGAGCATCAACTACCTCAGCTTGAGCCTCTGCTACCAGCACTCTAATATCGGCAACAACCAACAACTCCTTGATTGCTGCCACCCATGCCTCGGTTGACTCAGTGCGTGGAAGAAGAGCAACATCCCCACCGGCAGCTATAGCGCTGCTACCCTCACCTGAGGGAATCCCTACACCAACCTATCCCCCAATCTGGGCATGATCCACCCTAGGCGGGTCCCTCCTCCTTGGTTAGTGACCTACCAAATGAGCTGTAGGACGTGCTACCAAACCCACATTTGCAAGAGAAACCAAAAAATAGTATCAGTGTCACCATCAAATACATATATATACACAAAATAAGCATCCTCAAAATTCAGAAAAAGAAGAAGAAGAAGAAGAATAAGAAGCTATACCTATCAGACCCCATGCATAACCTACAGGGAGCCCATATCCGGATCTTCTCGGAAATCCATCCCCAAATACATAAAATCAAGGAACACCTATGGGTTCGACTCGAACCATGCCTTGACCATCGCATCCCAGTAACAACCTACCTCTTCCCCACCACCATGGGGCATCACAGGTGCCCACTGTTGCATCTGAGGATCACTTGGAGGATCCAGGGGCACCGCCACAAAGGGTCGGAGCATCACAACCCTCCCGTACATAATGATACAAAAGATGCTCGCATAATAAAAGTTCTTAATGGAACCCCTCTGGGCCTTGGCAAACTGAGTGAATATGCCCTGATAGATGTAATTGTTCCAATCAAAAAAGTGACCTGTCTGAAGCTGGCACAAAATCGTAATCTGCGGACCTGACACTTGATGAGTCACCGTCGACCCAGATAGAAAAAATATCATCGTCAGAGCAGCCCTCTCAGCCAGGTCCATGATAGAACTCACAAGAATATAGACCTAGGTGATTGGGTTAGGACCGCGGTGCTACTCTGCCTTGTCCTAGTGATTGATGTTCACTCCTTCAGGGGAGAGTGGATAAGGAAGGGCCTCCACCTGAGGTAAAAGAATTGTCACAAAATAAACGTCGGTCTTTGGATGGATCACGACATCTGATCAAGTAGCACAAGAACCCATCTTGGGACCTCAATATTTGTTCTCTAAGAACTTCAGTGAACCGTACCAAGCTAGGATATCCTGAGCATGGGGGTCTTGGGCCACTGCGCATGGAGATCAACCTAGTCCCTCTCCTGCCACAACATCTTGCCATCAGAAAAAACACCAAAAATCAAATTTTTTTTATCAAAAATGATTATTTTTTTTTTTTTTAATTGGCCCTCCTCACGGCTGTAAAAAACCTAGGCATCTTGACCATGTTCATGTAGTAGATATAGGTGCACATCTCAACGCACATAAATTTCCCCCACTGTGAGGGCCTCGCACAAAAATCACCTTTTGCACGAGGACTGCACGAGCCATCCTTGATCGCCCATGTAGTCCTACTCAAAATGGGTATATAATCCATACCAATTCACATTTTTACTGGCCCCCCACTCCAGAATATGGAAAAATAAAAATCGGAACGTTTAAGGTCCTACCTAACACTAACAACACGAATCCTGGGTACTCAAGCTGACCGCAATGCAAATATGAACTCGACACGATAGCACAACTTTGACCTCAAACCCTCAAAAGACACAAATGATTTGAAAATGAGCCATATTGGCCCATATATCGCCCTTTTTTCATTTTTCAACAGACCATAACTGGAGCTCATAGTACCCATTCACAAAACAATGAGAAACATAGTGATCAACACTTTGTCATGTTCAAACCAAACCCCATTGATCCACGCCTCAGAAAAAGTCATTTTCAGGCACAACGCCCACCATACTTCTGTTCAGGTATGCCCTCTCTTGTTACTTTAAATTCAAGTTATTTCAAATTTATTTTTATGAAAAATATGCTTTTACTTGGTGTATTAGCTGTAGGTATTGCAGACACGCAAAATCACTACACACCCCAAACATTAAAGGTACAAGAGCAGGTATCATTCTACCCTCAACATGATAGGATTCCCTAATAAATTTTTTCATATCATGACAAAATTTATTCAAAAAAAATAAAACCATAAGTTTCATTTACCCAGCCATGTTTATCATCACCCCACCTTGCACATGATAGACACCCTTGCAGGTTGGTAGAGCCTCACCCTCCATGGCATCCGTCATTCATGTAGACCATACACCAAAATCTCGAGAAATGGCCATAAAACCCAAAGCCAAGGAACCACTTCATTTTAGTCCATCCATCATCAAAAATCAAGTCAAGTTTTACCCATTATATGTTAAAACCCCTTTCCCAGGCCACCATTCTCCACAAGGAGATCAACAAAAATGCACCACTGCTTTTCACTTTTGGCCTATCACACCCCCATCAGCATAGCCCATATGCACCATTTTCATCCGCCTCATCAACCCCACACTGAGACCAACCAAAGGGGCCCCTAACCTCAGCAAAACACATTCCTCACACCATATTTAAGGATTATCCATATTTATGGGGCACTCGTCTCCATGCTTGTACATCCAAACCACTTTCATATTCTTTTGGAAAGTGCGCAATTTTTTTTTTAGGAGTGAACTCTCACCCATCCATTTACATTTATCACCTGGAAACAATACCTAAACACCCTTGGTCGGAGCTCCACATTCTTTTCCACACCTAACCGTGACAATCATGGAAACCATACACATACCCTAGATTTCCTACCCACTCTAGGGATTTCCTCATCAGAAATTGTTATGACTGCCTGCACTCACATTTACAACTCCGACCTCAAGCCACTTAACTACCATCATTATTTATATCCATTTCTCGTCATCATGCCTAGTTCACCATAACATCATGCCCTGCTACATTAGAAACCCTGGTCCTTTGCATCAGTACTCATTTTGATCATTGGATGCTTCCTTCTTGTCCACTGCAACTACCATTTTCTAAGAAGGAGGTAATACCTTGGATTACTCCTCGCCTCAATAGGGGCATCCTCACATGGCAATATGGGAACCATCATTTCCCATTGATGTCATCGATACTCTTGACATTTGAATTCAACATAAGCTTTCATGTCCAAGATGGTATCGTACTTCATAACCATTGCACTTTGCTAGAATTCGTCGAAGACCCGTGACTTAATAAGAATTTCTTTTAGCAATTCTTACACAAGAAGGTCCCCACAGTCAAAGACCCATGCATACAATGAGCACTTTTTCCAAAAATTTTCCATACCAAGATTATGCATGTGGGAACCATATTCAAAATTCCTTCAAATATAAATGCCTCTGAGGGCATCAACAACCGTCGTCATCAACCAACCACAGGTCACTGCCAAAAAGTGACCTAAACAACACCACTATCTGTCAAATTAGCTTAACTAGTCAAACACCATGAGCATGGGACATGCTGGCCTCATTGAAATATTTTATTCGTTCTGTCTCATGTAGGTTTCCTACAGAGCATGGTGTCTTTTTTACTTAAGACAAGGGGTCTGCTAACTCAGTTCCAAAGCAAATTACCCTCTTTCTCTCTCTCAAAAGGACCACACAGAAAATAAAGCATAATATATTTCATCTATACAATTCTTCCTAGACCTCATACATTAGGGGGCAAATGTTAACACCAGAAAATTATACAGGAAAAAGACATTAAAAATGTCAAGCATAAGGTATAGATGAATATTTTCAAAGAAGAAATATATTAGAGAAGAATATAATTTAACTCTTCCTAAGGTTTAGGTAGAAATTTATGGATAGCACACAAGCATCAAAGGAATTTTTCACACATCGCGACTATTCCGTCAATAGACGTGCGGTCCTAAAGATGGTGAAATGTCACCATCCGGGACCACTTGGCACACTTGGTTAAGATGATTCTCTACCCAATACTGTCAAAGATAGCTGTATTTGAGCCACCTTGAGGAGTAGACGCATCCCACAAAGGAATCACTCCTCCACTCTTGTGTCACTATCCATATTGGGCCAAGAGAAGAGGAAGGAATTCAATAAATGTCTATATAAGCCAACCTTTGGAAGAAGAATTGGAGACACATTGTTATGTTGGCCAAATTGCTTTATAGAAAAATAGCTTGCATATTCCAACAACAAAGGGATTGGAAGGACTCATATGTTGGCCAACCAACATCTCAGTACAAGAGAGAGAGGTTCACCATTTGATCTTGATCTACCATCCTTTGAGAGAGGGAAGAGATGCTTACAACAACTCGAGGGAAGGATACCTCCTTGTTTTGGGTATTTTAGCTCCATAGCTCAAAGGGCCCTCTTCAAGTGTTTAAAATTATATATTTTTTACCACCATCACCTAATAAAGGGAGAACTCTCCAATTGTGTTATTAGGTTGTTTGCTCCATCAAGATTTTGTATTTTGTATCTTTTTTTTTGATTTTTTCTTAGTGTTGTATGATTAATTTTCCCTCAAACTTAGTTTACATTGTGTCGAATTTTTTTCACTAATAGTAGGCAATCATTTTTCTTTGTGACCTTGTGCAGGCAGGAGCCAACTTGCTAAAGAAGTGTATTTCATACACCCTTGTGCCAAATACACTACCACATACATCAAGGAAACTAGGTTGTAAGCATGTTTTCCTTTCAATTCAATGCAAAGTAATTGTTCTTTCCTAATTGCATATATTTTTGATGTTATTTGCGATATTATTTGATTACTCGCATGGTTTATGACTGATTATTGATTTAATTATATGTTTTATGCTAAATTTTGGATATCATTTACCTTTGTTTTCATATGCAATATGCTTTGATCCCTTTGAATGTTTTTGTCTATGCATATATCTTTTGGAGCATCATGGAGAAGTTGTGGAAATAATTTGAAAATCCTTTAAGGCATTAAGGAAAAATTGGTTGTGGAAAGAGCTGAAAGGCATTCTACAAGCACTTCGTTAATAGGTAAGTAATCCTTTTCATATTGCATGTTTCATGTTTTAGTTATAGTCTCAGGAAAGGTAGAAAATATTTTGTTTCTTGTTACTAGGTTTTGTTGGAAATCTACGAAGATCTCTATTGTCCACAAGAGGGATTAGTCCAATATAACGAAATAGTGACCGTAAACCATCCTCATGGGAAATTCTTTCATTTTTTAATGAGGTTGACATATTAAAAGGGCCATCCTCATAGGGTTCTATATCATGGCTTCCAAGTGGAAGGAACACATGCCAAGGGACAAACCTCGATCATGGCTTCTAGGTTTATTGGCCTCACCTTCTCAAAGCGAAACCAAAATTCATAAACACCCTTCTACATCTCACCATGCTCTTCCAAGGAAGATTTTTTCTTATGGGGGTCGACTTCAACATGATAATATATGTCAAATAAAATAAGGGAGGAAGTCATATAGTAGACACAAATTCCTGATTATTTCAGAATACCTTCAACTCTATGTACATGGTGGATATACCTACCATCAACAATGTCCACACCTTGAAAAAAACAATAGGTGGTAAGCATCAAATAGATTATTATCTTTATCACATTTTTATTTCTAAATCCTTTTTAGCTAAAGATGTTTTTATGGAAGAATACATTCTCTCATGCATAGGATTAGATAATTGGCCCATTTTTTTGGATTTAGACATTAAATCAAGTCCCAAAAATAGACCCTTCAAATTTGAAGGCTTATGGCTAAAAGACCCCTCCTTTGTTAAAAGGCCAAAAAATGGTACAAGACCTAGATTTCCAAAATCAATCCCTAATGCTCAGAATTCAAAACAAACTAAAATTTGTCCAATAAAAAATAAATGATTGGAACAAGGAAGAATTCAGGAACAACATCAAAGCTAAAAAATAGTTGTAAGCTGAGATGGAAAGCGTTCAGCAACAACTTATCTGAGATGATCATAAATAATCCCTAACTCAACAAGAGGGGAATATCTTTGTGCAATTATAGGACATAAGAAAATAGGAATAACTTATTTGGAAATAAAAGCATATGATTAATTGGATAAGGAAGGGTGGGAGAGGGGGGCGAACATTAGCTTCTTTCACAAGTCATTGCTCCAGCATCGACACCATAACAAGATATTCTCCCTTTTGGATATATTTGGAAAAAGAGAAGCATATCATAAATACCTCAAAGCTACGCTAATGAACCTCTACAACAATCTTATGAGGGATCCTTATCCCAATAAGCTTGTACCCATCAACAATATCGTGTCCCACATTCCTAGCCTTGTCACTCTAAATGATAATTCTTGCCTTATGAGAGAAAACACCCCCCAAGAGGTGGAATAGATTGTAATACATATGCAAAAAATGAGGCCGCAAGTCATGATGGCTTCATGGCGGACTTTTCTCAAGCCTAATAGTTTTTCTTAGGCCCATAAATCTTGGAACAAGTGGAAGAATCAAGGAAAACCATATTATTTCTCCCTAACACTTTCCTAGCCCTCATACCCAAAACCAATAACTCCTCATATCCTAGTGGATTTTTCCCCATCGTTCTATGTAATGATATTTATAAGATTATTTCAAAACCAGTTGAATTTCTTCTTCCCATCCTCATTTCCAAGAAGCATCATGGATATGTGGAGGGGCTCTAAATTCTAGATGGAATCATAGTGGCTGATGAGCTCATCCACTATGTGAGAAAACTATATAAAGCAGACACAGTCATAAAATTTGACTTTTCCAAAGCCTTCAAAAAACCAAGTTGGTCCTACCTTTACCACACCTTGAAATCTTTTGGCTTTAGAGAGAAATTGATAGATTAGATTTGTTCTCTTTTCTACTCATATTTTTTATAAATTATACTCATTGTATCACCCACCATAATTTTCAACACTTCAAAGGGCATTAGTAAATGGGACCCATTATCCCCTTTGATTTTTTTCCTCACAACAGAAGGCCTTGGTTGTGCTCTTCATGTAGGGAGAAGGAAAGGCTCCATAACTATAATTCTCCTAAGTAGATCGATGGATCCCATCACCCACAAGAAATTTTTTAATGAATCCATGCTAATGGGACAACCCATTTTCCAAGAAGCCAAGGTACCAAGCCATATTCTAGATAATTTCATGTTGGCTTCTAGCACCTACATCAAGTTTTCCAAGTCACAATTTTTTTCTTTCACACTCAGTCACTTGTTCAATGTCATCTGGGTCAAGTTCTAGGATTATATCATTCATCTCTCCTGGTCATTTTCCTAGGTGCCCCCTTCATAGATAACTCTCTTAGGATCATGCACTGGAAAAGAGCTCTTATAAAAAATCTCTAACAAGATAGATAGTTGAAGCTTCTAGACACTCAATTTAGCTAGCAACTTAATCCTTCTCAAATCCATTTGATAGGTATTTCCCATTTACAATATCTCAGCTATAGAAGCTCCAAAGGGAGTCCTTCGATCCATTAAGAATATCTACAAAGATTTCTTATGGGTATGGGCCATTGTTGGGACTATTAATTGTTTAAAATAAATAATTTATCATCTAACATTAACTACAATTGAATAATTATTCATCTAACATTAGCTTATCAACCTAAGGATTCATCTTTTTATTTCAAGACAGTTAGCAAAATCTATGCTATAAACTACATGAAATGAATGTCAGTGCTATTTGAGGTAATATAAAACAGAAATTTTTCTCGTGGAAGTAAATTGATCCTACTTAGCAACAAAGCATAAAAATCGATATAAAAACAAACTCTATGTCTAAATGAAATCAAACCTTGCTTACAAAAATTGAATTCAAATATGCAACTAGTTGTTTGTATTACTCTAAACCAAGCATAAATCAAGGAACATTGTATGGAATGTTTATTCAATACTTTCAATGATTTAACTATTCTCGAAATAAAAAAACGTCTATTAAATAAAAACATCATTTCATGAAACAAAAATAAGAAACCAAATGAAAAACAAATAAAAACAAAATGAACAATAACCACCTATTCTGCAAACAACATTTAAAATTAATACATTAAATCCTATTAGTGTCAAAAATATAAATAAAAGTTCTAGTAACTATTCTCTACTTAGATAAAGTAACATTAAACTTTTGAAAAAAGGAAACAATATAAAGTTAAACTAATTTTCCATACACATGCAAGACAACACTTCATCTAGGAACTGGGCCCAAAATACTAGGAGTTATATTTCCTTTCAAAAAAACTCAGATCAATATGTAACCAATGAACGCTAAAATTAATTGATAAGTCTTTTCATTATGGTCTTCAAAGAGTAAATGCAATCAGGACTTATTTCACTACTCTACCTCAAAATTACAACTTCTCATCATCCATCCAGAGGTGGCTTCCTCTATTTTTATAATATGGAAAGAGAGTTACAATAGAAGATCTGCTAGATAAGGAATGTCCTGAGAATAAAATATTATCAAAAATTTCTTCCTAACTTAAGATGAAATTTTGATCTTCGATGGGAAAACTAAAATTTATATCGTTGTAACTAACTCCTCATTTTGGGAACAACTTCACACGAATTAACCATGAATCATCTTGGATGTGATCACCTTGTATTCATCTTCATAATCCTTGCTTGTAATAATATATTATCCAACAGAACATTATATCAATTTATAAATTAAAAAACCTTTTTCATCTTATTAAAGCATAATTATATAAACAAGTAGATTTTACCAAGGTTTATACCATATTGAGAAAAATATTATCATCGTAAATAAAAAAGGATGAGAAATTGATATAAACAATAATGAATTAAATGAAAGGAATATAACAATTACAAGTCCCAACATTACCCCTAACTGGCCTGATTTCATATCCTCATGCAATTATTTTCTATCAATCAAAAAAATAATTGACATGCAGGGCAGTCAGTGAATAAGATTCATAACTTTCTTCCCCTTTGTGTCTAAATCCAACTCTATTCTTGATTTCTTGGAAATCCAAATACTCACCTTGTTAATACAACTCATGGTCAGACTAATAATATGGTAGACGAAACCAAATCATGGGGAAACAATACCTACATCCCATATAACTGACTTATACCTCCATCAGAATTGCAGTATAAGAATGGACTTTAGAAAAAACTTGTTGAAATTTATGGAGCCAAAGGGTTCCCTGTTCATAAATTCTTGTGAAGAATTCATCCATCTCATTTTAGCCCCTTTTACTGCATATTCTTTGATGTCCTTCAAATACTCAAGCCTGAATATCAATTCTCTTAAATGAATACCCTTGATTGCATAGCAAACATTCAACTTTCTAACAAAGTTGTTATGCTTAATAAATTGAGTGAATTCTTTCTCAGGTTCTCCTCTAACCCATAACTCACAATTCGTATCATTTTTTTTCAAAGGTACTGTAGGCCTTCACCATTTTATTTGGTTCTGAGTGAAGGATATAAAGGCTTGAATTTAAACATCTCTGATAAATGGAATGATATTTTCATCCCTTTTCCCCATTAGTAGTAAATTATGCATATAAATTTCACATAAAGGATATTGTATTCATTCATTCTGCTTATGGGAAACAATTATAAAATCCAAAGCATCAGCAAACCCATAGGAGAAACAATTTCATTACATCTAGGATATTTAGCATCAGGTATTGTTCTATTAATAATAAATTGTAATTACAAAATGGATCCCTGTAAGTCATGACATATGCAATCATAGAACATATATCATTGTTCTCATGAGTTAATTTATTAACCTATTCTTGCAAACTTTGAATCTTCATCCAAGAAACACTCAATTCCGTAGTTGTTTCTATCTCCATATTAGTCAATGCATAGAACCGTTTCAACAATTTTTTTTGTTCATATTGAGAAACTATATCCCCCCGGTACTTATCTACAATTTTCCTTAAGGTATGCATTTCAACTTCTAGGACCAAGGAAGAATATGGAGGCATACTATTTTTTTGTACTCCTCTTTCTATCATAGTTTCTTCTTCAATTTGTGCTTATATTTTCTAATACTCGAAAACTTTCCTCTTACTATTAGCCTTAGGTTTCCTTACAACTTTCCTCTTTCGACTAATGTGAGGTTATTTCCCAACTACTAGTTGTCTTTCCAACTCCTGTATCCTCCTTTTTAGGGTGGCATTTTCCATTTACAAGGTAACAAATCTTCTAAAAATATTGTTTCTCTTTTGTCCCTCATGACCTACAGAGTTTCAGGCTTTCATTTACTACTTTCAGAAAGGAATTTTGGAGGAGAAACAGGAGGAGTGTAAGATTTAACCGTTGGAAAATTAATAAGGGATTCTTGAGTTTTTGCAACTAGAAAACCATTTTGAAATTATGAGCAATAACAATTGAAATATCAACTAAGGATTCCAAGTTTGTTGAAGTTATTGAAGAATCAATGGAATGATCCTGGGATATAATGATTGGAAGTCAGTAGAGGGTTCTTGAATTGTATCAACTAAGGATTCAATAGAAGGATATTGAATTGTAGTAGTTGAAAAATCAACAGAGAGTTCTTGGACCGTGGTGGTTGCACAGTCGGTAGAGGTTTAATGGACTATGGTAGTTGGACAGCCAAGAGAAGTAACCTCTGCTACCATTGCTAAAAAATTAATTGGAAATTATCGAGCCATATTGAATGAGGAATCAATGAGATGTCCTTCATTCAATATAGTTTTTCTCTCTTCCATATCCATAGAATTCAATAAATCTTATACCTTCTCTAATGATTGTACCACTTCTACATTAGGAATTTCTTGATATAAATCCATCTCCTTTGATACCTGTGCATGTTAATATATTGGGATTGTTCCAAGTATTTTTCATGGAACTTATGGAATTTTTTGAGTTCATGCACATATGCATGCACCTCTACTCCTTTATACCATAGTCCCAAGTTTATTTCTTTTCTTTTTTTAATGTATCCCATAACCAACACTATTTCCACTTGTTCCTTTATAACATAATATATACAAGTTTCTCCCTTTTCACACAAATTCTCCTCAGTTAAATAAATTTCACCCGTAAAAGTGGTTGAACTTACTGGATACATGAGAGGAGAGAGTTTTGTACTCCTTGTAATTTAGACAATCTAGTTGAATTTATCCTTCCTCTCAGAAAGGTGGCCATGAAGAATGAAATTTACTTCTCTTTTTTACTAGGTTTTTAAAAATATTCTGGTGGAGTACAGTATTCAAGCACTACACATTCCAACTAGGAATATTAAGTTTAAGGAATTTCTACATATATGGCTTCAAAATGGATCGTCTCAGAGTGAAGAATTTCTGAGTGAATGGCTTTAGCCTAACGAGTTTCAAAATGGATAGATTTAGAGTGAAGAGTACCACCTTGGGGAGTTTCTTTTATAGTTGGAATTTTCTCTTCTAGTGCTACATAATCCTCTTTTCCCACATTTTTCAAATCATTCTCATCACCTCATGCAGTATAAAATTAAAAATTATCCTCCTGAATTACATGCTCAGGGTTCTCATTTTCATGTATCACTCCATAATTTCCACTCCCAAATAAAATTTCATGGTTTTCATTGCTAACTATGTTTTTAGGTTTTCCATTACCAGTATCGGCTTTGAGTTTTTCAATGCTAGTTCCTATTTCAATATTTTCACCACTTGAAACAACTTTAGGGTTCTTTGAGACATCTTCTATATGATATTCTTCATTATTATTCTATTCATTCATGGGTATTTCATTCACCTCTATGAAATTCTCCCAAGTTTGTTGGGTTTGTCGTAATCTTTGTAACTAGCATCTTAATTAATCCATGGTGTCTTACAACTACAAAAGTTTATTTATCTTTCCTAACTCTAAGTGCAATCTCACACAAAATAGATTTTAGGAGAAAGGGAATGTTCAGAGATACCCTTTGGCTCAATTTTTCCATCAACTTAAGTTGTTGACCTCGAACCACATCGAATGTCCCGTCACATGTAATATATGATTGAACTATCTCTATCAGTGGATTTCATGGTTCTAAGAGAGAATTGGGATTATATCCCTTCCCTTCCTTCACCAGTTCTACTCCATCATCCAAAAATAGCATAACTATGTTTTTTAGTGAAGTTTGTGGTTCATACCACTTCCCTCCTTATTTTGTTAGCCCTGTAACCTCAGCTATAGTCTCCTCATTCAGTTGAACCTATAAGTTATTTACCATTTTCCTCCTGTCATCCAAATTTTGCATGAATTCCAATGCAACTTCTCTATCAAAATCCTAAATTATTTTGAAATAATGGATCCATATTGCATGGTTCAAAATGTTGCTTACCCGATATATGGGTTGCAAGTGGCTTGGATCATACGTAATCGACTGACCCCACGTCCCTACTACTACAACTTAATCCTAGTGTTCAGAAAAGGCCACATTTTCTATGAAATACGAAAATTGGCTTTGCTAATTTTACAAATTTCATAATTAGAGTTGTGGTAACAACTCGTGAATAATGACGTAATATGTGGGTAAGATGATAGAAAATACATACATTACACCCCCACCCCCTATTGAATCTAATGGTCATCCTCAACCAGTGATCAAATCAGTCGTAGTGGAAAGGAATAGGTCAATAAATTGGTTATTTCAAATAATAATGCAAGGATAATGGTCGTACTTCCATATTACTTCACACATTAGACAATAATTTGGCTTCCACCGAAAACTCAACATTGAAACAAGAGATTTTTTTTGAAATATGACATATTTGATTTAATTATTCATCCACATTGACACTCTTTTATAGAAATAATGGCATGATAATGATTAAAGATCGTGGGTATATAAATGAATGCAGAAATCAAATGAATGGCATTCAAATGTTATAACTCATCAATGTTGGCATAATAAAATATCCCTTTTTATTATAGAAAAATTATAATAAATCCTAATTATATAAGAAAATTGTATCAACTTCTAAGGGTCCCACATTCCATGATATTCCAATATAGTTGAAATATAACATCGAGCATTGATATTATAAGAAATTTCGAGCCATTCCCTGAATGCCAAAGTATGAAGTTCATTTTCCTTAGCATTGAGTTATAGGGGTAATGATGATTTAATGTGATCAATACCTTTCCCAAGGTGAGAAATATTGTGCTAATTATTGTATATCTCCCTTTTACCCAACATAGCCTTGCTTCCAACATATCTATTTAGTGCCCTGATAAGTTTACCTTGGTATCATACAAGCATAGCCCTACTACCAGGAGATCTGTTCAGTGCCCTGACGGGTTCACTTGTATTTCCAACTTTATATTATATATATATATATATATATATATATATATATATATATATATATATATTATTTTTGTGGAATATGGATGGTATAAGAGTTTATTTACTTAAGCATGTTATGTTACTTATTGGGTTTGGTTTTCGAGCACATCTTTCACCATAATCCATTTTTCATTTAATGTGAAATAAGATGGAGCATTTTAGGGAATAACACAAAACTTCCACATAGTCGTTAATGTCTTTGTTTTTATTTTTAATGTTTAATTTAAATACTTCATGGAAATGGGCCTCCATAGAAATTTATGCCACTAATTCTCATCTTAATAGGGATCGATAAAAATTTCTTAAAAAGGTGCTTAATATGAGAGGAGTAGTAATAGTTTGAGTCATTGAAAACAATAATAACACAACCTTCCCCCGCCCCCCACAAGAGATTGTTAGAATGGTAAGACTGATGATGGGAAGGAAATGGTAAGCACTTCAATCAATCATAATCATATGGTCAAGAGATCATTATATCATAAAAATCTTGCTAATATACAATAGCAAAACTCTTGTTCAATTTTGAGTAAAGAAACGACAATTGTGGCTAAAGGTAACAACTACTATGACTCAAGTCGCAGTGATTGCAACTTAAGGTAACAAAAATTCTGACTCGAGAGAGAACACCTTATATAAATAAATATCAAAGAAATAACGACAAGGGAAATAAAAAATAAAAACAATAAAAATAAGTAATAAAATTCTATCAAAAATAAATAATAAAATTTTAATATTCAAAATATATTATTATTATTATTATTATTATGTTATTCATTTCTTTTATTTTTTAAACTCAATGAAAAAGAAATATATTTGTTTGGTCACAGGTATGGGGACATTCCCTTGTGCACCTATGATATGCAAATTTATATCATTTGTGAATTTATGAAGAAAAGAGCACCTTGTGATCAGTTGATGGTATAAACACAATCAATGACCATTGGAAAAGAAAGGAAACTCCAAATTCATCGATGTTAGAGAGGAGCACTATCCCATTATCTGAGTTTACATCACTGATCTCATAAGGGCCTAACCATATAGTTTGAATCTTCCTTTGAAAGTCTTGAAACCCGGAATCATACAATAATGCCCAATTTCCTTTTTGAATTTTTTTATTTTAATGAGATGATTATTCCATTTAGCCCTTTGTTATTGAACTATGGATGTTTTTTGCAGAGTAGTGAGGTGTATTTCATCCAATTCATTAAATTGTTCCAAGTGTTCTCCATGTGCTTCCGAGAGATCTAGGTCGACTTGTCAGGCAATATTAAGAGCCTTGATTTCGAATTCGATTGGGAAAATTGGACTGCTACCATATAAAAGTGGGTAAGGTGAAAAATTTATGGTGTTACACCAATTAGTACGATAATCCCATAAATATCTGGGAAATTTGGAAGCCCAATCTCAGTGACTAGTAGTCACTATTTTTGTTAGAATATTTTGTAGAAATTTATTTGTGCTTTCAACTAGACCATTTTCTTGCAGATTGTATGACAAGGTAGCTATGTTTATAATGTGGTATTTTGGTAAAATTATAGAGATATTATGAGTTGTAAATTTGTGTCCTCCATCAGCGACTATTACTCTATTAAGACAAATTGAGCAAACGGTTCAAACAAAAAATTCATAACTACTTATTTTTTAGCTCCTGAAACAACAATCACCTACACCCACCTTGTCACACAGTAAGTACAAACTAGAATATATTATTTTTTATTTAAGAGAGGGTTAATGGGGCCCACAAAATCCATATCTCAATTTTCCAATGGCTCCAGTCCCAACTGCATCTAAAGAGGAATTTCATCAGATTGTATAGGATGCCACATTCTTTGGAAGTTATCGTAGTTTTTAACATACGTTTTAGTGTCCTTAAATATTGTTGGCCAGAAGTAACCCATCTAAAACACTTTATGCCATGTTCTCCAATTCGAAAAGTGGCCTCCAGAGGGTTCATCATGGAATAATTTAAGAGTATTGTAAACCTATCTTCCCTTATGCATATGCAAATATGAAGATCTACTACTGTGTGAAAAAGGTAACCATCTATCCAAGAAAAATGAGCACTATGATGAATGTTGTTTTTCTTCTCTTGAGGTGACATATGTGAAGTTATTTTTTCTACTGCAAGATAATTTGCAACATCAACATACCATGATGTTTTAACAGATACTGCAAATAAATTCTCATCTAGAAATCAGTATTCTATAGGGGAGAAATCATTTGCAGGTGGGACCTTGGATTGCAACATCTGATACTAAAAAGAATAAAAAAAAAACATGAATCAATTGTGATCAGTATAATGCATTTGTCACCCAAGTCTCGACTGCTACTAGCTATTGCACTGTCTACTGAAAACTCTATGTTGTTGTTGAACCTACACTACACTCCCCAGTTTTTGATTATTGCTAGTATCTACATCTCTCACTCTTACATATGACTGCATAAACTGCCACTGATCCATCCTTCTATAGTATACTATGGGCCTTGTAGCAAGGTAATGATCCATGAGGCAAAAAACACCTCAATGGACCCTGGTTGAATTTTTGCTCCCTTGGGACTATTTCTTCAAATCACCCCACTTATCTCTTGGAGGTATGGCTTCATGTGCTCCTTCTTCTCACTTGGATTGAAATTCCCCCTACCGGAGATCTCTGCATGAGTGGATGTATCCACTTAGCCTCCTCTCTGCTTATCCAGTAGTGGTTGCTCCAAAACTTTCTGAGGCTTCTTATGAGGTTTCATGTTGAGAGCTCTAACATGCTCCATCTCAATCACCAAGTATCTAAACTTTTCCTTTATCCTCAAGACTTTGCATGCATATTTGGCCTCAAGTGCATACAGGTTCCTGACTCGCACACCAATCTGCTTTACCTATCCCATGGTGATGTGTCTAAGGAAAACCTTCCCTTTTCTAAATATCACATCATAGCCACACTCTTTCAATGCTGTGATGAAACATGATTCTTATTTAGTCCTAGAAAGAAAAACACATCTTTGATTCTGAGAGGGGAGCTAGACTCCCCCTGAAAATTAAATTTACTGATACCAGTCACGTTATACCTCCCATCATCTCCAGACTCTATTTTATGCTTGAGGTCTTTCTCCTTCAAGTCACTGAAGAGATATTTATTCCTTGTTATATGAAGTGAGGCACCGCTGTCGAGATACTGCATGCTTCCCATTACAATTATTTCCATGCATATAATGAGAGTTAAATCAAGTTTGAATTGTGAATCTATATCTTCACCTACTGTTGCTACTTCAGGCTCCTTCTTTCTTGCCTTTTTTTATGGACATTTCGTGGCATAGTGGTCGAACTCGTGACAGTGAAAACGCTTGATGTTGGAAATGTCTTTCTTCTTTCCCTCCTCACCTTGGGACTTCTTTCCCTTTCATTTCTTTTCTTTGCTGACTAATGCAAAATCCTCTTCCATTTATTTAGATGAGGTCCCATCTCTGCTATTTCACCTTATCATTTCTTGCACCAAGTTGGACCACAAACTCTCCCACTTTGGTAGCTTCTCCCTCCCATTTACCGAATCCTGGTATTTGTGCCAGCTCTTGGGAAGGCCTAGAAGTGCTAGGCCGGCAATATCATCTTCAACAACTGTAACACCAACACTTCCTAGCTCATCCTGACATTGGGTGAACTTGGTCAAGTATTTTGGTATTGTGTCTCCTTTCTCCATCTTGATTTTCCTTAGCTTGTCCTTCAGTGACATCTTCCTCTGGTCATTGTTGTTCTTAAACAAATTTTTCAAGGCCTTCCACATTACACATGGAATTTCCTTTCAATTGAGGTTCTATAAAATATGATCTCGAAAACCTTCCAGTAGGATCCTTCTCTCCTTTGCTACATTTTTCTTCCAGGTCTCCAGATATTGAGCATCAGTTGGTAGAGGCTTAGGAATATCATTTTCTATGAACTCCTTCAACATGTTATCTTCCAAAACTACTTCCATCCTTTGCTTCCAAGATATCTAGTTTGACTTGACCTTAAGGGCATATTCAAATATCAATCCATAAAATGACATCATGCTGACCCTAAAGAATGATACTGCAAATTATATTCATCTGCATAGAACAAACTTGTATTCTTATATTTTATAGTGATTTCAGCTCTGATAACATGTATAAATTCCTTATAGAATCAAACTGCTAATTGTAATTTTCTAAAACAATCTACTCTACCAATTGTGGAAACCAATTTAAACAATCGCGAAATCACGAAGCATACAAGAGAAATAATTCAATCAACACATCACACAATGATTTCTTGGGGAAAGCCATAGCTAAAAACCCCATTATCTGTATATTTCATTAGTCAAAAAAATTGATAATATTACAATGTTTTTCTCATGCCCAAGCAACCTCTCCATTATCTCTATTTGTCTCATTGCTTCTTGGATAGGCCTATGCCAATACTTAACCAAATTTTGGCTTTCCCAAGTCCTTACTTCTTTTCCTTATTTCCTTGGGTAATTATCCCCTATTGATTAGGGAAATCCCCATCCAATACTATGCAATCCATCAAGGGCCTTCCTCTGGTTGCATGCACAAACTATAAAATTTGGATGATTATACAATTGATATTACACTGCCATTGAACTCCAATCTCAATTGGGTAACTCGCAGTTCACACATGCATGATTTATTTATGGCTGGTGTATCAGTTCTTTGTTTTATCTTTTCTTAAAACCCATTTCAATGCCACTAGAGCTTCCCTTTTCATCTGGTGAGATGAAACTCCAACTTAGGAGAGGTAACTCCAAATTTTTCCATACCCCTTCACCAACGCCTAAGGCTTCTTGCAGAAAGATGACATAAATATTTTCCACCAACATCAATATTTTAAGGGCTGGACTTTTAGAGGGACTAGCCAACCCTCAATAGTTAAAGGATAAAAAATTCATAAGGGGAACAAGGAAAGGGGTTGCACTGTTCTAAGTACCCTGTGAAGATATTTCTTCCTACCAACAACAATATCATGCCTCTTTTGTTTCTTAGCCCTAAAAATATGAGTTTGGCAACCTTTGGAATTTTTTAATAACTTGGAAGGAGAGGGAGGCTGCAAACCCCCCACAGGACCTAAAGGTGCATAAATTTTAGCTATTAAGTGAAGGAAATATCTTGAGCCATTATTAAAGGATGGTGATGACCCATTAGCGGGAATTATCAAGGGGATTGGGGGAGGGTAGCATACAAATGCTTTTGTCGAAAAATGCAACAAGAAAGTCTCAATTTGACTCTACCTTGGTCAAATTGAGAATTTTCAAATTTCCACATCAACAGACAACTTGGATGCAATTAAATTATGTGGCATTTCTCTTGTCACTTACTTGGCTCAATAAATTGGAGTTAGAGGGTTTGGAGTTCAATTAAGCATGTGGAATTGCTAATTTTTAGCAATCAAGGTAAGTTATTTCAAATTGTTTTTAGTTAAACTAGTTCTAAGTATTGATAGAACCAATGGAAGGTCAGTTATGCAGTGGGAAAAATATCTAACTAAATGATAATCAAGTTAATTGATCAAGCAGCCCAAAATTATTAGTGCATGCATAGAATTAAAGTTCCCCAACTGTGGTGGAGATTCCAAGGTTGTGTAACATCAATTGTAGGTTGTTTTTGAGTGTACATGTGTTTCATGTTGTCAGATGATCAACCTTGGGAATTTCATAATAAATTGGAGGAAAACTCCTAAATAATAAGGGCTTAATTCCTTTGGATTTGCGCAAGGACATAGGGGCTCATGCTGAGGCAGAAATTGACCATGTCTGGGTCAAAGCTTCTCAGTGTGCAGAGAGATAGGTTATTCACTTGCAGGTTGAGCTCAGAGCGAGCTATAAATTGTAATACATTCTCTATTCATTAGATTAATGTAATCATACTTAATGGATTTTTAGTAGCTTATTTCCCCTAGAAAAAATTTGTGCATGTGTGTCATTTCATATTTCATGTCTAAGATTGTTGTTCGAAATTATGAATTTAATTTCGCAGAACAATAGAGTAGAATTGTGTCTCTTGATTTAGATCAAAATGTCTTGATTAGTTGTGACTATACACCATATTTCTAAATGGTATCAAAGAAATATTCACATTAGAATATGGATTTTGAACTTTTTTCGTAACAAATTTCGAATTTGCAGCTTTAGTGTAGCCTGATCTCTTTAGAGTTGGGAAGATGACCTTCAACGGGATAAAATTAGAGTATGCCTTGTAGGAAGCTCAAATCTCATTTCATGGAAGGATTTCATGGAGGGAGTGCTTGATGACAACACATTTCTAGAATATGGAAAGATATACATTGCAAAATTAGGATAAGCTAATACCCAGAACCTAGCTCAATGGAAGAAATATGTAGCCAAGGCGAGGAGAATAATATTGGAGGGAATGTGAGACCACATTTTTTCAAATCTCCATGGGAAAGAAACTCCTTTCGCAATGTGGAAGGAACAGGAAAAGGTGTTGGATAATATCAGTGACAGTAGGAAACTGGCCCTCAAAGATAAAATTTGAAATATTAAGATGCAAAAGAATGACACTATTCTGCAGTATCTCAACAGATTCACACAAGTTTGTCAGTAGATTGGAGGAGTTGGTGTGAATTTTTCAAAACATGACCTCATGATCCTAACTCTTCTAGGCCTTCCAAAAATCTGGCATAGCTACCAGGACTCAGTGAAAGAGAGGGAGAAATTATCGAATTGGGAACGGTTATGGCACTATTTTGTACAAGAAGAGATTAGGCGGAATACTAGAGATGGAACTTCATCCAAGGGCGAGGATGAGGAAAATATTTCATTGGTTTGAAAGAAAAAGAAAGGAAAAGGGAATAATTCTCAAATCAAACCATAATCGAACCAAGGGGGAAATAAGAAATACTTTTCCAAAATAAAATGCTTTGGTTGTCATGAATTCAGGCACTATGCTACAAAGTTTCCACAAAAAACGTTGATAAAGAATAACTCAGGGGAGCAACAGATGAAGCTTTGGCTGCACAGTTCGAGCTTGAATTCACATTTATCACATGCATGGCCAACACCATGATGGGGAGTGTGTGTTACATGGACTCTGGTGCCTCGCTCCACATGACAGGATGTAAATAGTTTTTCAATGTTTTCGAGGATAAATATATCCTTATGCATATTGAGATATAGGGGAGGAAGGAGGGTACACTAGTACCTAGATTGGTATATTAACCTTCCAGAGGGGGTTAAGATCCCCTCTTCACCTCAAATATGAAATATTTTTTCCAGGCCTAAGGAAGAATCTCATCTTTGTAGCAGTTTTGAAAAATTGTGGTTATCATGTGATCTTTAGCAAAGTGAAGTCATTCCTTAGACACATAGCCACTAGATAAGAAGCAGATCAAGTTTGAAGTAAAGAACCTGTATAAACTTGATGTGGAATATTGTGTTGCATTAAGCAATAAGGAAGAGAAAGTGTGAAGTTGTGATGTCGATGAAATTTGGCACAGGATATTGGGCCATTTTCATCATGGCACCTTAGATATTATGTAGAAAATAGCCACTAGCCACCCTAAAGGAGTACTTGAGAAGAAGGATTTTTGCAAAGGTTTTATCTTGGGAAAGTATGTAAAATCCACATTCCATGATCGAGACAGCAAAGCACATGCAGTCCTGGAAAGAGTCCACTATGATGTTTTTGGACCTTTCTCGATGGCCTCTTGTTAACACTGGAAAATCGTACAATAGAAAACGACATCAGTTAATGTCGAGCCTAAGGATTTATAGGACAGGGATACATTATGGAATCAAAAAGTATTTAAAATCTCTAAGGTTTTGAGAACATAAAATTTGAACTAGTCATAAATGCGCAAATGCACGCTTTTTCCTTCGAAAAGAGCGCCTTCTGCCTGCACTGGAGCCCGATAAGCGCACATTACTAGAAGTAGAAAAAAGTCTCTTTCCGGGACCTCAAGCAAAGGACAATTTCTCCTTATGTGAAAGCCGCCTAAGGACAGCACTAGTGCCCCCTTAGGCATTGTGTGAGCACACAAAAGCATATTTCAGCACACAATGGAATCATGCCCCTCCCTTGGGTCACCATCCATCATGTACCAAGGGAGGGAAGGAGGTTTGAAAGCTCACCTATATAAACCCACAAAGAGATGAACAATAGGGGATCACAAGGTTATGCTGGCCAAATTTTCCCAAGCAACACCAGTAGTTTGTGTGACCCAAGGAGCTGAAGTAGGAGAGGACTCAGTTGTTAGCCACCCAACAATATTAGTCCATTGCAGTAGAGAGAGAGTTGAACTACGTCAGAAGGCATAACTTGAAGGAAAAACATCCTTGCATCGAGACCTAGAGCTAATGCCTAGGGGCCCTTTGGAAAGTGGGTAAGATTTTTTTTTATTCCAAGAATTCAATAAGAAGAGGCCATCGAGCCGTTGTTTACCTTGTTACTATTTGGAACTCTCTATGTAGCTTCTTTTGTGTTTTTTGGTTTTATTTTTTTAATAGAGCATACTTTAGTGTATTACTTCATTTAAGTTTTATACTTATGAGCTCCCCCCAGATACTGCCTGTTACCTATAGTTTAGAGGGTAGACCACACTCTCTAAACTCGTGCAATTTCGTACACCTGTGTGTCGAATCCACCACAACAATATTGGCAACTCCACTAACGTGTTTCAAGTTTATGTGGTTGTGCCATATTTTGCAGGAGACCCTTGGTCTATGTTGGAGTGGAGCTGACAGTCCTCTGACCCATCTTGCAGTCCCTAGACTCACTGAGGTGATATACTGAAAAAGGCAGCTCCATTTTTTTTTTACTTGCAGGAATTTTGCACGCTGTTTTTTCACACAGACGCGCAGGAACCGCATTCAGAGGTGACCTGCGCGCAGGAAAGCGCACCTGCCAGATGTTTTTGCGCATAGTTTGCAGAGAGAGTTTTTATCCCTATCTTCTGCAATTTTTCTTCTTGTAAGAATGTTGGACAACCCCTAATGTATCTGCCAACACCTATGTTGATACCCCACAGCTTCTGAAAACTGATTTTTGTTGCTTTTTGTAGGCATTTAGTTAGATTTCATTTAAGTTGGTTTTTTGCAAAAAGTGTTCACATAGTTTAAGTAGGGGGCCAATTAACCATTGCTTTCCAAACAATTTATGTTTTTTGAAAATTCCGGTATGCACACTTAGTTTAACTAGTCCAAGTAAGTGGCTCATGACCACACATGCATAAGCTAGTGTAGAAATTTTTTAGTTTAAATTTCAATTTTTGCATTTAGGAAATTGCGGGACTAGGATTGAATCGCAAGTTAGAGAAATTAATCTCTGTTGTCTTTGCGCCATTGGGTGGCCCTAGAAAAGCATATGAACACTCTACATTTTTTATTCACCATCTCCCTTTAGTCACTCACATAGACTAATTAGGAGGTTTTGGAAGCAGCCCATTATCTGCAAATGATTTTTATTTGAGCAAGGAACAACGTCACATAGTTTAACTAGGGGAATTTTGTAAAGGATCACCGATATCCATATGTTCAAATTATGAGATTGTTCACCATATTCTCACACACATTCACCCACTAAGAAAAGAAATCCACCTAAAAATAACTTAAACCAACTCACTAAACTCTCCCCACAGGGGCCACAAGAGAAATTATATTTTAAGTTAGGATCAAGGGGGTAGGCATCCAATAAGCCGCCTTGATCATGCTTCACATTTGAAACATGGAAGTTGCATTTTGAGGGAGCTTTAAAATCCACCTATTAGCCCACAGAAAAGACAACCCAAGCGCGACAGAGACTCGATTCAGAGGGTGTTAGGCTTAGGCGTAGTGTGTGCGGTATCAGTTGGGGCCACCTGACCTGGATGATACTCGGTATTGTTAGCTGACTACCAAGAAGCCCAAGACTCGAACACTCACATGGGACGATGGCTCTTAGTGGCCAAAACTAGGGCATCCTTTACCTTATAGGTGACAGTGCAAGCAAGTTCCAGACCCTCTATCCTTACCTTGGTTGATTATCTTCGGCTAACTGGGGGCGTCACTAGCTCTTACGGGACGTTGTGCCAGAACTCGCAAGAAATCCTCTCAAGGCCCAGTTACTTTTGAGTGTGTGAGGACGTTATTAGGTCTTCTAGGATTTTTTGAGTATCACGCGTAAACAAACAAACCCATTTTTTTCTTGATTGTGATCTTCCCAATTTTTAGCCTCAAGCTAAAAGGAACATTATAGTTAGCATATTTTTATTTTGTTAAATAAAATGGGTAAGGAGACACCTTAACCCCTTTTGATGAAGAAATAACACTCCTTTTGTGAAAGGAGGAATAATAAAGCAACTGGATTGAGCAACACATGGTGTGAATAGGATTAGATCAAGCATGATCTAGTCATTTTGACCAAGTCAACTAAAACTTTCCAGATACATTGCACCTACTTGGACAACGCAGTTTTAGTGGAGGCTTCACTTGCTTGAGCTAGAAGCAAGTGTGAATGGGACCCATGGTGAGAAAGGCTCCTTTTCTTTATAAGGAGGAGATGGCAGCCCATTTTCATTAGGCATTGGCTTGTTATTTCGTAGGCTCTGCAAAGACTTGCATCCTCAGGTTGTTTAGCAGGGTTTGTAGGGTTCTTGAACCCAAGGGTGTTCTCGGTCGGGAATCCCTACCTCTTCCTCAAGGAAGGAGAGGGTTTAATATTCATTTCCTCATTCTGGCATTTGGCAAAGCTTATCTCTGTAGCTACAGCGTTATTTCTGCAGCAGATTAACGCTGTGTTGCTGGGAGCAGCAACAAAGGAATTTATTGAGTCATCCTTCGACTTGTTCTTCAGTGGATATCTTGTCTATTATTTGGAGGAGTAGAAAAGGAGACTTCGGGGCATCATTTCAGATCTTTGGCACCAGGCCAAACACTCACCATCTCTCACAGCGCAGTCAAGGGCAGAAACTGCATTATTTTTAGAGGCAGTAGCTGGGAGAGCCATTTGGGCTCATGAGGAGGATTGTTATTGAGTAGAGGGATCAGCCTTCTACTGAAGAGAATTATCAGAGGAGGGCATCAATATTTCATATCTGCCATAGCCTCATTTATATTTTGATTCAGTTGCAATGACAAGTCATATTGTCACATTGTACATTTTCCGGCATTTCTAGAAATCTCTCTTAGATTGGATAGAAATCTTGTATTGGAGCCCATTCTTCTATTCTTGGGCATTTATTTATATATTTCAATCATATTTCATGTATTCATATCTATAGCAGCAGCTACACTCCTACAGACGGCGTTGTCACTACTCTCCGGCATTTTATGCAGTTGTTGCATCTCTTGTATTTCATTGGAAGTGGATTTTTGCATGAGGGGTTTATTCCTCATTATATTTCTGTATATTGTTGCTGATACACTAATTTACATGATGGTTGTAATATATTACATCTTATGTTGCATTCATATTTGTAGATTTCATGGTTATTTTCATGTATTGATGTAAGCTCTCTCATTGAGCATTTTCTAAGAGATCTATTTTGGGGAGATCTGTATAAGCCCTCTAGGCTTATTTCTTTGAGTTTATATTCTTAAAGAGTAATGTATGAAGGTTAAAAAAAGGGATATAAGTCCCCTTTTAGATTATTTTTACACTGCCTCTCTTATACAGCGTCCTTGGTGACAAGATTGTAGAAATTCCTAAAAAGGAACATTACAGTGGTATCATAGCATGATCTCTGGCTCAGCCTGTGGCTTCAAGCCAAAGTGTTGAATTCCTGAAGGAGAAAGATTTCAAAATCTATAAACAGATTCTATAGATGGCTAGGTAGCCTCTGGATCTCATCCTTTGTTCAAAGGTGGCATATCAAGTAAATGCCCCTGCAGTCAATCTCTGGAATAGAATTTTGATATTCATAAGAAGGGAACTTTATAGTTGTGAAACCCAAGATAAAATGCCATTAGAAGGAGAAGCTCTTCATTTAGAAGAGGATATGTACAGAAAAAACAGAAGAAGAGGAATGACGGAAGAGGAGGTTTCCCTTCTTCTTTTCCAAACCCTGGAGGGAATCATTGAAGACCTTGAGGAGAAAGAAAGGGAAAGTTGGAGAGATTTTCTGAGAGGTTTTGTGGATGAAGAAAGCCCTAGCTATTTTTATGATGGGTGTGAGCATTCATCCACACATGCAGATCCACAGTGTAGTTCGTTGCCCACTTTCACTACCGGAAGGATGGAGGAAGAAGATGAGGCCATTGGAGGAGCAGTGCTGCAACTCAAAGGTATGGCCCATGGTTTATGGTTTGAAAATTCTATTTCATGCTATCATGAAAATTTATAATAACATGATGGATTCATTGGAGGGTTGGTGAGAGAATTTGATGAAAATCACTGTGAATCTCTTTGTAACAAAACATCAAACACTTTGCATGCATGGGAGAGAACCATGAAACAAACTCCATTCCATATTTTTGAAAGGGATGAAAATGTGCATGATGACTTGCTAAAGGCAAGATCCCTATTGTGTGAAGGGAACTCTTCCAGTTGTGAATTCATGGAGGTACTTCCTTCAAGAGATGACCAAGATTTAGTGTCACGCCTTGATGATGAGGTAATCTCATTTATTGATGGGGAGGATGAGCACAAGAGAAGCAACACTGTTGTCATGTTGGGATGAGATCCATCACCACATGGAGGTGAAAAGGGAGCCATTTATTCCACTAGAGGAGCCCTTGTGTCCTTGCAAGGAGTTCCAAATATTTTTGCATGTGGGTACCAAGACACTATTCCGGAACCATATGTAGCAATTGTTGGGGATTGTGAGATGGATAAGGAAGAGTGGAAGGATCAACATGAAGGGATGAAGAGCGTTCTCTTTTATCTATTTCAGAATTTTCTGCACAAAGGAAAGAGACTTCACTGCGCAGAGGAGAGAGGGACAAATTAGTCCACTCATACATGCAATCTATTTCAGATCTTGATGTCTCACTATATGGAGGCATTCCACCTAGAAGGCCACCTGATCTAGATTTGATGAGAGGCATCTTGTCATTCAGTTCACCACTCTTGGTTTTTGGAGAGGTGGAGACATTGGAGGAGTCCAGCACAGCGCAGAGAGTTTGGGATAGACCCAAGGAGGAGAGAGACACTCTCTCATTTTCAGCATCACCCACTCTCATCAGTTATACTGCGCTGACAGAATTTGTTGCAAGGATGGAGGATTGCATCTTCATGATGCAGGATGACTGCTCCACATATTTGATGAGGAGGAGGATACTTCCTTTGAGGGAGAACTCTTTCATACATAGGAGTGGATGGAGGCCACTCATGCTTACTTTGACCCAGCTTCGGAGATTCCTGTTGGATGACAGCTTATCATGGGAAGCCAACTTCCCAGGATCACCATTATTATTTGAGCATGAACAGTTGCATGATTGGCATGGCAGCATTTTGGAGGATAAATTTGGCATAGGGGATGTCAAAGTAGTAGGCAGTAGTGTGAGGGGGGCATCACATTGCATATCAGCAGCACTATCTATGAGGAGGATGGATCCAGGTTGGAGGAATCATCTTTTGGTTGAGTATTCCCAGGGTCTTGGTGCATGCATGATTCTTGATGACCAGGAGGGAGATGACAGATACATGGTGGATGATATGGTCATCTATTGTTATGGAAGAATCTTCTTGGCTAGAGTTTCTAGTCTCAGGGAGAAACTATTGCATGTAGCACATGAGGACTTCCTAGCTATGCACTTGGGCGCATATTCTACTTTGCTAGAGTTCATTTGGGAGGGAATTCAGCATGATCTATATCAGCATATGGACAGATGCATAGCCTGGATTTTTTTGGAGAGGTTGGCACAACCATTTCCCTACTCATTTGAGGTGAAGGAGAGCCTTCAGATGAGCCATTTCAGCTCAAGGACTGGAGTACATGGTAAATGAGGTATATGTTTTCATTTTGGTTTACCTTTCTTTACATTATATGAGTAGCTTGATGAGCTAAGGATGATCACATCTCCTTATTATCCTTATTCTGATGTACTTGTGGCCCATTGCAGCAATGGGAGTGGCTATTTTTATGATGTTTTGTGGGGGAAGCCACATATTTCTTGGTGTGCACCATTGGCACCAATTTGTACTTTCATATTTTCATCTTATGAGATGTTTGTGGCAGAAAACAATTGGCTGGAAAAGCACTTGTTGTTTTTAGTTTTGATGCAGGAAAGAGGTGAACTACGTTGGTCCCATGAATGGAGCAGTGACCCACTCTCTATTTGTCTTGTGACAGCTTGTTTCTATTGCATGTTGCTTCCTTGTATTGCTGATGCCTATACATTCACAATGAGCACTATTGTGAGAGTGTTGTATATTTTGGGATAGCCCATTGGGAGCATGATTCTCCCCATTGTATATGTTTTATATTGCAGGAGACACCATGGGAAAACCATGATTGCCACATTGCTACTTTTTTCTTCTTGTGGGAAAAACCACTTGGAGAATTTGAGGGGGCATATCATGGCTGATTTTCTTGATGGGGAATCTTGGGCCATTCTTAAAGGCCATACCATTTCAGCCCAAGGACAGAAGCAGCCCCATATGTACCACAAATGGAGGGAGAAACACCTTGGGAATATAAAGCCCAACTCTCCATTCATTCCCAACACATTGCAGATACTAGGGGTTGAGATTTTTATTTGGATGATAGCATGGATGAGAGGATCATCACTGGGGATACATTTTTTCCATGCATGTCATCACTCCTACCTTGAGGAGGCCATAGCATAGCAGTAAGGTTTCCACCTACACCTTCTATCTTTCCATGATGAGCACCATGCTGGTTTACATAATTAGAGGAAGCATGGGAGGACAGATTTATTGCAGCATATATTGAGCAGTGGGGGAGATTGTTGATGAGGAGGCCACAAGAGAAGAAGGGGGAGAAAATTTTGTTCTCTCTATGTAGTTTCTTGAGGACAAGCAACATGTGGGAGGGGAGGACTATGATGTTCCCAATTTTTAGCCTCAAGCTAAAAGGAACATTATAGTTAGCATATTTTTATTTTGTTAAATAAAATGGGTAAGGAGACACCTTAACCCTTTTTTATGAATAAATAATGCTCCTTGTGTGAAAGGAGGAATAATAAAGCAGCTGGATTGAGCACCACATGGTGTGAACAGGATTAGATCAAGCATGATCTAGTCATTTTGACCAAGTCAACTAAAATTGTCCAGATACATTGCACCTACTTAGACAACGCAGTTTTAGTGGAGGCTTCACTTGCTTGAGCTAGAAGAAAGTGTGAATGGGACCCATGGTGAGAAAGGTTCCTTTGCTTTATAAGGAGGAGATGGAAGCCCATTTTCATTAGGCATTGGCTTATTATTTCGTAGGGTCTGCAAAGACTTGCATCCTCGGGCTGTTTAGCAGGGTTTGTAGGGTTCTTGAACCCAAGGGTGTTCCCAGTCGGGAATCCCTACCTCTTCCTCAAGGAAGGAGAGTGGCATGAGTCATTTCATTCAAAGATTTTTCTAAGCTATGACTTCAGCCTACAAAGAAGTTCACTTGAAAGACATTAACATTTGTGTTATCGGAGCAGCAACAAAGGAATTTATTGAGTCATTATTTGGCTTGCTCTTTCAAAGGAGATCTGTCATCTTTCGGAGGAGCAAACAGAGACTCCTGGTATCAGTTTCAGATGCTTTATGTTTTCAAAATAACACTACCATCTCTCATGTCTACTTAAGGAAGAAATTAAGATTATTTAGAGTGTGATTGGGGATTAATAAGCTCATCAAGATATTTGTTCTTATGAGGGATTCAAATTTTTCTCAAGATAATTGACTGTGAGGCATCACTATTTCATATCTTCCAGTCTGTTTTTATTTTATTCATTTGTAAGACAAGTCGATTGTCACATCAACCATTTTCCGCATTTCTAGTGAATTCCTCTGATTACTTTGGACAATCTATTATTTCCTATTCTTCTTATTCTTAAAATTTTCTTTATATATTTCAGTCATATTTCATGTATTCATATCTATAGCAAAATCTACACTCCTAGAGACAAGATCATACTACTTGGCATTTTATGCAATGAGCAGATCTCTTGTATTTCTTATCAAGGACCATTGGAGGTGGATATTTGCATGAGGGGTTTATTCCTCATTATATTTCTGTATATTGTTGCTGATACACTAATGTACATGATGGCTGTAATATATTACATCTTATGTTGCATTCATATTTGCAGAGTTCATGGTTATGTTCATGTATTGCTGTAAGCTCTCTCATTGAGCATTTTCTAAGAGATCTATTTTGGGGAGATCTGTATAAGCCCTATAGGCTTATTTCTTTGAGTTTACCTTCTAGGAGAGTAATGTATGAAGGGTAAAAAAAGGGATCTAAGCCCCATTTTAGGTTATTTTTACACTTCCTCTCTTATACAATGTCCTTGGGGACAAGATTGCAGAAATTCCTAAAAAGGAACATTACATTGATTACTCACATAGATTAAGTTAAAGGAAAATTCATTTCATTTTTTCTTTGTCTTACGTATGTGGCCATAAAATTTTCATGATCACAGACTCAATCTCTTCATAAAAAATTTCCAAAACCAAACCTAGACGACCCTCAAACGGTTCCAACAGAACCTCGTCGGTCCAGGCGTCTTTTGGACCTCCCCCCATTATCGGGAGGGGTTCCAGGTATTTTTCCATTTAGGCGTCAAAGACAGAATGTTGCCACAGTGGTTGGTTCCTCCTTTCTCGGAGCAACCTTAGTTGGGAACCCTATTCGGTCTCCCAACACCACACCACACATCACTCCCCCCTCGTCCCCTAGGAGACAGAAAAGTGCATCCCATACGGGAAGCCAGCTGAATTCACAACCGGGGACGTCACAGACTAACCCTCATTCTAACTAGAAATTCATGTCTTCACATGTTTCCATGGCGTCAACCTCTCAGTCACCCTTCTTAGTGGCATTAAATCTACCAGATTTAACCAAGCTCACCAATGACCTCATCGCACATGACCCCAATTGGCCTCTCATGCCCACGAAGCTCCCTTCAGACATACCAAAGTTTGAGGGAAAGCAAGTGGAAGACCCAGGGAATCATATAATGACCTTTCACCTGTGGTGCTCATCTAATAGCATCATTGACGATACTATTCTATTGAGGTTGAATCAATGCACTCTCACGGGAGTGGCCGCGAAATGGTACGTCAAGCAACCCCCTGCTTCACATGGAACCTTTTGCTCCATCGCTACTACGTTTGTCACATACTTTTAGTTACCAATTCACCACGATTCAGGAATGGAGTTACTCACTCATTTCAGACAATCTCCCTTTACCCACATTTCTGAACATCTCCATGAGTGGAGACAACATCATAGCATATGCAAAGCACAACTCGAAGACCGGGTCCTTTTAGTTTTATTCTTGAAAACTCTGACGGCGAAGATTTCAAAGGATGTGGCGCAACATAACCCCACATCCGAAGAGGACACAATCAGTAAATCCCAATAGCTTGAACTGATCTATATGCAATCAGGATACATATACAATATCATGCCTAACGCCCCGTGCCTGCAATCTTATCAAGAATTTCTAGGCGCGTTAAACTCTACAGACAGACTTATTGGGTCAATGACCCAAGGGTACCTAGGCAGCAGTAGTCAGAATCCCGGTTACACACATGGGTCTACCCAGAACATGTCTCAACCCAGATTTCAAAGTCATCATATGCAGTAGCAAAATTTGACTAATAGGGCGCCAGCGTATCACCAAGGAGGACCTTACCCTCCGGCCGGGGGGACCTAGTATGCAGGAAGAAAAAATGACAGAAGAACTCCCCCCCAATGGCTAGGTGCAAACATAGGACAACAGTATGCTCAGTCCCAAGCACATAACCCACCAACACAAAACAATGCACAGGTGAACTTTGTGCAACCATCCAAAAATCATCCACACCAGTATGATCAGGAGAATACCCTCCTAACATGGTCAAAATAAAGGTAAAAAGAAAACTCAAAGGGAACCATGGACAGGGGGGCAGCAACCAACAGCGCCCGTCACAGCCCCGGATAGGAAATAACTCCAACCGGAACCAGAACCAGGAGCCAAGAAATGCCCAAAAGTAAGGCAAGCGGCCACCTCTACGAAAAAACCATTCTTGTTCAATATGTGGTGAGTACGGGCACTATACTCACCACTGTCCCGAACTCCCTGAGCATAAAAATCTTTAGAGTAACCGAGGACAAGGAGGATCTTCCCAGACAACTGCAGTTATGCAAGAACCCTTCCCTCATCAAGGAACGGTCAGCACTCAGCAGAAAAACCCCAATGATTCCGAGAAAATAGCCATGAAATTTACATGGATAGGGAAGAAATGTTTTTTCAAACAGAGAATTGCAGCTACGACACCCCACCAGACACCGGTACGTCAGGGGCTAGTACGAGTGCGCCGACTGCACCTTTGACCATTCCAAAGATTCCTTTGGAACCATTGCCAAAAATGGTTAAAGGGCCTAATAGGTGAGTAGGTAACTACTCTAAAGCAGCCCACAATTACAACATCGTAGACAATTTAGCCCTGTCACTTGTTGTTATGTCCGCTTTGGAGGTATTGTAGTCATGCCCGAAGTAGCGGAAAGCCCTAATTTTTGCCTTAGGCATCATTGACCCTGCCGACATGCGCGTGATGGCTTTTGATTTAGACAAAGCCACCCCTAGGCTTCCCTCCATGGTCGCCTTCTCGATACCAGTATCGGTACAGAATATCACTATTCACTGATGTGTCATTGACGAGGGTGCATCCACGTGCATCATGTCAAAGAATGTATGGCAGAAGTTAGGAGCCCCAAAAATCAAACCTTCCATCATCACTCTCAGAGCATGCGATGGTCGTCCCTTGACCCTCGTCGATCTCTTCCCAAATTTACCGGTCTTCTTAACTGGGAAAATAGTCCACATAGACATCGAAGTCTTGGATGCTCACTTGGATTACCATATACTCCTTGGGTGGAGTTACATGTACGCCATGTCTGCCATAACATCCTCCATTTTCTGCATCATGATGTTCCCCCACGAGGATCGAATCATTACAATAGACTAGCTGACGCACACTGAAAAGCGTCCTTTGACCAACACAGATATGGTTCTACCCTTGTAGACACAGCCACTGATGGTCTTTTACGGTATCAAGAATATGGCCCTGGCCAATTCAAACTGTTGTCTGTCCTAGGATCATTCCTAGGAGATCCTCCTATTATCCCTGAGGTATCGCTCGATGCCACAGTGGCCCCAGTGTGCATGATGTCCACATCAAGCACCAAGGTTAGTCAGGACACGGACTCAAGCAGTAACGACACCGAGGCATTAGCTACTGCAACCTCCATAGTCTATGCTGCCTCCCAAGCTCCTTTCCTATACCCACCTCCTGGCTTCACCTCCTAGCAAATCTTGGCAACACTGGTACTACCCAACATATCATTGGCATTCCCAGTGTGGTATCTCATTCCCCCTCCAGGAATTCCATATACCAATGTTACTGCATTTGGGTTACAACCCCCCTATCCTGAGGAGCCCCAAATTACCGAAGTAGCAGCTGAAACTGCCCCTGCAAGGAAAATCCCCACTGCAAAACTGGCAACCACGGTAAATAAAATCGCCAAGAAAGGAAAGAAAGTGGTGACCCCCACCATACAGAGGGAGTCATCAGCCTGCGCTATATGTGATGTCACAGGACACCCTACTCACATATGCCTGGAGTTGGAGGAGTTAAAACCACTCGTCAGCTGTGAGGCAAGCACCTCAAAATGGCATTCCCATAAAAAGGAACTTGCCACCAAAAGTACAGGCAAACCGCTACGTACCAATCACGCATGCACCCTCTGTGACACCTATGGGTATTATACCCACCACTGTCTAGAATACCACGGTATAGGGACGCCTTACACGTGATTGAGCGATCCTATCAAGAGGATCCCTCCATCCATTCTACTAATGACGAGCCACGCACCATCTTGTACTTACAAGAGGAGCACCGATACGTAAAGCGCCCCCCAGTAATGCCCATTATACGTTGAATGTTATGCGATGAACGTGGCCATTACCTCGAAGAGTGTGCCACATTAGAACTCATTCACAGATGGTATCCAATCGAAAGGGTATACTACGTGGGACTACGGGAAACACAATTCACATGCCCGTTATGCACCGATAATCACTTATTGGAGGATTTTCACTACATACCTCGCTTTCGACTAGCTCGTGCTAGCCTCTGCTCAACCATAGTTCGTCTCTCCCAAGAAGACGATATGCATGCCAAATCTATCGGCAGATCCATGACCCAAGCAGAGGAGATGAGTGATTCTATCATGTTCTTGAAATCCGAAGAACGACCTAGTGGAAAACCCATAGTTACCCCTGCAGGCACTTCACGAAACCCATCTGCATGCATGTTATGCAGGAAGACATACCATATAATAGTCCACTGCCCTGACTTAGCAGCATACCGACGATGGTACCTCTTCGGGCCTTAGACCACGCATGATGGGAGACCCATATTGCAGACATTTTGCCTGATATGTCAAGGTAATCATTATGACCGACATTGTACTTATGTCTGAAGGATCCGTCCCACTATCGACATGATTAATTCCGTATAAAAGAGGACGAGCAACCTCCAGGAATGTCATAAAATATATGTTGCTGGCTCAACGTCCCCACCACCACGATGGTGTTATAAGCTAGATAAGACCGCACACCAACCACGTAAATCCCAAGCCAAGCCCAGGATAACATGCGGCCTATGTGATATAAACGATCACCTAATCGACCAATGCAGAGAACTCAAACCCCTTGAAAATAGTCTCCGCATAATCTCATCTCTCCCCCAAAAGCCTCTCTCTAATCAAGAGAAGATCACACGCACTTACTGTCATATTTTCTCACACTTTCATCGTACATTTAAGTGCACGCACCTCCTCAAGCTGAGAGAAGCTAGAACAACATTAAGTCAACCACCCACCAAAAAGGGAGGCAAGTTTCAACCCAAAATGCAAAAATGGAAACAGAAGACAACTTGGTCTGCAACAGACCCTTTCCAAGCATCCACATTTGGAACATCGAGTAGTGTAGATACGCACACTATCTACTCTATCAGCGCTGTGATACCCTGCACCATTTACACCAGTCATAATCACACACCAGAGGGATGTCCGTTGCTACAGACATTCAGACACCTCTGTGATAAAATCAACTTCCATTTACCCAGAATTTCCTATCCTATTGGGAAGGACAAGTATCGGCTCACTCAGGACTCCATTGCGGAGATCCTTCCCCCACCGCATGCCAGCAACACAACTCATCACATACGACTTGTGTCATCGCACGCCCAAAACAGGATTTCAACAACCCCTTCGTGATAGGAATTCGGCTTTATTCTTGTCACAAAAAACCAAGGCACCTTACGGCCTTGTATCGATTTCCGTGAGATCCAAAACTTGCACACATCCATCGAACTCCTTGATGACACCCAGCCTCTAGAGCAACGCCTAGTACAACTAGAGCTAGTTGATGAAAACAGGTGTCAATCACTGCAACATAATGAGGCCCATAAGAAAAGGGTAAAAGCATCATTCGACTGCCACATCACCCCTTGCTCATTTACTGAAGGAGAGGTAGTCCTTCGCTATGATGTCGCAAAAGAAGCCTTAGGGCCAGGAAAGTTTGAAACCCTGTGGAAAGGGCCCTATATCATCAAACATTGCCTCCGACAGGGGGCATACAACTTGACGGAACCAGACAAGACCTACGTCACTAACCCCATCAATGGCCTTTACCTCAAGAAATTCTACCCATAAGGGCCCATGTAGCCCTTATCCCCTAGAGCTAGTGTACAAAAAAACACCAACACCAAAATATTTTTGACCCAAAAAACCTAAGCGCGCTCAAAATATCACCATGGATCACCAACTTGAACCTTGTTTTGGATTTTTTTATGGAGTGTCGTGATGGTTTCAAAACTTAGCTGTAGTCACCTGGGTCATCTACTACCCTAACCGATCACCACTATGTTCAAACGGTGTGTGCATCGGTTCAACAACCAAAAATTAGGTAGAATATGATGCCATTATCGGACTTATGTGTGAGGCCCTCTGTTGGTGTCCCGTGTTTTGATAGTTTGGAAAATCAAAAGACAAGGCAACATCAGAACCAATATTTAGAGTTACAGGATCTAGTCCTCCTGTTCTCAAAGAGGGATCTCTCAAAAATTTGTTTGCAAAGGTTTATCTTGTGTGCTTATAGTATTTTTTTTAGACTAGTTATTGAGTGCAGGTGTTTGATTGTTTGTTAGTTTGAATTGATATAGCAGAATATGAAAGATCTAGGAAAGGTAGGTAGAAAGAGGAAGTAGTAGCTTCAATGGGCAATGGAGTCAAAAAGAGGTCATGACAAACTTATCAATGGATATGGGATATCAGAGGGCAAATCTAACTTGGCCGCAGGATCCTTTGGTTTTGGAATGAGATGGACATCAATGATTTGGAAAGAGAAATTTGATTCTCAACGAAGGAAACTTGAAAACATAGCTTGAACAATAAAGAAATATTTGATAGACAGGGCTAACCATAAATTATACAAACATTATTTTAGCAAATAATGACTTCAAGACAAATTTCAAAATGAAATCTAAGATTCGGGGAACACCCTATTTCCTCAAAGATTTTATTTCAAATGACTTAGAAAAACATAAAAGATTCACTGATAATTGCAGTCATAGAAGAGGGAACACCTAAGACATCTATGATTACAACTATAAAGACCTTTAAGACAACTGTTTAAGCAGGAAAAAGGACAAGATCAGAACAAACCTCCTTGATTTACTGTAAACAAAGAAATTTCAAAGGGAGACTTCAATAACAGTTTTTAAGTGGCAGCAGACAAGCAGGGAGAACCATAAATCATGCTGAAACCATATTATTCGAACTATCATAGAAATAAACAAGCATGAGGACTAAAGAGAGAGATTAAAGACTCTAAAATACCTCAGTAGAAGAAAACATGAAACAGTGAAGGATGAACAGGTCTAAGGTGCTTCTAGGAGTCATTTCTTAGCCTAAAACTTTCAACCTACTGTAGTAAGAAATTATGGAACAGAATGAAAACAGGAGAAAACATTAAACAGTTCAGAATACTTCACCAACAGCCAAGCTCGTGGATCCAATGATAGAGCCTTCTCAGGAACAAGCATGCAGAAACATCATAAAGGTTTCCAAGACTTCAGTTTCTTCTTCAACTTCAACAGACTATGTATTATTTCAAAGAGTTTCAATATTACAACTAGTGATCAACCAACCCCTCTCTCATATTCTCCAGTGGTATTTATAGAAGAATGAGGAGGTGAGATCTGATAAAATATCTCCAAAGATAATTAATACAGACTTAATGGCTTTTCGGCCTTTGGGGGGCTCAATGAAGAAGCTTACATAGGTGTCCTCTGTATTGAATAATTTACATTAAGATTTAAGCTCGGTGGGAGCTCATTTTGACTTTTGAGGCTCTCTGTTATGTTGAAGTAACTCTGTTGATATTCTGTCATTAATTTTATTTGCAGAATTAACTCTCTGGCTGTGCTAAGGAAAATATTTGATCTTGATCAATAACTTTGGCCTCTGTTTGAAAGCTTTGAGGCACAGGTGGCACTGTGGTAGCTGGGAGGAATCAATTTTCCTCAGATGTGGAAATGGAGGCCTTCTGTCTGATAAAACACTTTGGTTTTCTTTAAATGTGTCTTAATTTGGGAGGATTAGGCTTTTGATAATCAATCTTAGCTGTAATCCCCCACAGAACTGTCTTCAATCTTCCATTCTGGTGCGTTCTATCTTTGAAATTGATACTCTTCGATTTGTGATTTATTTACTGTGTTTGTCAGTGTGCAGTGCTGTGCAGGGCTCATGAGGCATTAATGCCTTTGAATTATTGATGAGGCGCAGAAATTTGAACCCATGTATGGCTTCCTTTAATAAATCGAAGGCGCGAGAATTAAAACCCCAGCCTTCGGCTTTTTTCTTCGGCACAACAAAAAAACCATATAATCACCCTTACCAAATAATATATCCGGACTTCAAACTTTTGATAAAACCAAGTTGTATAACCATTTTGGGTCACAAAAGGAGTCTGCTGACGTCAGGGTGAGTGTGACCCGAAATTTCTTTCAAATCCGCTTTATAAAATTCCCCGGGTCCGTTTTGGGGCATGCTGACGTCAGGGTGAGTGTGACCTGAAATCCTTATGAAATCTGCACTATAAATCTCCTCGAGTCCGGATTTGACGACCATACGAGCAAACAAACAAGGCTCGCTCCAATCCGCTACTACCGTGTGGATGCTGACTAGGTGTTTGGGACCACCGGTTCTGTGAGACCGCTGATTGCTGCCGTGGATGTGGGGACCAGAGCAACTGATTTTGGGTTGTCGAACTACAGATCAGATCGATGGCAGAGATGCTTTGATAAATGCGTCGTGCCTTAATCTATCCCTCAAGCTTCTTTTGAGCGCGATCACCGTCCGATGAGCCAGCCTTATATTGGACGACACACGCCAATATCGCGGTGAGCTCACAGTCGATTTTTAACGCCTGGGGAGGGCAGTATCTCCAAACCGCTCACGTCCATGTGTCGGTCTGTGGCATTGATCACGACCAAACGGGGAAAACAACTTTCCTTTCAAAGGTGGTGCGATCAAAATTGCTCTGGTTTTGTACAGTGAGTAACCATGGGGACCACTGGGGTGATTGATTTCTGGACCGTTGATCTATAGATTAGATCGATGGTGGGGAGCGAATTAAGCTATGCACCGGCAGAAACCTTCTCAAACCCTGAAAAAACACAAAAAATTAATATAAAACAAGGTTTCATATGTCGGGATGGTTTTATATATACGAAATGGATAGGCGCCCGACTGCGGGGCCTTGGTCCATATGGAAAGCAATATGATCGGGGGCTATAATATACAGGGCTAATCAGCATCAGAGTTTTAAACACGGAAAACAGACTTATGCGCTCAGATTTTGCGATGCGATAAGCACTTTGTGGGTCTAGCACCTGGTTCTAGGGTGTGTGCACGTGGAGGGGAATTGGCTTCAAACTTAGCCCAAGGGGGCTTAAGTCTGTAATATAAAAATGTGTTTTTATGAAAATTTTCAAGTTTTTCAATGGTTGTGAGGGTTTCGATAAGGCAAAGAAAGAGTCTTAAACCTTATCAAAGGGGTTTTGAGGGAGGGGAAAGGGGAAAAATATGAAAATGAAGGATTTTTTATGGAGAATAAAGGGGTAAAAATGAGGTTAGTTTTGGAAGTGGAAGGAGGGGAAAAGGATGATTTTGCAGCAGTTTTTCCTCATGAAATCAACAGAATTCCAAAGTATAAAATGGGCACAGTAGGGAAGATTTTGGACAGAGGCATGAGGCCTTCAAGAGTCTTCAAGAGCCAACACCTTTTGCAATAAAATTTGTTCCTTGAAGGCTCCAAAAATGATTTAGCCACCTTTTGGCATAAAAAATTTGCAGGTGGCTAACAGTGGCTCCACTTGGGGATGGTGCCTTCTTGAAGGCATTAAGAACTTTAGACTTGCATTCTCTGGGAGTCTGATCAGTGCCTCATCCATTGGGCTGCCTTTCTTTCCTTGGATGTTCTTCTTTCCGTCTGAAATCAGGTTAGCAGCCATAAAAACAATGGACCTTTCATCAACAAGCTTTCTACCTACCTAATCCTACAGATCTAACATTCATTAGAGTGCACTTGGATTGGCAAAGTCTTTTACAACATTTTATTCCTTTAAAAGCAAGAAATATAATCTATTTCTACTCCTTATTTCTTCATGGACTCAGATTAAACAGTTGAGCGCATATGATTTTCTACCTAATCTACTATCTGTTGGAATTAAATTGTCCAACATATTTTTATTCTCTACTTTCTACAATAGGAATTTAAAAGCATACAAGTTAGGATTGAACAGTGTAACTTCATGTTGATCTATGGCATGCAAAACAAGCTGCACACAGATCTTATTTTGCATAAATTTAAGTCAAAATGGAAGGTTTAAGATCTGAAATTTCAAAGCATTTCCTTCCTCTTTTTTACAGCTCTGTCTTGACTTTTGTTTTGAGTTGTCCTTTCTTTAATCAACTGGTTCAGATTTTGAGCTTATTGGAACTAGACTTACATATTTTTTGACTCGGAATTTGAAACAGATTTGAGTCATTCTCTTTGGAACCTTAGGTTCATATTTTGAGCATGTTTGAACCTTTGATTTCTATCCTAAACTATCTACTGATAAGCCAATATTAAACAGTTTGGAAAATCGAATTCACTATCCTATCAGCAGAAAATTTAAAACTAATTAGTCAAGATTAGGTTGTTTGACTAACTAGAAGTCTGTTCTCTAGGAGTGGTATTTGAGCTTGCACACTTTCATATTTCTTTCTCTTTTTGGTATGGAGTTATACCTTTCTTGTTTTTACAATCTGCCCTCTTTTCTTTCTTTCTTTGTTTTTGTATTTTTGATTTTTATAACCTTGAATGCAATGTTCAGACTATGATATTTACAATGAAAAAATAAAATTCTTTGAAACTCATGATTCCTGGCAGAATTAATTCTTTAGCATGCTTCCATTGACAGGACCTCCATACAGATCTTATCCATTCAATTCTTTCAAGAAAAATGCATTGTGACCCCTTTCAGCATGAACAATATAGGGACCTTTCCACAAGTTCTCAAAATTTCCATGTTTTCCCTTCTCTTCTCTCCTTGAATCCCACTTAAGAACAACATTTCCAATTTGGAAATTGTCTGCCTTAATTCTCTTATCAAATAGATTCTTCATATTTTCTTGGACCAACTGTTTTCTCTCATAAACTTCTTCTCTAGTCTGTTGTAAATGGATGGTTTGATTGATTCTCCTTTGCATATGATTCTCTTCAACCTGCACTTCTTGAAGGAGCTTCATGACTGGAACTCCTAATGAGGTGGTAAATACTGCATCCATGCCATAAACTAGCTGATAGGGGGACATATTTATTGATTTCTTTGTAGTTAACCTATCAGCCCATAAGGCATGAACCAGTTTACTGTGCCATGATTTATGATTTTGTTCCAACAATTTTTTAATGATATTGATGAGGCTCTTGTTGGAAGATTCAGCTAATCCATTTCCTTGGGGATAGTAAGCAGTGGAATGGCCCAAGGTTATGTGTATTTGTAACATAAATCAACCATCTTTTTAGATTTAAAAGCAGCAGCATTGTCTGTTATGATTTTTCTAGGACAACCAAATCTGGATAGGATATTTGTTTCAAGAAACTTGATAATGATAGAGTCATTAGCATTCCTGGAGGGTATAGCTTCTATCCACTTGGTAAAGAATTTAGTGGCTGTGAGGATCCACTTATGTTGAGCTGAGGAGGATGGGTGAATTTCCCCAATGAAGTCTAAACCCCATTATTGAAAAGGTGCCTCAACTCTGATAGGATGTGTTGGTATCCCGTGTTTTGACAGTTTGGCCAATAAAAAGACAAGGCAACATCAGAACCAATCTTTAGAGTTCCAGGATCTAGTCCTCCTGTTCTCAGAGAGGGATCTCTCAAATATTTGTTTGCAAAGGTTTATCTTGTTTGCTTTGATTATGGATTTTAGACTAGTTATTTAAGTGCAGATGTTTGTTTGGTTGGGTTGAGTTGATACAACAGAATATGAAAGGTCTAGGAAAGATAGACAGAAAGAGGAAATATCCGGTTCATTGGGCAATGGAGTCAAAATAAGGTCATGACAAACTCTTAAAGGGATATGGGATATCAAAGTGCAAATCTAACTTGGCCAAAGGTCCTTTTTTTTGAAATGAGATGGACATTAATGTTTTGGAAAGAGAAGCTTAATTCTCAACAAAGGGAACTTGAAAACATAACTTAACAATAAAGAGATATTTGATAGACAGGGCTAACCATAAATTCCACAAACATTCTTTAAGCAAATAATGACTTCAAGACAACTTTTAAAATGAAATCTAAGATTCGGGGAACTCCCTATTTCCTCAAAGATTTTATTTTAAAGGACTTAAAAAACATAAAAGATTCACTGATAGCTGCATTCATAGAAGATGGAACACCTAAATAAAATCTATGCTTGCAACTATAAAGACCTTCAAAACAACTGTTCAAGCAGGGGCAAAGGGTAAGATCAAAACCGACCTCTTTGATTAACTTAAGACAATGGTACTTCAAAGGGAGACTTCAATAACAGCTTTCAAGTGATGGCAGACAAGCAGGGAGAACCATAAATCATGCTGAAACCAAATATTTGAGCTATTCAGGAAATAAACAAGCATGAATACTAAAGAGAAGGTTTAAAGCCTCTAAAATACTTCAGCAGAAGAAAACATAAAACAGTGAAGGGTGAACAGGTCTAAGGTGCTTCCAGGAGTCATTTCTTAGCCTAAAACTTTCAGCCTACTGTAGTAAGAGATTATGAAACATAATGAAAACAGGAGAAAACATTAAACATTTAGAATACTTCACCAACAACCAAGCTCATGAATCCAATGATATAGCCTTCTCAGGAACAGGGATGCAACAACATCATCAAGACATCCAAGACTTCAATTTGTTTTTCAACTTCAACAGACTTGTATATTTATTTCCGAGAGTTTCAATGTTATAACTTGTGATCAAACAACAACCAACAACCAACCAACACTTCACCTATCTCTGCTGTGGTATATATAGAAAGACGAGGAGGTGAGATCTGAAAAATATTTCAATTACAATTAATACAGGATTTGAATGGCCCATTGGCCCTTGGGATGCTCAATGAAGAAACAGAAGAGGTGTTCACCGTATTAATTGATTTTCACTCATGATTTAAGCTGGGTAGGATTATTTGTTGACCTTTGAGGCACAGGTAGTCCGAAGTAACTCTGCAGATATTCTTTGCATTGAAGGCCCTGGCAGAAGTGACCTCTTTGGCTGTGTCGAGGTGAAAATCTGATCCTGATCAATAAATTCAGCTCCTGATTGAATCCTTTGAGGCACAGGTGGCGCTGTGGTGATTGAGGAATCAATTTGCAACAAATATGGCGGTGGAGGCATTATGTCTAATAAACACTTTTAGGTTTTCCTTTTAAACTATGTTTCAGGCTGGGAGATGAGGCTTCTGATGTCCGTCTTAGCCGTAATCCCTTCCAATCTGTCCATTAAACTCTTGCTCTGATCCATTTCTGCTTTCTGATACTCTTTTTCTGGGTTTGTTCGATGTTTTCCAAGTTCGACAGGGGAATGCTGCGTCAACGGCTCATGAAACCTTGTTGACAACATAGTTCTACACCCTGTGGTCGATTTCCTTTTTTAAATCGAAAGAACGGGAGTCATCACCCTCGTCCTTCGAATCTTCTTCAGACATGGAGAAATAATTTTAAAACCTGCAAAATACAAACAAAATTATAAAATCCTACGTTTATATGGGAAAATCTGCATCGGAGGGCGTGCGGGAGAAACGGGGCAATCGGAACCGTTGATCGCGCTGTGATCAACGATCGGGAGCGATTTGGAAAGTCAGCGGAGGAAAAAGGTGGAATGAGTAATGGAATCAGGAAATTGAAGGTGGACCGTCGATCTGCAGAGATCGACGGCGGAGACGGATTTTCAGTTGCGCCGGGGCCCGGCTAAACAGTATGCAGCTTGATTAAAGGGCGAGTGACTTCAACGAATGACAGCCGTTGGATGAGGGGGCCCAGATCGGGCGGCTATTGTTGATTCCGGTGGGCGGTGATGGTCTGACGGATAATGCGCGGGGGATTTAATTTATGCGGCGGTTTTGGAAAAGTATAGAGGACGCGTGGCAGCCAGCGTATGGAATCGCTGGCTGTCGGGTTAAAACCACCTTTCGCACGAAGGCGGTGCGGAAAAACCAGGCGGATTTGAGAAGTGACGTATGGTTGGGGGGTCCACTCGATAAGTCATGTGCCATGCCATCCGATATGTGGAGCAGATCGACGGTCAAGATCATCTCATAATTTTCGCGGGCGGAAAACTTTGAGATTTTAAATAAAACCCGATTTTCAAAGGTTTTTGATGTTTCGGGCGGAGAAAAATGAGTAAGCGCCCAATGATCATAGCGTTTGGTTCCGGCGCTTGGGCGCATGGAGAAAAAAGGGGTAGGGGCTTAGCCTGAGGGGCTTAAGCCCAGCGCATAGAAAATGTGCGTTTTCTATGGTTTTTAAAGGGAAATGAGGGTTCTGGCAAGGCCAACAGTGAGTCTTAGACCTTTAGGAAATGAATTTAAATGAAGGAAAAGGAGGAATCATGAAGTTGAGGGGTTTTCAAGGGAAATGGAGGAATAGAAGAGGAGGTTAGCTTGAGGGGAAGGAAAAGAAAAAGGGTTTTAGCAGCAGTACTTTGGCTTTAGAAATCAGCAGGATTTCCGAGTTCTGAATGGAAACAGTAGTGAATATTAACCAAGGATAGGACATTATCAAAAAGTCTTCAAGTATCAGCAATTTTAATCATGAAATTGTTTCTTGGAGGCTATCCAACATTATTTAGCCACCATCTGATATGACAGAAATTTAGGGGTGGCTAACAGTGGCTCCACTTGGGGATGGTGTCTTTTTTGAAGGCATCAAGAACTGCAGACTTGTATTCTCTGGGAGGATGATCAGTTGCCTCATCCATTGGGTTGTTTCTTCTTCTTTGAAAGATCTTTCTTTGCTCTGGAAACCAATTGTCAATCTTTGGAAAACAATGGAACTCTTATCAACAAAATTTCTACCTACCCAATCGTACTAATCTAACATTTTCTCTTCATCAGAGTGCACTTGGATTGGCAAACTCTCTTACAAAATTTTATTCTTTTGAAAGCATAAAAACTAATCTAACTCTACTCCTTATTTCTTCATGGATCTAGATTAAACGGTTGGATCCATATGATTCTCTACCTAATCTACTATCTGTTGGGATTAAGTTGTCCAACAGACTTCCATTCTCTAAATTCTATAACATAAATTCAAAAAACAGTCAAGTCAAGATTAAGCTTTTTAACTTGCTGTGATCTATGGCATAAAAACAAGCTGCACATAGATTATTATTTGCAGAAAATTAAAATCAAAATGGAAGGTTTAAGATCTGAAAGTTTCTCATCATGGCCTTCTCTTTTCTTCACAGCTATGTTTTTGCTTTTGTTTGAGTTGTCTCTTCTTTGATAACTGATTCAGATTTTGAGCAAATTAGAACCAGTCTTTCTCTTTTATGACTCAAAAAATAAAACAGTTTTGAGTCATCTCTCTTTGGAGACTTTGGTTCAGATTTTGAATTTGTTTGAACCTTTAATTTCTATCCTAATATATCTACTGATAAGCCAAGATTAAACAGTTTGGCAAACCAAATTCACTACCCTATCAACAGAAAATTTAAAACTAACTAGTCAAGATTAGGCTGTTTGACTAACTAGAAGTGTGGTTATCAGGAGTGGCATTTAAGCTTGCACACTTTCAGATTCATTTCTCTTTTTTGGCATGGGGCTTTGCCTTTCTTGGTTTTAACAAACTGCCCTCTTTTCTTTCTTTCTATTTTTTTTGTATTTGATTTTCTTCTAACTTTGAATGCAATGGTTAGGCTATGATATCTACAATGGTAAAACACAAATGCTTTGAAACTTAAGATTCTTGGCAGAAGTAATGCTTGAGCATCCTTCCATTGACAGGACCTCCATATAGGTCTTCTCCATTCATTTCTTTCAAGAAAAATGTATTATGACCCCTCTCAGCATGAATAACATATGGCCCTTTCCACAAGTTCTCAAACTTGCCATGTTTCCCCTTCTCTTCTCTTCTTGAATCCCATTTAAGAACAACACTTCCAATCTGGAAGTTGTTTGCCTTAGTCCTTTTATCAAATTGCTTCTTCATGTTTTCTTGGACTAACTGTGCTCTTTCATAAACTTCTTCTCGGGTCTGCTGCAAATGAATTGTTTGGTTGATCCTCCTTTGCATATCATTTTCTTCAACCTGTACTTCTTGAAGGAGCTTCATGACTAGAAATCCTAATGAGGTAGGAAAGATTGCATCCATTCCATAAACTAACTGATAGGGGGACATATTTATTGATTTCTTTGTGGTTAGTCTATCAGCCCATAAGGCATGGACCAGCTTACTGTGCCATGATTTTTTATTTTCTTCCAACAGCTTTTTAATGATATTAATGAGACTCTTGTTGGAGGATTCAGCTAATCCATTCCCTTGGGGATAGTAAGCAGTGGAATGGCCCAAGGTTATATGGTATTTGTGACAGAAATCAACCATCTTTTTAGATTTGAAAGCAGCAGCATTGTCTGTTATGATTTTTCTGGGACAACCAAATCTGGATAGGATATGGGTTTCAAGAAACTTGATAATGACAGAGTCATTAGCATTCCTGGTAGGTATAGCTTCTATCCATTTGGTGAAGAAGTCGGTGGCTGTGAGGATCCACTTATGTTGGGCTGAGGAGGATGGATGAATTTCTCCAATGAAGTCCAGCCCCCATTGTTGAAACGGTGCCTCAACTCTGATAGGATGTAAGGGTAAGGGAAGGAGCTTTCTCTTGCCATCAAAGATTTGACACTTATGGCAAGACATGACCAGCTTCCGAGTCTCTGGAAAAAGGGTAGGCCAATAGTAACCTGATTTGAGAATTTTGTTCGCTGTGGCCTTTCCGTAGAGGTGCCCTCCACATTCACCATCATGTAATTCATGCATGATTTTTCCTGCATCATCTTCAAGTAAACATTTGAGAAAAATTCCAACAACATTTTTCCAATATAATACTCCATTTAATATGCAAAAACTCAAAGCCTTTTGTTTCAAGAATCTAGCCTTAGTTTTAGATAAAGAAGGAGGGGTATTTAAATATAAAAGCACATAAACAATGTCAACATACCAAGGAGAATTTAGAAAGGTTTCTTCAATAAAAGGAGCATTGGATTCTTCTATTTCTTCCAACACATCTACCATATTCATGTCTAATGCTTGGAAGTTAGACTCAGCCATGAGTTTTGCTAATCCTTGCCCTTTTACTACTTTGGTGGGCCTAATTTCTAAGTCATATTCAAGAATAGTTGCAATCCATTTTCCTCTTTTACCATCAGGGTCTTGACTGAGAATGTCCTTGACAACAGTATGTGGGACAAAAGCAATTATGTGAGAGTGTAAAATATAGACCCTAAAGTCCTTTAATGCTTTCACTAATGCTAAGGCTTGTTTCTCCATGATATTATAATTGAGAGGAGCGTCTCTTAAGGCCCTACTAAAGAAGGATATTGGTTTTCCCTGCCCAAAATCATTCTTTTGAAGTAGAACTGCAGCTATTGTATGCTCATATGCAAAATAAAAGATGTAAAAATCTTTGGTAAAATCTGGAGTAATCAGGACTGGTGTTTGAGTAAGAGCTTGTTTGACCAGTTCGAATGATTGTTTAGCTGGTAAAGTCCATTTCACACACACATCTTTCTTGAGCATGTTTGTAATGTTTTTTAATAGCTCAGCAAGGTTGGTAATAAACCTTCTCAAAAAATTAATCTTTCCAATGAAGGATTGCAATTCTTTGAGGCTTATAGGATGGCTAATTTGCAATATGCCATCTATCCTTGTAGGGTCTATTTTGATTCCTTCTTCTGAAATTATATGACCAAGAAGTTTCCCTTCTTGGAGACCAAAGAGGGTATTTTTGGGATTCAGTGATAAGCCAAATTTCCTACACTTCTCAAAAACCTTTCTTAGGTGAATCAAATGCTCTTCATCAGTTTTCGAGAAAACAGTTATGTCATCAAGGTAAATAATTATAAAATAGCCAATATCTTCAAAGAAAGCTATGTCCATGGCCCTTTGGAAGGTGGCCCCTGCGTTCATTAATCCGAAAGGCATTTTGACATACATAAAGGTGCCCCAAGGTGTGGTAAAAGCAGTTTTGATTTGATCACTTGGCAACACTAACACCTGATTGTAACCCGAGAAACCATCTAAAAGGGATATTCTTCTTGACCCAACTACTCTTTGAAGTATATGGTCCATTTTGGGCAAGGGGTAGTTGTCCTTTAAAGAGGCTCTGTTTAAATTTCTGAAGTCAATACAGAGCCTGATTTCCCCGGTTTTCTTTCTAACAAAAACTAAGTTTGATACCCATTCTGAAAATCTAATGGGTACTATGATCCCAACATTATACATTTTCTCAATTTCTGCCTTAACCAAAGGTAGTAAAAGAGGATTTATTCTCCTTATTTTTTGCTTGAAAGGCTTTTGATTTTCCTTCAAGGGAATTTTATGCTGGATGATGCTGGTATCATATGATTTCAAGTCTTTGTATTCCCAAGCAAACACATCTTTAAACTCTTTGAAAAGCTCTATGTACTGCAATTTTATGTGGGTTGGGAGGGTGCTGGATAGCTTGATCATCCTGGGTTCTGCTAGATCACCTATGTTATGTTCTTCTACATTTGTTTCCACAGGCTCCATTCAGGGTTCTTTAGCTACATCGTTGAGATCAAACAGGTTTTCTAAAGGTGTGAGACCTCTTGGGATCTTATCATTTTTGCATTGTAAGATTTCCAAGTCTTCTTGGTCTTAATTGTTCACTACCTCTGCTTCGAATAGATTTTCGCAATGATTTATATTAGCAGGATATGTCATTTCAACCTCTGGGATTTGTTCAATATACAAACAATTTTCTTCATGGCTGGTTTCTAGTGTTGGTATGCTGAAATCATTTTCTGATTTCAAGAAATCATCTATGTGTTTGTCAGATTCAAACACCTGCCAGTGATCTTCGTTATCAGGCACAACAGGTCTGTGTTTCACCTTTATACTGAGTTGTTCATTTATCTCAGGTACTTGGCAATTGCTGGCAGCGAAGGCAAGTTCATTTGCTAGATGATTGAGTGCTCTGGGGATAAAAATGAGTTCATATTTTTCGAAAGTTTTTAGTAGGTCGAGGGCAGCGTTTCAATATTCCCTAAGCCTTGGATTCTTGGCTGAGTATTCTCCTTTGATTTGTTTGATGATAAGTTCAGAATCCCCTAAAATAGATATCCTTTGGGCTCCTAATTCTTTAAGCAATTGTAAACCTAGGAGAAGTGCTTCGTACTCGGAAATATTGTTAGTGCATGGGAAATCTAACTTGTATGAAAAACTATGATTTGTGTTCTGAATCCAGACACCTGCCCCTGCACTAGTTTTATTGCAGGATCCATCGAAATTTACTGTCCAGAGTATGTTTGACTCATTTTCACTTTCTTGTTGCTGTTGATTGTGAATATTTTGAAGTTGATTCGAGGTAAGATTGGATTGTTCTGGTGAATTGATTGGGTCCATGTTTTCTTTACCTTGTTTGGTAATTTCATCTTTGTTACACAAGATAAAGGAGTTTAAACTTGATTGAATAGAATAGATTGGAGTGTTGTTTGGTTTGTCCATGTTACTCACCATGTACTTCATGTGGGATTCTCTGTATAGTCTTCTGTTTTGGTTAAAAACAGGGATGGTGGCATAAGACATATCCATTTGAAGGCTTCCCTGAAGTTTGGCTCCCCATGATCTTGATAAGAGCATGCCATACTTAGGGGGAATGTCAGCTACAACTACATCCATTACTAGATTCTTGGCGGGGATCTGAGCTAAATTAACACATAAATCTTTGATTAAACCCAAACATTTGACTCTGCTTGAGTCAAAAGAATACAAATCTTTGTATGGTTTAGTAATCTCTAAGCCTAGACTTTCCATTACTACTTTGGGCATTAGATTGTGTGAAGCTCCAGAATCTAACATGGCGTTGTGTAGAATTTTATCGTGTATGTTCAAACTAACATAGAAGGGAGGGACTGGTCCTTCTTGATATTTTCCTTCAACCTCTGGGCCAAACAACAACTCAGGTTTGTCATCTGTCAAGTTTAAGGTGTCAGTATCACTTCCTAAGTTTAAATCTTTCAAAACTTGGTTTTTGTACACTTCTTGGGTTACTAGTTCAGCTAGGGGGATGGTAATTTTTATCTTATCAATCTCTCCCTCAAGGCTGAAAGGAATAATTGACTTGGTAATATTTACATCTATTTTTTCAATTGAATTCTTTTCAGCAGCTTTGATTTGCTGAACCTTGCTTGAACTAGTGATAGGAATAGTTTTACTAGGACCACTAGTTGAAGTGCTAAGGGTGCTTTGTTCAACATTTGGCTGGATTCCTTTGTCTTTATTTAAATCTGGTTTTTTGGCCGAAATGTTGGTTTTTTCTGCTGTATTCTTGGGCTGGTTTTCTATTTTTTTCTTGACAGCAGTGCTAGTATTATTATCTTTTGGATTTTCTACACTTCCCTTGCTCCTAAGATTATACTGTTTGTGTACCTCCATGATTGCATTGTCAAAACCCAATCTATAGTCATCAGAATCTTCATAGGTGTTTGTATTCTGATTATTAGAGAATAAACCTTGTTCTTCCTCAGTGAGGAAAACATCATCGCCACTGTCTGATCCAATCAAGTTTACATGTGATTCTTCCAACCTTTCCAACTCCCTCTCTTCCTCATATTGATCTACATAGTTATGTTGAAAGGGAGGTCTAATTTGTTGGTCACTTTCTTTTTGCTTATCTTGATTGTTATCTCTTCTTTAATTCTGATTTCTATTTCTGTTTTGATTGTTTTGAAGTGCATTCTGTTTTTGATTTGCTTGTGCTTTCTTAATTATGTTCATCTCTTTCATCATTTCTTCCAACATTCTCTCCATTTTTGAGCTTGGAGTAGAGGGGGGGGATTCCTCTCTGAAAGATACTCTCTTTTCAGTTTTCATTCTTGCTCTCTTTTCTATTAAGTTGACTTCCACAGAAAGAGCACCCCTTTGCATATCTTCAAGAGTTGAAAAATCTCTTTCTCTCAGTGAATGAGTCATGTCAGAGTCAAATCCTCCAGGAAACTTGTTTAAGGCTGAGCCTTGTGGAGGTTTTAGTTCTGGGGAAAGTGCATTATATACACTGTTAAATCTAGTACAATATGCTTGTACACTTTCCCCAGGATTCCTACGGAGATTGTTGTAATCAGCAAGGACTTGGAGAGGATTCTTCTTTAATTCCCATTTGTTTAGGAATGTTTGATGGAAGGCTTGTAGATCATTAATACTACGGGGGGCTAAACCTTTAAACCATTTTCTTACTTCTCCCCCTAAGCTCTGAGCAAATAATCTAAGTTTGACAGAATCATCATCAATTTCATTTCGGTCAAAATAGGCATTCATCTTATCCACATGTTGTGATGCAGTTGTAGCATTATTAGCATCATATAATGAAATTTTGGATTGATAGTCCTGTGGAAGATTGACTAGTGGTACAGTAAGGGCTAAGGGAGCATACCATGCAGCCATGGCAGGAGGTGGAGGTGGATTCACAGGTGGATTGACAAAAGGGAAAGTGGGCTGAGGTGTGGTGGTTTGAACAGTGGATGGAGGATGAACAGAGGTGGGTGGAACAACGGTATATTGCTGAGCTGATCTTGGATGAGAGACACCTAGATTATGAAGAAAGTGTAAATCAGGAGGTGTTGATTCTCTACTACCAAGATGTTCACTTCTTTCAGGAGATGATAGTGAAGACTCAGAATCTAGTTGTTCTAACTCACTAAATGACCTAGTCCTAAATGGATTAACCAAGTCAGCTTGTGAGTGTTGTAGAGCTGAATTTTTTTCAGGAACTGATTTAGCTCTTAGGGGTGATCTGAAAACAGTTGATAATTTAATCTTAGGAGACTTCCAGAGGATACTTTCTGGGTCATCAAATATTTTAGGTGGGTTGGGGTCAGGATGGGCTCTAGTGTAGATATTTCTAGAAGCCACTATGGTGTGTTTTTAGACCCAAAATAACAAGAAAAGTTCAACCAAGTATGACAATCTTTGAGAGGTTAACTGATCTGTTTACACAAATTTTGATCCTACAGTCCTCTAACTGGATTTGGAAAATGTTATAATGGTAAGGGTTCTTTCCAGCAGAGTCTTAAGGTCTGCTCAGGATTGTGGAGTCGCCAAGTGGAAATTTTAGAGTGTTTTCAAAGAGGTACACTTTCCACCACAGTGCTTGTGAAACATCATTTTTTAAGGATATCCCGAAACACAACAAACTATAACTAGAGATTGACTGGGAGGACATTCACCAGATATATCACCTCTAAAAGAGGATGAGATCCAGAGGCTATCTGGCCCTTTCCAAACTCTGTCTAAGAGTAAAAGGTAAAACACATCAAAGGTAAGTGATATGTGGGAATGAGTGTTTCACTATAAAGTGGAAGTTTTTAGCTCGTGAGGAGGTAAAAGGTTCTATGGTCCACTACCATGTTTATTATGAAGCCAAACTTGAAATATTTTTGGGTTTTTCTGAGTTTACTTTGGTTTTATAGGTTAAGAGAGTGTTCTAAGTCTGATTTTGTACTTAGCTAAGGTGTTCAAACAAACAGAGTTTCTCTTATGGCTTGGTAACTGGTTCCTTCAAGGTTTGATAAGGATTAAAAGGAGTCCTAAGGGTTACTTAGTTTGTCACTGATTCAATCAAGTCCTATCATGATTGCCATTATGTTAGGCAGTGCTTGAAGAAAGTTACTTATGTTATACTGGACCTAAAGGTTTTAAGAAAGGTTTTGAAACCTCTAATTCTCAGTAGGGTCCCACCGTGATCGCCATTATGTTGGGGTCCCGTGTTTTGACAGTTTGGAAAATCAAAAGACAAGGCAACATCAGAACCAATCTTTAGAGTTCCAGGATCTAGTCCTCCTGTTCTCATAGAGGGATCTCTCAAATATTTGTTTGCAAAGGTTTATCTTGTTTGCTTTGATTATGGATTTTAGACTAGTTATTTAAGTGCAGATGTTTGTTTGGTTGGGTTGAGTTGATACAGCAGAATATGAAAGGTCTAGGAAAGATAGACAGAAAGAAGAAATATCTGGTTCATTGGGCAATGGAGTCAAAATAAGGTCATGACAAACTCTTCAAGGGATATGGGATATCAAAGGGAAAATCTAACTTGGCCACATGATCCTTTGTTTTGGAATGAGATGGACATTAATGTTTTGGAAAGAGAAACTTAATTCTCAACAAAGGGAACTTGAAAACATAACTTAACAATAAAGAGATATTTGATAGACAGGGCTAACCATAAATTCCACAAACATTCTTTAAGCAAATAATGACTTCAAGACAACTTTTAAAATGAAATTTAAGATTCGGGGAACTCCCTATTTCCTCAAAGATTTTATTTTAAAGGACTTAAAAAACATAAAAGATTCACTGATAGCTGCATTCATAGAAGAGGGAACACCTAAAAAAAATCTATGCTTGCAAATATAAAGACCTTCAAAACAACTGTTCAAGCAGGGGCAAAGGGTAATATCAAAACCGACCTCTTTGATTAACTTAAGACAATGGTAATTCAAAGGGAGACTTCAATAATAGCTTTCAAGTGATGGCAGACAAGCAGGGAGAACCATAAATCATGCTGAAACCAACTATTTGAGCTATTAAGGAAATAAAAAAGCATGAAGACTAAAGAGAAGGTTTAAAGCCTCTAAAATACTTCAGCAGAAGAAAACATAAAACAGTGAAGGGTGAACAGGTCTAAGGTTCTTCCAGGAGTCATTTCTTAGCCTAAAACTTTCAGCCTACTATAGTAAGAGATTATGAAACATAATGAAAACAGGAGAAAACATTAAACAGTTAGAATACTTCACCAACAACCAAGCTCATGAATCCAATGATAGAGCCTTCTCAGGAACAGGGATGCAACAGCATCATCAAGACATCTGTTAGCCACCTATATTTTTCTATCATATCAGCTGGTGGCTAAATTTTTTTGCAGACTTCAAGAAACAAATTCAGTCCTAAAGTTGTTGGTGCTTGAAGTCTTTTTGGTGAAACCATAAATTTCTGGTTAGATCTTCATACCTTTCCTTCTCCAAGCCTCTGATATCCTACAAAAATCCAGGTCATGTACTGCTGCATTCCCATTTTTCCCTCCCCTTTCTTCCAACATTTCCTCATTTCTCCGTTTCCTTTCTCCCATGAAATCCCCACAAAAACTTGTGTTTTCCCTTTGTCCATTCATAAAATCCATTCCCTAAGGTTAAAAACTCACTTTTTGATCTTATTCGAACCTTGATTACCCCTTTTAAAAAACATTGGAAAATCATATAAAAGGCATATTTTATGTGCATTTGGCGTTTTAGCCCTCTCCGGTTAAGCCCCTGGACCGTTTTTCTCCATATACCCGAGTGCCGAGGACTCACTGTTCAGGCCTTAGGCGCTAAACCAAAAAACCCCCCTTGCCTTCATCTTTTCCCTTTGAAAAACCCGAAAACCCATTTTCTAAAGTTTAATGGAAAATATTTAAAGTCGCGTGTTTGTTTGCCGCGATCAATCTGAACCGTCGATCTGCTACCCAGATCCGACGGATTGGAACACGCCCCACCTGGTGGACCCCCCTCCCCCACGCCCTTTTCCAGAAACCGTCGGTTTTTCATTCCGCACCACCTTCCGAGCCGGGGTGGTTTTCCCCCGTCGGCCAGCGATTCCATACGCTGGTCAACGCGTGTCCCCGCCGCTGTTTCAAAACCACCGTGCCATCACCTCTTTTCACGCGCTGATCTTCGTACCAAGAACACACGGCGGAATCCACCTCCACCATCCGATCTGGGCCCTCCCATCCGACGGCTGCCGATCACCCCACTTGCTCGACCTTTAACGGACATGCGCGCCCGTTAACCCGTCCATCGCGCGTCCAAAATTCAATCCCCGCCGTCGATCTCTGCAGATCGACGGCTATTATTCGTTCTCATGATTCCATCACCCGGTTAAACATTCTCCCGTTGACTTCCCGTTGCCCGATCCCGATCGTCGATTTCTGCAGATCGACGGTCCTGATTTAATTTCTCCATAAATTTTTCACGACCGCCCAGATTTAATCTCAGCCATTGGATGATGCCATCTAATGGCCCGTGTTCCTCCGCACTTTTCCCAAAGCAGATTTGCCTACAAATTGGATTTTTTTACGTGTTTTTTGTATTTTGCAGGGTTAAGGTCATTTGTTCGTATTTTTAATGGAAATTTCAGACCAGGAGGGTGATGATCCTCCACGTTTCGATTTCTCCAAGGAAATCACTTACAGAGTTAATTTCCACGTCCCTTCAATGTTTCCACCGGCATTGATGCCTTTTCCTGTCTGCCCAGCCCTGCACAACGAAGAAATCGTGAAAATAAACGCAGAAAAAGGGTATCAGAGTTTGAAGACCAGAAATGAACCAGAAGAGCAGATTAGTGGACAGATTTGTGGGGATTAAGGCTAAGACAATTATCAAATGCCTAATCCCCACTCTCAGACACAGATTAAAGGAAAAATCTAAAAGTGTTTCATCAGGAAACCCTTCACCGTCACAGATGGAAGCAAATTGATTCTTCCCACCAACTAAAGCGCCACCTATTGCCTCAAAAAGCTCAATCAGAGGCTGAATTTATTGAACAAGATCAGATTTCTACCTCGAAACAGCCGAAGAGTTTCTTCTGCCAGGAATTTAATGAAAAAATGCCTGCAGGATAACCTTAACATCACACAGAGCCTCAAAGGTCAACAAAATCTCCCTCCGAGCTTACTTCATAAGTGTAAACCCATTAATGCAGTGGAACACCTGTATGATTTCTTCATCGAGCCTCCAAGGGCCAGGAAGACATTAATTCTGCATTAATTATATTTGAGATCTTTTCATCAAATCTCACCTCCTCATCCTTCTATAAATACTTCAGTAGAAAATTAGTGAGGGGTTGGATGGGTTGGTCGTGAATGTAAATTGCTGAAGCATTGTATTGTCACTGAGCTGAAGACTCTTGATTGTAGATAGGTTTTCATTGGCTCTTGGAGCTCTGCTTGTTACAGATAGGTTAGGTTGTGAAGAGAGATGGATTAAAACACTGGATCTGAAGATTCTAACAGGTTTGAAGCATCAATACAAGCTGATTTATGGGATCCTGGTCTATGCTGATGGTGATGTTATTCTCACTGTAACTTGTATTTTGGTTATGTTTTCAATTTGTTTCATTTTCCACTATAAAGAACAGTTTAAACAGGGTTAGGACCTATTGTATATCAGTAACCTTCTCTGGCTAAAAAACCTTTATTTCAATGTTTTCTCCCAACTGTGTTATTTGAAAATGATTTAATTCAGTTTAAGTACATGGATGCTGGCGTTCCCTCATCTTTTTGTCTCAGCTGAATGTTATTTTTAAATGTTACTTTCAATATATATTGTGTGAAGATGAACTGAGGAAATGAAGGTTAGGCCTGAGTCCCTTTCTTATCAAGAATGGGCTATGGAGTCATAAGAGGATTTAATTGAAACAATTAGGTTCAAGAGTGGTCTATGGGGCAAGTCATCTATGCCTAAGAATCTTTTAAAGTTTGATTTATGGAATGGAGTGATACAATAAGAAAGGGAAATGACAGATGCAGAACAAAGAGCAGCCCAGGATCTGGTAAGTACTTTGAAACTAGCCAGCCTTTGACCAGGCACTTAAGGGAAACATAGAAGCGAACTAGGATCTGGTAAGTACTTTGAAACTATCCAGCCTTTGATACACTTCTAATAGAAAAAACATATAGAAAACAAAGGGAAGCAAAAAGATAACACATAATGGTCTAATATCTGATAAGTACTTCGAAACTAGTCAGCTTTTAACACATCCTAAGAGAAACAATAAAATATTTAAGCAAATAAGAAAGGGACTCAGGGCTAACCTTGATTTCCTCAGTTCATCTTCACACAATATATATTGAAAGTAACATTTAAAAATAACATTCAGCTGAGACAAAAAGATGAGGGAACGCCAGCATCCCTGTACTTAAACTGAATTAAATCATTTTCAAATAACACAGTTGGGAGAAAACATTGAAATAAAGGTTTTTCAACCAGAGAAGGTTACTGATATACAATAGGTCATAACCCTGTTTAAATGTTCTTTATAGTGGAAAATGAAACAAATTGAAAACAGAACCAAAATACAAGTTACAATGAGAATAACATCACCATCAGCATAGACCAGGATCCCATAAATCAGCTTGTATTGATGCTTCAAACCAGTTACAATCTTCAGATCCAGTGTTTTAATCCATCTCTCTTCACAATTTAACCTATATGTTACAAGCAGAGCTCCAAGAGCCAATGAAAACCTATCTATAATCAAGAGTCTTCAGCTCAGTGACAATACAATGCTTCAGCAATTTACATTCACGACCAACCCATCCAACCCCTCACTCATTTTCTACTGAAGTATTTATAGAAGGATGAGGAGGTGAGATCTGATGAAAAGATCTCAAATATAATTAATGCAGAATTAATGTCTTCCTAGCCCTTGGAGGCTCGATGAAGAAATCATACAGGTGTTCCACTGCATTAATGGGTTTACACTTATGAAGTAAGCTCGGAGGGAGCTTTTGTTGACCTTTGAGGCTCTGTGTGATGTTAAGGTTATTCTGCAGACATTTTCTCATTAAATTCCTGGCAGAAGAAACTCTTCGGCTGTTTCGAGGCATAAATCTGATCTTGTTCAATAAATTCAGCCTCTGATTGAGCTTTTTGAGGCAATAGGTGGCGATTTAGTTGGTGGGAAGAATCAATTTGCTTCCATCTGTGGCGGTGAAGGGTTTCCTGATGAAACACTTTTAGATTTTTCCTTTAATATGTGTCTGAGAGCGGGGATTAGGCGTTTTATAACTGTCTTAGCCTTAATCCCCATAAATCTATCCACTAATCTGCTGTTCTGGTTCATTTCTGGTCTTCAAACTCTGATACCCTTTTTCTGTGTTTATTTTCACGATTTCTTCGTTGTGCAGGGATGGGCAGACAGGAAAAGGCATCAATGCCGGTGGAAACATTGAAGGGACGTGGAAATTAACTCTGTAAGTGATTTCCTTGGAGAAATCGAAACGTGGAGGATCGTCACCCTCCTGGTCTAAAATTTCCATTAAAAATACGAAAAAATGACCTTAACCCTGCAAAATACAAAAAACACGTAAAAAAATCCAATTTGTAGGCAAATCTGCTTTGGGGAAAGTGTGGAGGAACGCGGGCCGTTAGATGGCATCATCCAACGGCTGAGATTAAATCTAGGCGGTCGTGAAAAAGTTATGGAGAAATTAAATCGGGACCGTCGATCTGCAGAAATCGATGGTCGGGATCGGGCAATGGGAAGTCAGCGGGAGAATGTATGCCCGGGTGATGGAATCATGAGGACGAATAATAGCCGTCGATCTGCAGAGATCGACGGCGGGGATTGAATTTTGGATGCGCGATGGACGGGTTAACGGGCGCGCATGTCCGTTAAAGGTCGAGCAAGTGGGGCAATCGGTAGCTGTCGGATGGGAGGGCCCAGATCGGATGGTGGAGGTGGATTCTGCCGCTTGGTCCTGGTACGAATATTAGCGCGCGAAAATAGGTGATGGCACGACGGTTTTGAAACAACGGCGGGGACACGTGTCGGCCAGCGTATGGAATCGCTGGCCGATGGGGGAAAACCACCCCGGCTCGGAAGGTGGTGCAGAATGAAAAAATGGTGGTTTCTGGAAAAGGGCGCGGGGGAGGGGGGTCCACCAGGTGGGGCGTGTTCCGCTCCGTCGGATCTGGGGAGCAGATCGACGGTTCAGATTGATCGCGGAAAACAAACACGCGACTTTAAATATTTTCCATTAAACTTTAGAAAATGGGTTTTCGGGTTTTTCAAAGGGAAAAGATGAAGGCAAGGGGGGTTTTTTGGTTTAGCGCCTAAGGCCCGAACAGTGAGTCCTCGGCGCTCGGGTATATGGAGAAAAACGGTCCAGGGGCGTAACCGGAGAGGGCTAAAACGCCAAATGCACATAAAATATGCCTTTTATATGATTTTCCAATGTTTTTAAAAAGGGGTAATCAAGGTTTGAATAAGATCAAAAAGTGAGTTTTTAACCTTAGGGAATGGATTTTACGAATGGAAAAAGGGAAAACACAAGTTTTTGTGGGGATTTAATGGGAGAAAGGAAACGGAGAAATGAGGAAATGTTGGAAGAAAGGGGAGGGAAAAAGGGGAATGCAGCAGTACCTGACCTGGATTTTTGTAGGATATCAGAGGCTTGGAGAAGGAAAGGTATGAAGATCTAACCAGCAATTTATGGTTTCACCAAAAAGACTTCAAGCACCAACAATTTCAGGACTGAATTTGTTTCTTGAAGTCTGCAAAAAAATTTAGCCACCAGCTGATATGATAGAAAAATATAGGTGGCTAACAGTGGCTCCACTTGGGGATGGTGCCTTCTTGAAGGTATCAAGAATTCAGACTTGATTTCTCCGGGATGCTGACTGGTGCCTGATCCATTGCTTGCTCTTGCTTTTCTCTGAAAAATAATATCAGTCATGAAAGAAACATGAACTTCATCAATACCACTTTCTACCTACCCAATCCTACTGATCTAACATTTTTTCTTCATCAGAATGCACTTGGATTGGCAAACTCTATTCACAACATTTTATTCTTTTGAAAGCAGGAAATCTAATCTATTTCTACTCCTTATTTCTCCCTGAACTCAGATTAAACAGTTGAGTTCAGATATTTCTCTACCTAATCTACTGTCTGTTGGGATTAAACAGTCCAACAAACTTTCATTCTATAAATTTTACAACAGAAAATTTAAAAACAGTCAAGTCAATATTGAGTTGTTTGACTTGTTGTGATCTATGGCATAAGAACAAGCCGCACATAGATTATTATTTTCAGAAAATTAAAATAAAAATTGGAAGGCTTAAGATCTGAAAGTTTCTCATCATGGCCTTCTCTTATTTTCACAGCTCTGTTTTGGCTTTTGTTTGAGCTGTCTCTTCCTTGATATCTGATTCAGATTTTGGGCAAATTAGAACCAGTTTTTCTCTTTTATGACTCAGAGAATAAAACAGTTTTGAGCCATATTTCTTTGGAAACTTTGGTTCAGATTTTTATTTTGTTTGAACCTTTATTTCTAACCTAATTCTATGTACTGATAAGCCAAGATTGAACAATTTGGCAAATCCCCTTTTCTACCTTATCAGCAACCAATTGAAAACTAGTTAGTCAAGTTTAGGCTATTTGACTAACTAGAAGTGTGTTTTCAGGAGTGGCATTTGAGCTTGCACACTTTTAGATTTGTTTCTCTTTTTGGCATGGGGCTTTGCCTTTCTTTTTTTCATTTCTGCCCTCTTTTCATTTTTTTTTTAATTTTTTTTTTGATTTCTTATAACTTTGAATGCAATGGTGGATGGAATATTCACAATGGAAAAGGTAAAAGGCTTCAACACACAAAAATGGATCAAGAGAAGTAATGCTTAAGCATCCTGCCATTGACAGGACCCCCAAACAATTCTGTTCCATCCAGCTCTTGTAAGAAGAATGCATTATTTCCAGCAACTGAATGAATAGAGTAAGGGCCAAGCCATAGATTGTCAAATTTACCATGCTTTCCCTTGTCTTCCCTCCTTGAATCCCACTTTAAAACTTCTTCCCCAATCTTGAAATTGCTGGCCTTTGTTCTTCTATCAAATATCCTCTTGATACTGTCTTGTTTCAGCAATGCTTTGTTATACACTTCCTCCCTGGTTTGCTGAAGATGAATGGTTTGATTTATTCTCCTGATTCTGTCATTTTCTTCAGTCTGCAACTCTTGAATTAGCTTCATAACTGGTACACCAAGGCTGTTAGGAAAAATTGCATCTGTACCATACACAAGCTGAAAGGGTGACATACCAATAGATTTCTTCAAAGTTAATCTGTCAGCCCAAAGTGCATGGATCAGCTTTGTGTGCCAAGACTTTTTATTTTCCTCCAACAGTTTCTTGATTATGTTCACCAAGCTTTTGTTGGACGATTCTGCAAGTCCATTACCTTGAGGGTAGTAGGTTGTGGAATTTCCCAATGTTATCTGATACTTGTGGCAGAATTCCACCATTTTCTTTGATCCAAATGCTGCTGCATTATCTGTGATGATCTTGGTAGGACAGCCAAATCTGGAGAGGATGTTAGTCTCCATAAATTTTATGATTACTGAATCATTGGCCTGTCTACATGGGATGGCTTCTATCCACTTAGTGAAGTAGTCTGTGGCAGTGAGAATCCACCTATGCTGGGCAGAAGATGGTGGATGAATTTCTCCTATGAAGTCAAGTCCCCATTGTTGAAAAGGGGCTTCAACGGTGATTGGATGCAGAGGAAGGGGTAGCAGTTTTCTCTTGCCTTCAAAAAACTGGCATTTGTGACAAGTGGTGGTCATCTTATGAACATCAGGAAAAAGAGTGGGCCAATAGAAACCAACCCTCAAAATTTTGTTGGCTGTTGACTTCCAGTACAAATGTCCTCCACACTCTCCTTCATGGAATTCCTGCTTAATCTTTTCTGCATCAAACTCAGGCAAACATTTAAGCAATATTCCACTTGTATTTCTCCAATAAATACTTTTATCAATAATGCAATAATTTACAGCCTTTAATTTTAGAAATCTTGCCTTTGTTCTTGATAAACCAGGGGGTGTATTCAAATTAAGCAAAACATAAACAATATCAGTATACTAAGGAGAATTCACAAAATGGTCGTCAACTATGGGAGCTGAGAATTCTTGTTGGTCATCCAAAGCATTAATCATATTAATATCAAGAACTTTACAATTTGATTCAGCCATTAACCTAGCTAGACCTTGGCCTTTGATGAGCTTAGTGGGTTTTATCTCTAAATCGTATTCAAGAATGACAGCAATCCACTTACCTCTCTTACCATCGGGGTGTTGTGTTAGAATGTATTTAACAACTGAATTTGGGACAAAGGAAATAATGTGTGAGTGAAGGATGTATACTCTTAAGTCTTTCAAAGCCTTTACCAAAGCAAAAGCTTGTTTTTCCATAATGTTATACTTCAAAGGGGCATCCCTTAACGCCTTGCTAAAGAATGCAATAGGTTGCTCTTGTCCTTGTGGATTTTTCTGTAAAGGACAGCAGCTATGGTATGTTCTGATGCAAATGAGAATATATAAAAATCCTTTGAAAGATCAGGACTTATGAGAACCGGTGTTTTGGTTAATGCTTGTTTTACCAGTTCAAAGGATGTCTTTGCTTCCAGGGTCCATTTTATCCCTTGCTCCTTCTTCAACATGTTTGTGATATTCCTAAGGAGCTCAGCCAAGTTAGGGATGAACCTTCTCAAAAAGTTTATCTTTCCAATGAAAGACTGCAACTCTTTGATGTTTCTAGGATGAGAGATTTGCAATATGGCCTCAATCCTTTTTGGATCAATCTTTATACCCTCCTCTGAAATAACGTGCCCAAGAAGTTTGCGTTCTTGGAGACCAAATAAAGTCTTCTTAGGGTTTAAAGATATTCCAAACTTTCTGCATCTCTCGAAAAATTTCCTCAAATGTTCTAAGTGTTCTTCATCTGTCTTTGAAAACACAGTGACATCATCAAGATAGATAATGATGAAGAAGCCCAATTCTTCCGAGAATGCTATGTCCATGGCTCTCTGAAAGGTTGCTCCAGCATTCATTAGACCAAAAGGCATTTTCACGTACACGAAGGTGCCCCAGGGTGTAGTGAAAGTTGTCTTTAATTGATCATCAGGGTGAACTAAGACTTGATTATACCCTGAATAGCCATCCAGCAAAGAAATTCTCTTAGACCCCACCACCCTTTGTAAAATATGATCCATCTTGGGCAAAGGGTAATTGTCTTTTAATGAAGCTTTGTTTAAATTCATAAAGTCTATACAAAGCCTGATTTCTCCAGTCTTCTTCCTAACAGACACCAGATTAGATACCCATTCAGAATATCTAATAGGGACAATAATACCAGCGTCTTGCATCTTCATGATTTCCTTCTTAACCAATGGCAACTGGATAGGGTTTATTCTGCGCATTTTCTGTTTGAATGGTTTTTGGTTTTCTTTAAGAGGGATTTTGTGCTGTATTATTTTAGTGTCATGGGACTTAAGATCTTCGTAACTCCATGCAAAAACATCATAAAATTCTTTGAACAGCTCTATGTATTTGAGTTTAATGTAAGCTGGCAAAGTTTTGGACAGTTTGATCGTTTTCGGTTTTTTCTCACTGCCTATAGTGCATTCCTCCACTTCAGTTTCTACAGGTTCCAATTTAGGTTTATTGGCCACATCATTAAAATAAAACAATTCTTCTAGAGGGGCCAGACCTTTGGGCAAACTATCATCTTTAGAATGCAGAGTTTCCAGCTCCTCTGTTTCAGATTTTGCACTCAATTCGGTTTGGTTTCTAAGTTTCCTAGTCTGAAGGTTAATGTTGACAAGCCCAGGAGAAGGTTCTTCCTCACCAAGAAAATTTTCTTCACTGCAGTCTGTATCATAGTCTGAATCTGAACTATGGAGTTCAAACTCATTTCTGAATTGCATGAAGTCTTCTATTTGTTTATCTCCATCAAACACCTGCCAATATTTGTTGTTATCCGGGACAGCTGGTCTAAATTTAATCTGAGATGTGTCATCATATATCATTGGGTAGGTTCTAGCAGCAAAGGCTAAATTGTGGGCTGCAATATTTCTTTTCCTTGGGACAAAAGTCAGGTTGGATTCCTCAAATGTTTTTAAAAGATCCATGACATCATTCCGGTAGGCCCTAAGTCTGGGGTGATTTGCATTATACTCCCCATTGACTTGCCTAATGATTAATTCAGAATCCCCATATATATTGATTCTCTTGGCACCTATCTTTTTCAAGAGATGCAAGCCTAAGAGGAGGGATTCATATTCTGCTATGTTGTTAGAACACTGAAATTTTAACTTACATGAAATACACTCTGTATGATTGTTTTCAGTGTTAGTAATCCAGACACCTGCACCAGCATTTGTTCTAGTGCATGACCCATCAAAATACATAGTCCAGAGAGGATCATTTTTAGTTTTATCAGTTTGGTGCATGTCCTTCGTATGATTTGACTCCTCAAGTTTTTCATCGGGTTGAGGTTTGCTCTCCTGACTGTCAAGATTTAAGTTCAATGGATTGATGACTTGCAGTTCAAGACCTGTGTTTAGTTTGCTAGGATTTTCAGATATAGTAGACTGTTTTGGTAGTTCAGCGTTGTGTTTCTCTTCCTCCATTTCAGCCATTAATTATGTTGAAATAATTCGTTCTGTAAGTGTTTCATCGTTAAACATGATAAAAGAATCAAGGCTCGTGTTTAAAGCATACAGAGGAGAGTTTTGAGGCTGGTCTTGACTTGTCACTGTGTATTGCATGTGGGACTCCCTGTAAAGTCTTCTAGTCTGATTGAAAACAGGGATAGTCGCATAGGTCATGTCCATTTGCATGGTTCCCTGTAATTTAGCCCCCCAAGATCTTGATAAAAGCATTCCGTACTTTGGGGGCACATCAGCCACAAAAATATCCATAACTAAGAATTTGGCTGGAATTTGGGCTAAATTAACACAGAGGTCTTTGATCAATCCTAGACATTTAACTCTGCTTGAGTCAAAGGAGTATAGGTCTTTGTAAGGTCTGGTAATTTCAAGACCCAAGCTTTCCATTACAGCTTTTGGCATTAAATTATGGGAAGCACCTGAGTCATGCATAGCATTGTGTAGAATTTTGTCATGAATGTTCAAACTTACATAGAAGGGAGGGACAGGTCCCTCTTGAAACTTAACTTCAATCTTTGGACCAAAAATAAGCTCTGTCTGGTCATCATTAAGATTGAGTGTATCCTCATTTTCTTCTAAGTTTAAATCCTTCAAAATTTTGGACCTATATACATGTTGGGCAGCTAACTCAGTCAAAGGAACAGAAATTTTGATTTTTGAGATTTCCTGTTCCAGGCTGAAAGGAATTTGATTCTTTAAGGTGTTGATTTCAGCCTTGTTTGTTGCCACTTTATCAGCAACAACGGCTTGCTGACTTGTTTTATCTACAGTTGATACAGTTGTTTTATCAGGAGTACTAGCCGAGGTGTTAGTACTGCTAATGTTTGGACTCTGTTTTTCAATATTTTGAGTGTCTTTCTCTTTACCACTATTAGAATTAACAGCCACTGTTTTGTCTTTTTGTTTGGATGTTTTAGGCTTGGCTGCAGGGTTGTTTTGAGAAGGTTTGTCAGAGGTTTTGTTGTTGGGGTTTTGTTGATTAGATTTACTTCTGAGTTCATATTCCTTTTAAGGCTCTATGACAGCGTTTTCCATGTTTTGATAACAATTTTCATTATCATCTCTTTTGTCATCGTAAGGTGTATAAAGACCTTGTTTCCTATCATAATGAACCTCGAAGCTATCATCATCTACCCCAAATAAGTTTATATCATTATCCTCTGTTATTTCATCTATTTCCTCAACCTCACTTAAATAGTTTTGATGAAAGGGAGGAGTGATCAGCTGATCATCTTCCCTAGGTCTGTTTGGAGGTTGGTTTCTTCTCACATTCTGATTCTGGTTTTGGTTTCTATTTTGAGGAGCGTTTTGATTTAGACTTGCTTGTACTCTCTCTAGAATGCTCATTTTCTTCATCATTTCTTCCATCATTCTTTCCATCTTTGAGCTTGAAGTAGTAGGAGCAGATTCCTCTCTGAACGATACCCTATTTTCAGCTTTCATTGTTGCTCTCTTCTCCATAAGGTTAACTTCCACAGAAAGAGCACCTCTTTGCATATCTTCAAGGGTTGCAAAAACTCTTTCTCTGAGTGAATATGTCATGTCAGGGTCAAACCCTTTAGGAAATTTGTTTAAAGCTGAGCCCTGAGGAGGTTTTAGTTCAGGGGAAAGTGCATTATACACACTGTTAAATCTGGTACAATAAGCTTGTACACTTTCCCCAGGGTTCCTATGGAGATTGTTATAGTCGGCAAGGACTTGGAGAGGATTCTTCCTCACTTCCCATTTGTTTAAGAATGTTTGATGGAAGCCTTGGAGATCATTAATACTGTGGGGGGCTAAACCTTTAAACCATTTCCTTGCTTCTCCCCCCAAACTTTGAACAAATAGTCTAAGCTTGACAGACTCATCATCAATTTCATTTCTGTCAAAGTAGTCATTCATCTTGTCCACATGTTGAGATGCTGTTATAGTATTGCTAGCATCATACAATGGAATTTTGGACTGATAGTCCTGTGGAAGGTTGACTAATGGTACAGGAAGGACTAAGGGAGCATACCATGCTGCCATGATGGGTGGTGGGGGCGGATTGACAAGATGTGGGGTAGGCTGAAATGAAGTGGTTTGAATAGTGGATGAAGGATGAACAGAAGTGGATGGAACATCAGTAGATTTCTGAGCTGATTTTGGGTGAGAGGCACCTAAGTTAAGAAGAAAGTGTAAATCAAGAGGTGTTGATTCTCTATTCCCACGGTGTTCACTTGTTTCGGGAGATGAAAGTGAAGGCTCAGAATCTAACTGATCTAAATCGCCAAATGACCTAGTACTAAATGGGTTCAATAAGTCAGTTTGTGATTTTTGTAGAGCTGAAATATTTTCAGGGACTGAATTAGCTCTTAGGGATGATTTGAAAACAGTTGAAGATTCTATCTTAGGAGACTTCCTAAGGATTTTTTCTGGGTTATCAACTGTCTCAGGCGGATCAGGGTCAGGATGGGCTCTAGTGTGAATCTTTCTAGGAGCCACTATGCTAAGTTCTTAGACCCAAGTAAACAAGAAAAGTTCAACCAGATATGACAATCTTTGAGAAGTCAACTAATCTGTTTTCTCACTTCTAATCCTACAGCCTTTTAACTAAGTTTGAAGGATATTATAATGATGAGGGTTCTTCCCAGTGGAGTCTTAAGGTCTGTTCAGGATTGTGGAGTCGCCAGGTGGAAAGTCTAGAGTGTTTTCAAAGGGGTACACTGTCCACCACAGTGTTTGTGAAATATTCCTTTTCAAGGATATCTCAAAACACAACAAAATCTAACCAGAGATTGACTGGGAGGGCATTCACCAGATATGTCACCTCTAAAAGAGGATGAGATCCGGAGGCTACTTGGCCCTTTCCAGACTCTGTCTAAGAGTATAGGGTAAAACACATCAAAAGGTGTAGACAAGGTATCAAAAACTAGTGTTTTACTACCAATCTGAAATGTTTTTGGTATTTTTTCTGAATTGTTTTTATTTGTGGTTTCTAAGAATGTCCTAACTTTGTTTCAAAACTTAGCTACGGTTAAGAGACAAAGACAGTCTACTCTTATGGCTTAAGCTAGCTGATTTTCCAAGGTTAGATAACACTTAAGAGAATCCTAGAATTAACCTAGTTTGTCACTGATTCAAACAAGTTTCATCATGATTACCATTTCTTGGTAGAGCTTGAAAAAGCTGCTTTTTACTCTCAAGGTCTTATGACGTTTCGGGGTTGTAAGTCCCCAGCCGAGTCGCCAGAAATGTTAGGTTCTGGTGGCTTCAGCTAGTTAAATAAAGCAAGTGCTCTATGAACCAAATCCCAAGCTTCTTTATGAATAATTTTGAATGTGAAAGATTCTGAGTTCCTTCCCCAGTGGAGTCGCCAGAAATGTTAGGGTCTCTGTAATAAGCAAGATTGGAAAAAGTCCGATCACAGAGTTAACATCATTTCAACCAACTTTGGGATTCTAGGATCTAGCCCTCCTGAATCTGGAGAGGGATCTCTCCAATATGTACAAAGATGGATATTGTCTTTGAAGTTTAGGGTAATGGTATTAGGCTAGTTATGAAGACCAAGGGTTTTGTTTGGTTTTTTCGGATGGTTGAACATAGTTGTTGTCTGAGGCGGAAATATCTATATGAAAATAGGTTCAGAAGTGAGAAGTTGCAAGCAAAAGAGTAAGTTTTGATCAAGAAGAAAGATGATGGCAAGTTTTCAGTCCATTGGGCTATGGAGTCATAAGAGGATTTAATTGAAACAATTAGGTTCAAGAGTGGTCTATGGGGCAAGTCATCTATGCCTAAGAATATTTTAAAGTTTGATTTATGGAATGGAGTAATACAATAAGAAAGGGAAATGACAGATGCAGAACAAAGAGCAGCCCAGGATCTGGTAAGTACTTTGAAACTATCCAGCCTTTGACCAGGCACTTAAGGGAAACATAGAAGCAAACTAGGATCTGGTAAGTACTTTGAAACTCTCCAGCCTTTGATACACTTCTAATAGAAAAAAAATATAGAAAACAAAGGGAAGCACAAAGATAACACATAATGGTCTAAGATCTGATAAGTACTTCGAAACTAGTCAGCTTTTAACACATCCTAAGAGAAACAATCAAATATTTGAGCAAATAAGAAAGGGACTCAGGGCTAACCTTGATTTCCTCAGTTCATCTTCACACAATATACATTGAAAGTAACATTTAAAAATAACATTCAGCTGAGACAAAAGATGAGGGAACGCCAGCATCCCTGTACTTAAACTGAATTAAATCATTTTCAAATAACACAGTTGGAAGAAAACATTGAAATAAAGGTTTTTCAGCCAGAGAAAGTTACTGATATACAATAGGTCCTAACCCTGTTTAAACTGTTATTTATAGTGGAAAATGAAACAAATTGAAAACGAAACCAAAATACAAGTTACAGTGAGAATAACATCACCATCAGCATAGACCAGGATCCCACAAATCAGCTTGTATTAATGCTTCAAACTAGTTACAATATTCAGATCCAGTGTTTTAATTCATCTTTCTTCATAACCTAACCTATCCGTTACAAGCGGAGCTCCAAGAGCCAATGAAATCCTATCTACAAACAAGAATCTTCAGCTCAGTGACAATACAATGCTCCAGCAATTTACATTAACAACCAACCCATCCAACCCCTCACTCATCTTCTACTGAAGTATTTATAGAAGGATGAGGAGGTGAGATCTCATGAAAAGATATAAAATACAATTAATGCAGAATTAATGTCTTCCTGGCCCTTGGAGGCTCGATGAAGAAATCATACAGGTGTTCCACTGCATTAATGGGTTTACACTTATGAAGTAAGCTCGGAGGGAGCTTTTGTTGACCTTTGAGGCTCTGTGTGATGTTAAGGTTATTCTACAGACATTCTTTCATTAAATTCCTGGTAGAAGTAACTCTTCGGCTGTTTCGAGGCAGAAATCTGATCTTGTTCAATAAATTCAGCCTCTAATTGAGCTTTTTGAGGCAATAGGTGACACTTTAGTTGGTGGGAAGAATCAATTTGCTTCCATTTGTGGCGGTGAAGGGTTTCTTGATGAAACACTTTAGATTTTTCCTTTAATCTGTGTCTAAGAGCGGGGATTAGGCATTTGATAACTGTTTTAGCCTTAATCCCCACAAATCTGTCCACTAATCTGCTGTTCTGGTTCATTTCTGGTCTTCCATCTCTGATACCCTTTTTCTGCATTTATTTTCATGGTTTCTTTGTTGTGCAGGGCTGGGCAGATAGGAAAAGGCATCAATGCCGGTGGAAACATTAAAGGGACGTGGAAATTAACTCTGTAAGTGATTTCCTTGGAGAAATCGAAACGTAGAGGATCGTCACCCTCCTGGTCTGAAATTTCCATTAAAAACACGAACAAATGACCTTAACCCTGCAAACTACAAAAAACACGTAAAAAAATCCAATTTATAGGCCAATCTGCTTTGGGGAATGTGCGGAGGAACACGGGCTGTTGGATGGCATCATCCAATGGCTGAGATCAAATCTGAGCGGTCGTGAAAAAGTTATGGAGAAATTAAATCGGGACCGTCGATTTGCAGAAATCGACGGTCGGGATCGGGCAACGGGAAGTCAGCAGGAGAATTTCTGACCGGGTGATGGAATCTGGAGGACGAATAATAGCCGTCGATCTATAGAGATTGATGGCGGAGATTGAATTTAGGACGCGTGATGGACGGGTTAACGGGCGCGCATGTCCGTTAAAGGTCGAGCAATTGGGGCGATCGGTAGCCGTCGGATGGGAGGGCCCAGATCGGACGGTGGAGGTGGATTCCGCCGCGTGGTCCTGGTACGAAGATTAGCGCCCAAAAAGAGGTGATGGTACTGCCAGCTGAAATGTAATGGTAAGTGAGCTGCTCGCCAAAGATATGGAAATCGCCGATTGGGGAAAACCACCCCGGCTCGGAAGGTGGTGCGGAATGAAAAACCGGTGGTTTCTAGAAAAGGGCGCGGGGGAGGGGGGTCCACCAGGTGGGGCGTGTTTTGCTCTGTCGGATCTGGGGAGCAGATCGATGGTTCAGATTGATCGCGGCAAACAAACACGCGACTTTAAATATTTTCCATTAAACTTTAGAAAATTGGTTTTCGGGTTTTTCAAAGGGAAAAGATGAAGGCAAGGGGGGTTTTTTGGTTTAGCGCCTAAGGCCCGAACAGTGAGTCCTCGACGCTCGGGTATATGGAGAAAAACGGTCCAGGGGCTTAACCGGAGAGGGCTAAAACGCCAAATGCACATAAAATATGCCTTTTATATGATTTTCCAATGTTTTTTAAAAGGGGTAATCAAGGTTCGAATAAGATCAAAAAGTTATTTTTTAACCTTAGGGAATGGATTTTACGAATGGACAAAGGGAAAACACAAGTTTTTGTGGGGATTTCATGGGAGAAAGGAAACGGAGAAATGAGGAAATGTTGGAAGAAAGGGGAGGGAAAAAGGGGAATGCAGCAGTACCTGACCTGGATTTTTGTAGGATATCAGAGGCTTGGAGAAGGAAAGGTATGAAGATCTAACCAACAATTTATGGTTTCACCAAAAATACTTCAAGCACCAACAACTTCAGGACTAAATTTGTTTCTTGAAGTCTGCAAAAAAATTTAGCCACCAGCTGATATGATAGAAAAATATAGGTGGCTAACAACATCCAAGACTTCAATTTGTTTTTCAACTTCAACAGACTTGTATATTTATTTCCGAGAGTTTCAATGTTATAACTTGTGATCAAACAACAATCAACAACCAACCAACACTTCACTTATCTCTACTATGGTATATATAGAAAGACGGGGAGGTGAGATCTGAAAAAGATCTCAATTACAATTAATATAGGATTTGAATGGCCCATTGGCCCTTGGGATGCTCAATGAAGAAACAGAAGAGGTGTTCACCGTATTAATTGATTTGCACTCATGATTTAAGCTGGGTAGGAGTATTTGTTGACCTTTGAGGCACAGGTAGTCCGAAGTAACTCTGCAGATATTCTTTGCATTGAAGGCCCTAGCAGAAGTGACCTCTTTGGCTGTGTCGAGGCGAAAATCTGATCCTGATCAATAAATTCAGCTCCTGATTGAATCCTTTGAGGCATAGGTGGCGCTGTGGTGGTTGAGGAATCAATTTGCCTCAGATATGGCGGTGGAGGCATTATGTCTGATAAACACTTTTAGGTTTTCCTTTTAAACTGTGTTTCAGGCTGGGAGATTAGGCTTCTGATGTCCGTCTTAGCTGTCCATTAAATTCCTGCTCTGATCCATTTCTGCTTTCTGATACTCTTTTTCTGGGTTTGTTCAATGTTTTCCAGGTTTGACAGGGGCATGCTGCGTCAATGGCTCATGAAACCTTGTTGACAACACAGTTCTACACCCTGTGGTCGATTTCCTTTGTTAAATCGAAAGAACGGGAGTCATCACCCTCGTCCTTCGAATCTTCTTCAGACATGGCGAAAGAATTTTAAAACCTGCAGAATACAAACAAAATTATAAAATCCTGCGTTTATATGGGCAAATCTGCATTGGAGGGCGTGAGGGAGAAACGGGGCGATCGGAACCGTTGATCGGGCTGTGATCAACGATCGGGAGCGATTTGGAAAGTCAGTGGAGGAAAAAGGTGGACTGAGTAATGGAATCAGGAAATTGAAGGTGGACCATCGATCTATAGAGATCAATGGCGGAGATGGATTTTCAGTTGCGCCGGGGCCCGGCTAAACAATATGCAGCTTGATTAAAGGGCGGGTGATTTCAACGAATGACAGCTGTTGGATGCGGGGGCCCAGATCGGGCGGCTATTGTTGATTCCGTTGGGCGGTCATGGTCTGACGGATAATGCACGGGGGATTTACTTTATGCAGCGGTTTTGGAAAAGTACAGAGGACGCGTGGCAGCCAGCGTATGGAATCGTTGGTTGTCGGGTTAAAACCACCTTTCGCACGAAGGAGGTGCAGAAAAACCAGGCGGATTTGAGAAGTGACGTATGGTCAGGGGGTCCACTCGATAAGTCGTGTGCCGCGCCATCCGATCTATGGAGCAGATCGACGGTCAAGATCATCTCATAATTTTCGCGGGCGGAAAACTTTGAGATTTTAAATAAAACCCGATTTTCAAAGGTTTTTGATGTTTCGGGCGGAGAAAAATGAGTAAGCGCCCAATGATCACAGCGTTTGGTTCCGGCGCTTGGGCGCATGGAGAAAAAAAGGTAGGGGCTTAGCCTGAGGGGCTTAAGCCCAGCGCATAGAAAATGTGCGTTTTCTATGGTTTTTAAAGGGAAATGAGGGTTCCGACAAGGCCAAGAGTGAGTCTTAGACCTTTAGGAAATGAATTTAAATGAAGGAAAAGGAGGAATCATGAAGTTGAGGGGTTTTCAAGGGAAATGGAGGAATAGAAGAGGAGGTTAGTTTGAGGGGAAGGAAAAGAAAAATGGTTTTAGCAGCAGTACTTTGGCTTTAGAAATCAGCAGGATTTCTGAGTTCTGAATGGAAACAGTAGTGAATATTAACCAAGGATAGGAAATTATCAAAAAGTCTTCAAGTATCAGCAATTTTAATCATGAAATTGTTTCTTGGAGGCTATCCAACATTATTTAGCCACCATCTGATATGACAGAAATTTATGGGTGGCTAACAGGATGTAAGGGTAAGGGGAAAATTTTTCTTTTGCCATCAAAGATTTGACACTTATGGCAAGACATGACCAACTGCTGAGTGTTTGGGAAAAGGGTAGGCCAATAGTAACCAGATCTAAGAATTTTTTTCATTGTGGCCTTCTAGTAGAGGTGTCCTCCACATTCTCCATCATGCAACTCATGCATGATTTTTCCTGCATCATCTTCAAGTAAACATTTAAGAAAAATTCCAACAGCATTTTTCCAATATAATACCCCATCTAAGATGCAAAAAATCAAAGCTTTTTGTTTCAAAAATCTAGCTTTAGTTTTAGACAAAGAAGGAGGGACATTTAAGTATAAAAGCACATAAATAATGTCAGCATACCAAGGAGAATTCAGAAATGTTTCTTCAATAAAAGGAGTAGAAAATTCTTCTATTTCTTCCAAGACATCTACCATATTCATGTCTAGTGCTTGGAAGTTAGACTCAACCATAAGTTTTGCTAATCCTTGCCCTTTAACTAGTTTGGTGGGCCTGATTTCTAAGTCATACTCAAGAATATTTGCAATCCATTTTCCCCTTTTAGCATCAGGGTCTTGACTTATAATGTCCTTGACAACAGTATGTGGAACAAAAGCAATTATGTGAGAGTGTAAAATATAGATCCTAAAGTCTTTTAAAGCTTTCACTAATGCTAAGGCTTGCTTCTCCATGATGTTATATTTGAGAGGAGCATCTCTTAAGGCCCTACTAAAGAAGGATATTGGTTGTTCTTGCCCCAAGTCATTCTTTTGAAGTAAAACTACAACTATTGTATGCTCAGATGCAAAAGAAAATATGTAAAAGTCTTTGGTAAAATCTAGACTAATCAGGACTGGTGTTTGAGTAAGAGCTTGTTTGACCAGTTCGAATGATTTTTTAGCTAGTAATTTCCATTTTACATCGACATCTTTCTTAAGCATGTTTTTAATGGTTTTTAATAGCTCAGTAATATTAGGGATAAACCTCCTCAGAAAATTAATCTTTTCGATGAAAGATTGCAACTCTTTGAGGCTTCTTGGATGACTGATTTGTAATATGCCATCTATCCTTGTAGGGTCTATTTTGATTCCCTCTTCTGAAATTATATGGCCAAGAAGTTTACCTTCTTGGAGACCAAAGAGTGTCTTCTTGGGATTCAATGACAAGCCAAATTTCCTACACTTCTCAAAAACTCTTCTCAGGTGAATCAAATGTTCCTCATCAATTTTTGAGAAAACGGTTATGTCATCAAGGTAGATGATTATGAAATAGCCAATATCTTCAGAAAAGGCTATGTCCATGGCCCTTTGGAAGGTGTCCCCTGCATTCATTAATCCAAAAGGCATTTTGACATACATAAAGGTGCCCCAAGGTGTGGTAAAAGAAGTTTTGATTTGATCACTTGGGAGCACTAAGACCTGGTTGTAACCGGAGAACCCATCTAAGAGGGATATACCTTTTGACCCAACTACTCTTTGAATTATATGGTCCATCTTGGGTAAGGGGTAGTTGTCTTTTAAAGAGGCTCTGTTTAAATTTCTAAAGTCAATAGAGAGCCTGATTTCGCCTGTTTTATTTATAACAGAAACTAAGTTCGTTACCCATTCTGAATATCTAATTGGTACAATGATCCCAACATTATGCATCTTTTCAATTTCTACCTTAACTAAAGGTAGTAAGAGAGGATTTATTCTCCTCAAATTTTGTTTGAAAGGCTTTTGATTTTCTTTGAGGGGAATTTTGTGCTAGATGATGCTGGTATCATGTGATTTCAAATCTTTGTATCCAAAAGCAAAAATATCTCTAAACTCTTTGAATAACCCTATGTATTGCATTTTTATGTGAGCTGGGAGAGTGCTGGATAGTTTAATCATCTTGGATTCTGCTAGACTGCCTATGTTATGCTCTTCTACATTTGTTTCCATAGGCTCTATTCTCGGTTCTTTGGCTACATCGTTAAAATCGAAAAGGTGTTCTAAGGGTGTGAGACCTCTTGGGATTTTATCATTTTTGCATTGTAAAACTTCCAAGTCTTATTGGTCTGCGTTGTCAATTATCTCTACTTCAAAAGGATCCTCATAATGATTTATATCAGCAGAATATGTCATTTCAACTTCTGGGATTTGTTCAATATACAAACAGTTTTCTTTTTTTCTGGATTCTGTTATTGGTATGTCGAAATCGTTTTCTGATTTTATTACAGGATCCATCAAAGTTTATTGTCCAAAGTATATTTGTCTCATTTTCATTTTCTTGTTGTTTTTGATTGTCAATGTTTTGAATTTGATTCGAGGGAAGATTTTATTGTTCTGGTGAACTGATTGGGTCTATGGTTTCCTTATCTTGTTGAGTGATTTCATCTTCGTTACATAAGATAAAGGAATCTAAACTTGATTGAATAGAATAGATTGGAGAGTTGTTTGGTTTGTCTATATTTCTCACCATATAATTCATGTGAGATTCCCTGTATAGTCTTCTGTTTTGGTTAAAAACAGGGATGTTGGCATAAGACATGTCCATTTGAAGGCTTCCCTGAATCTTGGCTCCCCGAGATATTGATAAGAGCATGCCATACTTAGGGGGAATGTCAGCTACAACTATATCCATGACTAAACTCTTAGCAGGGATTTGGGATAAGTTAACACACAAATCTTTGATTAAACCCAAACATTTGACTCTGCTTGAGTCAAAGGAATACAATTCTTTGTATGGTTTAGTAATTTCTAAGCCTAAGCTTTCCATTACCACCTTGGGCATTAGATTGTGTGAAGCTCCTGAATCTAACATGGCATTGTGTAAAATTTTCTCGTGTATGTTCAAGCTAACATAGAAGGGAGGGATAACCCCTTCTTGGTATTTTCCTTCAACTTCTGGACCAAACAACAACTCAACTTTTTCATCTGTCAAGTTCAAGGTGTTAGTATCACCTCCTAATTTCAAAGCTTTCAAAGCTTGGTTTTTGTACACTTATTGGGTTACTAGTTCAATTAGGGGAATGGTAATTTTTATCTTAGCAATCTCTCCCTCAAGGCTGAAAGGAACAATTGACTTGTTCATATTTACATCTGTGTTTCGAATTGAAACTTTTTCAGCAATTTTGATTTGTTGAACCTTGTTTGGATTGGTAATTGGGACAGTTTTATTAGGACCACTAGCTGAAGTGCTAGGGGTACTCTGTTCAACATTTGGATGGACACTTTTGTCTTTGTTTATGTCTGGTTTCTTGGTCAAAATGTTGGTTTTTTCTGTTGTCTTTTTGGGCTGAGTTTCTGTGTTTTTCTTGATAGCAGTATTAGTGTTCTTATCCTTTGAATTATCTATGTTCCCCTTGCTCCTAAGATGGTATTGTTTGTTCACCTCCATGATTGCATTTTAAAAACCCAATCTATAGTCATCAAACTCTTCATAGGTGCTTTTTCTGTGATCAGAGAAGAAACCTTGTTCTTCCTCAGTGAGGAAAACATCATCCCCACTGTCTGATCCAATCAAGTTTACATGAGCTTCTCCCAACCTTTCCAACTCCCTATCTTCATTAGGTTGTCGATTATTGTGTCAGAAGTCGACGTTGAGGGTAGTAGATCATATTTATAAGTTACCCTCTTCTCTGATCTCAATCTATTTATTTTTTCAATTATGTTTGCTTCTATGCTCACAGCTCCTTTCTGGATGTCTTCTAAGGTTAATTAATCTCTCTCCCTTAACTGATAAGTCATTTCAGCATCAAGGCCTTCGGGATACCTTACCAAATCCATGCCTTGAGGAGGTTTCATGTGAGGTGGAAGAGCATTGTAAATGCTATTGAACCTAGTGGAGTAGTCATGAACACTCTCACCTTGATTTCTCTTGAGGCTGTTGTACTCTGCTAGTATTTGGAGAGGATTCTTTTTGAGTTCCCATTTGTTGATGAATGTTTGATGCAAGGAAGGAAGATCATTTATGTTTTTAGGAGGTAATTTTTTAAACCATTTCTTTACATATCCTCCTAAACTTTGGGCAAATATTCTCATCTTCACAGTTTCTTCTTCTATCTCCATGTAATCAAAAGCATATTCCATCCTATCTACATGATGTTGAGCTGTTGTAGACTTTTTTCCAGTGAAATGAGGGATTTTGGATTGGTAATCATTTGGTAAGGGAAGCATAGGTTGTGGTATCACTAATGGGGCATACCATGTTTCCATGGCTGGAAAGAAAGGTGGATTTACAAGGGGTGGGTTTGTGAAAGGGAAAGTGGGCTGCAATGAAGTGATTTGGATAGTGGATGTCGGATGGACAGATGTGGATGTACCGAGGATAGATTGTTGAGCTGATCTTGAATGAGAGACGCCTAAATTGAGAAGGAAATGTAAATCAGGTGGTGTGGTTTCTCTACTACCAGGATGTTCACTTTGTTCTGGGGATAAAAGTGAAGACTCAGAGTCTATTTGAATTATATCATCAAGCGACCTAGTTCTAAAAGGATTTATTAAGTCGACTTGTGATTGGTGTAGAGCTGCAATATTTTCAGGAACTGAATTAGCTCTCAAGGGTGATCTGAAAATAGTTGAAAATTTAATCTTAGGAGACTCCCTAAGTATACTTTCGGGGTTGTCAACTATTTCCGGTGGGTTTGGGTCAGGGAAGGCTCTAGTATGAATCTTTCTAGGAGCCACTATGATGTGTTTTTTGAACCCAGCTAAAGGAAAAGTTTTAACCAAATATGAAAATATTTAAGAGGCTAACTGATCTTTTTAAAAGAAGAAAAATTTAATCCTGAAGCCTTCTAACTAATTTTTTATGATGTTACAAAGATTATGGGTCTTCCCAGTGGAGTTTTAAGGTCTATTTAGAATTGTGGAGTCACCAGGTGGAAATTTTTAGCTCTTTTGGAGGTAAAAGGTTTTATGGTCCACCACCAAGTTTATTATGAAGCCAAACTGAAATGTTTTTGGGTTTTTTCTGAGTTTCTTGATATTATAGGTTATGAGAGTATCCTAAATCTGACTTAACACTTAGCTAGGGTGTCAAAACATACAGAGTTCACTCTTATGGCTTGGTAACTGATTCCTTCAAGGTTTGATAAGGTTCTAAGAGAATCCTAAGGGTTACTTAGTTTTTCACTGAATCAAAATAAGTCCTATCATGATTATCATTATTCTTGGTAGTGCTTGAAGAAGGTTACTTATGTTATCCTAGACAATCAGTGTTTAATTTTGAAGATTTTACTCAGTGTCCCACCGTGATCGCCATTATGTTGGTGTCCCGTGTTTTGATAGTTTGGAAAATTAAAAGACAAGGCAACATCAGAACCAATATTTAGAGTTACAGTATCTATTCCTCCTGTTCTCAGAGAGGGATCTCTCAAAAATTTGTTTTCAAAGGTTTATCTTGTGTGCTTATAGTATTGATTTTAGACTAGTTATTAAGTGCAGGTGTTTGATTGTTTGTTAGGTTGAATTGATATAGCAGAATATGAAAGATCTAGGAAAGGTAGGTAGAAAGAGGAAGTAGTAGCTTCATTGGGAAATGGAATCAAAAAGAGGTCATGACAAACTTATCAATGGATATGGTATATCAGAGGGAAAATCTAACTTGGCCGCAGGATCCTTTGGTTTTGGAATGAGATGGAAATCAATGATTTGGAAAGAGAAATTTGATTCTCAACGAAGGGAACTTGAAAACATAACTTGAACAATAAAGAAACATTTGATAGACAGGGCTAACCATAAATTCTATAAAAATTCTTTAAGAAATAATGACTTCAAGACAACTTTCAAAATGAAATCTAAGATTCGGGGAACACCCTATTTCCTCAAAGATTTTATTTCAAATGACTTAGAAAAACATAAAATATTCACTGATAATTGCAGTCATAGAAGAGGGAACACCTAAGACATCTATGATTACAACTATAAAGACCTTTAGGACAACTGTTTAAGCAAGGACAAAGGGCAAGATCAGAACAGACCTCCTTGATTTACTGTAAACAAAGAAATTTCAAAGGGAGACTTCAATAACAGTTTTTAAGTGGCAGCAGACAAGCAAGGACAACCATAAATCATGATGAAACCATCTTATTTGAACTATCATAGAAATAAACAAGCATGAGGACTAAAGAGAGAGATTAAAGACTCTAAAATACCTCAGCAGAAGAAAACATGAAACAGTGAAGGATGAACAAGTCTAAGGTGCTTCCAAGAGTCATTTCTCAGCCTAAAACTTTCAACCTACTGTAGTAAGAAATTATGTAACAGAATGAAAACAGGAGAAAACATTAAACAGTTCAGAATACTTCACCAACAGCCAAGCTCATGGATCAAATGATAGAGCCTTCTCAGGAACAAGCATGCAAAAACATCATCAAGGCTTCCAAGACTTCAGTTTCTTCTTCAACTTCAACATACTATGTATTATTTCAGAGAGTTTCAGTATTACAACTAGTGATCAACCAACCCCTCTCTCATCTTCTCCAGTGGTATTTATAGAAGAATGAGGAGGTGAGATCTGATAAAATATCTCCAAAGATAATTAATACAGACTTAATGGCTTTTCAGCCTTTAGGGGGCTCGATGAAGAAGCTTACATAGGTGTCCTCTGTATTAAATAATTTACATTAAGATTTAAGATCGGTGGGAGCTCTTTTTGACTTTTTAGGCTCTCTGTTATGTTGAAGTAACTCTACTGATATTTTGTCATTAAGTTTATTTGCAGAATTAACTCTCTGGTTGTGTTGAGGCAAATATCTAATCTTGATCAATAACTTTGGCCTCTGTTTGAATGCTTTGAGGCACAGGTGGCATTGTGGTAGCTGGGAGGAATCAATTTGCCTCAGATGTGGCGATGGAGGCCTTCTGTCTAATAAAAAAATTTGTTTTTCTTTAACTGTGTCTTAATTTGGGAGGATTAGGCTTTTGATAATCAATCTTAGCCGTAATCCCCCACAGAAATGTCTTCAATCTTCCATTCTGGTGCATTTTGTCTTCGAAACTGATACTCTTCGATTTGTGATTGATTTACTGTGTTTTTCGGTGTGCAGTGCTGTGCAGGGCTCGTGAGGCATAAATTCCTTTGAATTATTGACGAGGCGTGGAAATTTGAACCCATGGATGGCTTCCTTTAATAAATCAAAGGCACAAGAATTAAAACCCCAGCCTTCGGCTTTTTTCTTCGGCACAATAGAAAAACCATATAATCACCCTTACCAAATAATATATCTGGACTTCAAAATTTTGATAAAACCAAGTTGTATAACCATTTAGGGTCACAAAAGGAGTCCGCTGACCTCAGGGTGAGTGTGACCCGAAATTTCTTTCAAATCCGCTTTATAAAATTCCCGGGGTTATTTTTGGGGCCTGCTGACGTCACGGTGAGTGTGACCCGAAATCCTTATGAAATCCGCACTATAAATCTCCCGCGGTCTGGATTTCACGACCATACGAGCAAACAAACAAATCCGGCTCCAATTCGCTGCTGCCGCATGGATGCTGACTAGGTGTTTGGGACCACCGGTTCTGTGAGACCGTTGATTGCTACCATGGCTATGGGGACCAGAGCGACTAATTTTGGGCCGTTGATCTGCAGATCAGATCGACGGCAGAGATGCTTTGATAAATGCATCGTGCCTTAAGCTATCCCTCGAGCTTCTTTTGAGCGCGATCACCATCCAATGAGCTGGCCTTCGATCGGACGGTACACGCCAATATCGTGCTGAGCTCACAGTCTATTTTTAATGCCCGGGGAGGGCGGTATCTCCAAATCACTCATGGCCATGTGTCGTCCTGTGGCATTGATCGCTACCAAATGGGGAAAACAGCTTTCCTTTCAAAGGTGGTGTGATCAAAACTACTCCGGTTTTGTAGAGTGAGTAACCCTGGGTACCACCGGGGCGATTGATTTGTGGACCATCGATCTGTAGATCAGATCGACGGAGGGAGTGAATTAAGCTATGCACCGGCGAAAACCTTTTCAAACCCTACAAAAACACAAAAAATTAATATAAACAAAGGTTTCATATGTCAGGATGGTTTTATATATACGAAGTGGATAGGCGCCCGACTGCGGGGCCTTGGTCCATATGGAAAGCAATATGATCGGGGGCTATAAAATACAGGGCTAATTGGCATCGGAGTTTTAAACATGGCAAATAGACTTATGCGCTCATATTTTGCGATGCGATAAACACTTTGTGGGTCTAGCACCTGGTTCTAGGGTGTGGACATGTGGAGGGGAAGTGGCTTAAAACTTAGCCTAAGGGGGCTTAAGTCTGTAATATAAAAATGTGTTTTTATGAAAATTTTCAAGTTTTTCAATGGTTGTGAGGGTTTAGATAAGGCAAAGAAAGAGTCTTAAACCTTATCAAAGGGGTTTTGAGGGAGGGGAAAGGGGAAAAATATAAAAATGAAGGATTTTTTATGGAGAATAAAGGGGTAAAAATGAGGTTAGTTTTGGAAGTGGAAGGAGGGGAAAAGGATGATTTTGCAGCATTTTTTCCTCATGAAATCAGTAGAATTCCAGAGTATAAAATGGGCACAGTAGGGAAGATTTTGGACAGAGGCATGAGGCCTTCAAGAGGATTTAAGAGCCAACACTTTTTGCAATAAAATGTGTTCCTTGACAGCTCCAAAAATTATTTAGCCACCTTTTGGCATAACAAATTTCACAAGTGGCTAACACCCTCCACTAGGGCATCCGCCATATGCATGTCTACCTAGATTCCTAGTTAGTAGTCTCGAAGTTAAACCAAACATTTGAAACCAGAGATGCATTTATAAAATATTTGTGTGTCAGAAGATTAATTAGACAATTTGATTATATTACATTCTCACATGTATCAAGGAATCAAAACCTAACAGATAATTTCATAGCTAACAATATCCTAGACTAGAATGCATCGCATGCAAACCACCATACATAAAAACCAAAAACATGTATATCCATCAGCATAACACAAATAGACATCACACCATGTAGAGCCGCAAAGAAGATCTCTCATATATATATATCAAAAAATATGTGTATCAGAGTAAAAAAATAGTATCAATGGCCCATTGGCCAGCCTAAAAAATATAGAGGTCGTCAAAAATAAGGGAAGCATCCTCATAGTGGGTGATTTCCCTGTGTACAAATCTACCCTAGGGGGTACCCCTTCAGGAGGAGCACGTGGGCCCACCACTGCTCCTAGTACCACCACTAGAGCTATTGTCGCCACTGTGATAACTACCCATCGTAGAGTAGGCCGGTAGTCCCTCTCGTGGGCCATCACTATCTCTAGCCAATCTCGAAGTCATCCATAAGACCTCGAGCAGGCATCTCATGGGTCAAACGGTCCACTCGAACCAGAAGTCCTCTAGTGCCTCTACCTGAGCTGTAAGTGCTACGATGCGTGCCTCAGCCGCATCTGCATGAGCTCTCTCAGCCGATACCTCAGCTACACCCGTGCTACTACCCTCACCGGAAGGACCAGCACCATCCCCGCCGGGTCTACCAGCACCCTTGCCCAGTTCACCTAGGGCACCACCCCCCTGACCACCAGGCAGTCGTGGTAGAGGGTTGTGACCCACCAGTCGGGCCACTGGGTGTCCCACCTCGCCAACATCTGCACGAGTAACCAAAATAATGTTAGTGTCAATGAAAAACACTCAAGTACACAAAAAACTTGAGTAAATGCAGAAATATAACACATACCTGCGGGACCCCAAACATAACCAAAAGGGAGACCAATATCTGGATCACCCTGAAAGTCCATCCCCACGTAAGGGTATGGAAAGAAAATCTGTGGATTAGCCTCAAACCATGCCTCCATCGTGTCATTCCAATAATAACCTACCCTTCCACCACCACCGTGTGGCATCACCAGAGCCAACCTCCTCATACGTGGCTCCCTCGGCCCCCCAATAAGCACAGCCACCATGGGCCTCAGCAGCATGACCCTCTCGTACATGATGCTGCACAAAATTCTGGCGTACATAAATCATTTGGATCCATGCTGGACCTGGTTTAGTTGCGACACCATACCATCAAAGCCGAAATGGGAAAAATCAAAGAAATGCCCATTCCTCAAATGGCATAAAACCGCCAACTATGGGCTCAATTTCCGATGAGGAGAAAACGACCCCACCAGTCGCACAATAATGGCTAGAGCACACTACTCAGCCACATCTATCACTAAGGTGATATTGATACAACCCTCAGTAAGAGGCGCACCACCGCAATGCCTCCTCCAGAGCCTATCCATGTTCACTCATCCAGCAGGAAATGGATACCTCAGCGCCTCTCCCTGAGGCTGTAATCCGGTCACAAAGTAAATATTCGTCTCCGGATGGATAATAAGGTTCATCCCCCTCAAGACAAACATGTTTTGCCTCATGTGCCAATGTTGTATGATATAACGTAATAGATGGTCCTGTGACCGAAGGAACTCGTTTTCAGCCAGCTTCAAGAGGCCCCATGCAGCCAATTGATGGCGCGCCCTAGCATCAGCAGCCAGAGCGGTTCAGATCTCGGGCCAGTCTGATTCTCTCCACACCAACCTGCCAAGCAATAGGAACCCATCAGTACAAAGGAGAAAAATCAGAAGGGACAACAAACACCCAAGTTTTTTACAAAAACACTGTCGACAGGCGCACCCTTGCACGCAAAGATGTAGGAACAGCGCGCCCTTGTGTGGCTATACCTGAGAAATGAGCACAAGGGGGGCACCTATTTTCCTAGATCGCCCGTGCAATATAGGGAAAAAATCCCCTTTGAGGTCGTACAAACCTAATTTGTACAGTCCCCAACGTCACCAAACTGAAAAAATTAAAATGAACGGCGTCATGAGAGTTACCTCGGCATAGTATCGCTAATCCCCAGTACACAGGCTGATCACAACAGCAAGAAAGGCTCTGTTATCACCTCTTATCTCCCAAAAATCAGCAAGTACAAATGAATAGGATTAGTGCCATAATCCCTTATTTATCACCCTTTTCCAGAACTTCGGAGGTCCATAACAGGAGATCAGAAGGTCCATTCTGCAAACTGTAAGTTGCACCATAATCAATATACCATGACAAACAAAAGCGATGCCCTACATTCGCTTTTCGAAGAAATATTTTTTCAAGCACCGACAGGTATGCACCCTCCCATCTTAATTTCAAAAATTCATGTTTTTCAATACTATTGGATGAAAATAATATTCTTCACCTTGAGGTAGTTATTTTTGTAGGAATAACTCGCAAACCATTCACAACACCCACCACCAAAAGTTCTGGAGCAGGTATCATTCTACCCTCAGCATGATAGAGTCCCAGAAAACTTTGCATATCCTGACATCATTTCTCCATCAGAAATAAACCATAGGTTTCTCATACCCGACCACGTTTATCATCACCTCACCCTACATATGATAAACATCCGCGATGGTCGATAGAGCCTCCCCTCCATGGTGATCGTCATCCCAAGTAGACCATACATCACCCCGCAAGTGTTTCCATGGCCATACCATTTTTAGTCTGGGACGCACCTCATGCCCATCCATATACCATGTATAAGGTCAAGTTCACCATCTAAACCAACCCCCTTCCCAGACGATCGGGTTGTACAAGCACAATGAAAGCGCACCTCTACGCACCGCATTTTTCCCACCATACCTCCATCAACATTAACCCTTCTGCAACATCTTCTGCTTCATCAACCCCACACATGAGACCAACCAATGGGACCCCTACCCCCAGAAAAACACCGTCCTCACACCATCAAGTGAGCGACCCTCTTTCATGTTTTGGGGTACCCATCTCTGTGTTTTGTACAAACCAAACCCCATTATTTTATTCTTTTGGTAAGTGTACAAAGATCACAAACAATTCCCTTCACCTCTTCACCCTCACATAGCACTTTTTTCTCCCATGGCAGCAGTCCCCCATCTCCCTTGGTTGAAGTATTTCATACCCCCCATGCATGCACCATTACGACAATCATAGCCGGTTCATACCCGCCCTGGAAGTCCTACCGACTCCTGGGATTTTTCCCTTCAGAAATACCTATGACTGCCGCCAAGCTGCTCAAATATACTTCGACCTCGAGCCACTGAATCCCCATCATCCATTTTCAGCTACCGCTCACCAACATGCCTATGTTAAATCCAGTAAGGTTCGGTTAAGGCTTCCTTTTTGTTGACATCAACACCTCTTTTCCAAAAAGGAAGCGGTACCTTTGATGAACCCTCCCCATGAAAAGGGGTATCCTCGAGTGGCACTATGGGAGACATCATTGTCCATAGATGTCATCGATCCTATTAACATTCGACTACAACAAAAGCTTTCATGTCACGATGGTATCGTACCTTACAATCATTGCACTTTGATCAAGATCCGTCGAAGACCCATGCCTTTATAAGCGTCTCTGACAACAATACTTACACGGGAAGGTCCCAACCAGTACATATGCATACATTTCACATTGATATGACATACAAAGATTACGCATATGGGTACCACATTCCACCTATAATCAAAGAAAAAATTCCCCTGAGGGCGTCAGCAGTCGTCGTCAGCAACCACCAACATCACTACCACAGTAGTGACATAGACATCACATGTATCTGTCAATTTTGTTTAACTAGCCATAGCATCATGAGCATGGGACATGCTCGCCTCGTTGAAAATTTTCAAATATGTTGTATATTTTTTCTGCTTGCAGGGGGTCCCTTAGGCCATGGTAATCTCGAAACCAGTGGAAGGTGTTGTCTATTCTACACGCTGGCCTCACTCTCTCTCTCTCTCTCTGTGCATACAATACAGAAAAGAAACTATCATGTATTTCGGCTATACAATTATTCCTAGACCTCACACATTAGGGGGCATCTGTTAACACTGGAAAATAGTACAGTAGAAAATGACATCAGTTAATGTCGAGCCTAAGGATTTACAGGATAGGGATACATTATGGAATCAAAAAATATTTAAAATCTCTAAGGTTTTGAGAACATCAAATTTGAACTAGTCATAAATGCTCAAATGCATGCTTTTTCCTTCGAAAATAGCGCCTTCTGTGCGCAATGGAGCCCGATAAGCGCGCATTCCTGGAAATAGAAAAAATTCTCTTTCCGGGACCACAAGCAAGCAAAGGACAGTTTCGCCTTATGTGAAAGACACCTAAGGACAGCACTAGTGCCCCCTTAGGCATTGTGTGAGCACACAAAAGCATATTTCAGCACACAATGGAATCATGCCCCTCCCTTAGGTCACCATCCATCATGTACCAAGGGAGAGAAGGAGGTTTGAAAGCTCACCTATATAAACCCACAAAGAGATGAACAATTGGGGATCACAAGGTTATGCTGGCCAAAGTTGCCCAAGCAACAACAAAAATTTGTGTGACCCAAGGAGCTGAAGCAGGAGAGGACTCAGTTGTTAGCCACCCAACAATCTTAGTCCATTGCAGTAGAGAGCGAGTTGAACTATGTCAGAAGGCAGAACTTGAAGGATAAACATCCTTGCATCAAGACCTAGATCCAATGCCTAGGGGCCCTTTGGCAAGTGGGTAAGATTTGTTTTTATTCCAAGAATTCAATAAGAAGAGGCCATCGAGCTGTTTTTTACCTTGTTACTATTTGGAACTCTCTTTGTAGCTTCTTTTTTGTTTTTTGGTTTTAGTTTTTTAACATAGCATACTTTAGTGTATTACTTCATTTAAGTTTTATACTTTTGAGCTCCACCCAAATACTGCCTGTTACCTATAGTTTAGAGGGTAGACCACACTCTCTAAACTCGTGCGATTTCTTACACCCATGTGTCGAATCCACCACAACACCTCTAGTGCCAAACATGATTATTTTATTATTTATGTTTATGATTTCTCAAGGAAGTGTTGGATATTCTTAATGCGGAAGAAGGATGATAGATTCTCCAAGTTTGTAGAATTCAAGGAACTAATTGAGAAAGAGACCAAAAATAAGGTGAGGGATCTCAGGAGAGAAAATGGAGGTGAGTATATTTTGAATGACTTCAAGAATTTATGTTTAAAAGAAGGCATTCGAAGATAGCTAACAACACCCCACAACCCACAATAGAATGGGGTAGCTAAGAGAAAGAATTAGAGTATTGTTCGAGCTGCGAGAGATATGCTACATGACCAAGGCTTGCCACTGCATTTTTGGGCAGAGGCATGTAACACATTAGTATACTTGAAGAACTAGATTCCTCATCGGATTCTTGGTATGATTACACCAAAGGAGGCCTTCTCGGGGAAAAAGTTGAAAATGTCTCACTTTAGTATTTCTCGAGCCTTTGTTTACAGTCATGTCTCCAAAGATTCAAGGAAGAAGCTTGAGATGATAGCAAAGTTGGGAGTTCTTGTGGATTACACTGAAACTCCACACAATTACCGTATGTACTTATATTCCCTCAGAATGGCAGTTGTGCAAAAAGATGTAAATTTTGATTAGGATAAAGTGATGTGGTTCTCTCTTGAGAGGGAGCTTCATATCCCACCTAAAGAGGAGGTTTATCTACAAAGAAGGACCTCGGGGAATTTATGGAGTAGCCACAAATTGAGGATCACAGAGGAGGTAGAGTTGATACATACACTCAAGAAGAACCATCTAGAGAAGGCAGAAAAAGAACTAAGGAAGATGTTAGAGTTATGCAATATGTGAGGGAGAATGTGGGAGCTCCTTTGAATTTACGTAGACAAAGGAGGTCACCTGAGAGGTACATTGGATACATGGCTCTAATGACTAACCTTGTAGAGACAGATCCATCCTCTTTCGAGGAAGCAATAGAGAAACCTATTTGGGTTGAGGCAATGGTGGAAGAATATGAATCCATTGTAAAGAATAGTGTTTGGGAAGTGGTCCCAAGAATGGCATATAAATCAGTTGTGGGTTCGAGATGGATATTTAAGGATAAGCATGTCATCAAAGGAAACATAGATAAGTATAAAGCCAAATTTATGGCCAAAGGATTCTCTCAAGTTGAGGGAACTGACTATGAGTAAACCTTTGCTCCTGCAGCAAGGTGTTCATCCATCAGATCAATTATGACATTGGTTGCATAGATGGCGTGGAAGATCCACCATATGGCGTTGATGATTTTATATTAACTGGTGGTGAGTAGTTGATCATCTCTTATAGGGATGACCTTGCAAAGGAATTTTATATGAAGGACATGGGTCTCATGCGTTACTTCCTCGGGTTGGAAGTATATGGAAAGACGATGGTGAATTGTTTTTGTCTCAAGGAAAATATTCCAATGAGATACCGTAGATATTTCACATGGAGAGTTGTAAACCCATAGAGACACCTCTAGTGACCAATTGGATGAAGGAGAATGCCACTTTAGGTGAAGAATTAGATGTTACCATTTATTGACAGCTACTGGGTTCACTAACGTATATTGCGAACACACAACCAGATATGTGCTATGAAGTTAACCAGCTGAGCCAAGCTCTGGTTAGGCCAACCAAATTGTATTGGAAGGAAGAAAATCATGCTTTATGGCACCTCAGGGGCACTACCTAATTTTGATTATGGTACAAACAGACAAAGGGAGTGAAGTTGTGTGGCTTCACATATGCATATTGGGTAGGGAGTCCATCCGAAAAAAATACTACATTAAGTGGAATTTTCAGTGTTGGGCCCACAACAGTTTCCTAGTACAACAGGAAGAAAATATCTGTGGCGCTTAGCTTGGCATAAGTAGAATACATGGTTGCAAGTTAAGAAACATGTGAGGCAATTAGGATGAGAAAGACACTTGTGGGATTTTTTGGTCAGATGATGGATCCAACTGTGATCTATTGTGATAACCAGAGTTGCATCAAGCTCTCTGAGAATCTGGTATTTCATAATCCATCTAATCTGAATTTGAATATTAGTTTGGTTGTACTAATTTCATCTTTAGAATTATAAAAAATTTGTTGATCTTTTTCTTCATGTGCATAGGTTTGTTGAGGTGTTTGTGCGTGTTAAACAAGTAAATGTATCAAGTTTTATGTTAAGGTCATGAGCATAATAAATAAAACATAATGCTAAACAACAACAATAAAATGTACAGAAAACCATCAATATGATCCATTAACATATTTTTTTAATGGAGTTCACCCCTCCTGGGCTACATCTCCTTTTTCCAGCTTTTGTGGCTTAGGCCTCTGTATTAGCTCAAAATGGAAAAAATTGTTTTTTACAATCCTCTACTACTCCTAAAACCTGCTCCAACATGCTCAAAATGTCTGAATCATCTAGAATAGACTCTTCTTGAGCCCAGTTTGGTCAAATTTTGCAAAATTTATGGTCTCCTCAATTCTGGCCTAGGAAACACCACTAAATCTGGAGATAAACCCTGTTAAGACTGCCAAGTTTGGAGTTCTGCTACAATTGGAAAACTCCACCAACTCCATCGTCAAATTAATTGGATTAATTAACAGATAATTTTGGTTTAATTAGTTGATAAGCAGGTTTTAGCGCTAACCACACTCTTACCATAATTTGAATTAACGATAAAGATAAGTGGGATTTAAACATGGATTAGTGGTTAATAAATCCACATTAAAATTTAATCTCCACCCATTTTTTAGCCTCTACCATAGGTTATAGCACCAAGGTTCCGTGGTGAGGGGGTTGGCCCCCTCCTTACCCCCGCTGGTTCAACCATATTAATATAAATATATTCCACAACCCATAATAGTTAAGTCTCACAATGCGTGTTTGGTGGTAAGGAAGGCGCGTTATGTGCGGGAGGTCGCGGGGTCGAACCCTGACCTCCGCCCAGCCTCTATATAAAAATTTTCACCTGCGTATAATATATATATGATTCCTGACCTTTGATATATGAACCATAATTAGGACATACCTGGGTCCACTAGAGGAAGCACGTGGCAGCCCCTGGCTGCACCACGTGTCCACCTCTGGTTGTACTATTTCCCACCATATAATAAAACACAATGTACCCATAAATAATATGATTTCGACCTTAGGAGGTAAAAAAAATTTCACCTTAACCCAACTTTCCAGCAAATCTTGGAGTGACACTTGTCACAATGTGATGGGGAAAACTGAAGGAATATTCCCTTAATATATATATATATATATATATATATATATATATATATATATATATATATATTTCTGACTAGACTTCCATGTCACCATTCTATCCTTTTCTGCAAAAAATTTAGTTGTTTAGGAAAACTAACAACAGGCTTTATCTTCCTCATACAGAGCTTGTTTTTTATGAAAAAAATTGCGTCAGATTCCTAGTGATGAGCTCTTCATTTTCATTCAGGTTCCAATCAATTCTAAGCACTTCCATTTTTTAGCTTAACACTGAGCACCTAAACATTCCTCCCCACTAGAAGCTTTTTCGACACCAAAATATCTTTGATTACTGAACATGTGGATGAGGGTATAGTTCCCTCACTGTTCCAGTCTCAATCCACTGAAATTTTCCCATTTTCATCAACTTGATATTTTCACAAAAAATAATATTTTACCTTGACTCTTGAGACCCTCTCTTGCTGCTATAGACACCGTCGTGCTGCAATTTTCCTGAATTTGTAGATCAGCAAGTTATCCTTGCAGAAACAAACATGTTCCCACCTCAGTCACCAAACAAAGGAAACTTAAAAATTGTCTCACCTCAAACACTATCGTCATCGCAATTCTTAGTTGATCTTGCTTTGTACTTGTGTCGACTTTTGACCAAGTATTTTCTCCATTTCCATGTACCCTTTGGAAACCAAAAACAAGAACTTGTGGAACCTATGCCTTATTTTTCAAATTTCTTTGGCGCTTTCTCTTAGAGCTTTGCACTCCCTTGCACTGGAATCTTGTTTCCAACGTTGCTCAACACTAATGTTGATTGCTGCAAATATTTCACATCTTGTTTACCTCCTTTCAAAGGATACCTATTAGAGTCCTAAAACATCTCCTTACAAGCATAAGCAACCTTAATGAAATCAACTTGTTCATCTGATGCATCTTTTTGAAAGGTCTCATTCAAAACATCTCTATGTTTGATCATTAACAAAGTCAAATTTTGACTTGCATTCATTATTCTCTTCATTTCTCTTGCATGTATAAGAGACAAACTTGTCTTATTCTTATGCTCTCTAACTATGTACTCAATTCCATCTTTAAACAAGTGATACTTATTCTCATGGTGATGAAATACTGCTTTCCTATCATAAAGTTAAGGACTTCCCCAAAAAATACCTGAAATCTCAAGCAGCACTACATCAAGTTCAACTTCATCAGGAAAGTTTGACTTGATGGCAAACCTTAGAGTGCACCTTCTTGTTTGATCTGAAATTGTGTGAACAAAGTATTTCTTATACAGAGATTGACAGTAGGGGCTTATACTGGTTATTTCACCTTTACTAGAAAGGATGAAACCAGAAGCTTTTGGCCCACTTACTGGCTCTACCTAAAGAAATATAATGTAAACACTAAATAGATTTGATCAATGAAAGTATTTGTTTATGTGCAAAGTATTCATTAATCAAACTTTTATGTGTGAATAAGCAAGTTCAAGTATTCTGCATTGGAAGTAATGTGGTTTGAAGTGAAACTAATTATTTTTGTTCACTGTATAAGTTTGATTGGGAAAAGTGAACTTATGAAAATTTATTGTATAATGAAGTAAAATCTAAAATATAACAGCAAAAATGCACAACATAACAGTAAGCATTTGTTTAAGCAGTTCACCCCTCTCTTGGGCTACCTTTGCTGGGTCCAAAAGCTCTAATTAGGCTTTTCCCTCTTTCATTAATGCTCAAATTAAGAATTACACTATGTAGACAAATTCGGTCTAGTTTGGACAAATTCTGAGCAACTTCATTTTTGAGCATTTTTCTACAAGAGACTTGATCTCCTGACCACACCTCCCAAATGGGCAGCTTTTGGACCCCAAAAGCTCTCTGATTACAGAAAATGATGATGTGGAGACTGATTCTCCACTCTTCCACCCTTGAATATCTAAAATCTACCCTATTTCATCAAATGAAGCTTTTGAGAAAATGATAATCTGTCTCTGGAATCACCTGATTGACCATTGCTAAGATTGATGGAGTCATGATGCAAATGATTAAAATTTGCAGAACAGAAATTGTAATTTGCAGAAAACAAACTTTTTCTACACTGATCAAACTTCCCAGAAGACTTAAAATAACTGTCACCTTGCAAATTTTTCCCATGGCGAATTTTATCATTCTGAAACCAACTTTTTCCCATGCTGAATTGTGTGTCCTCCTTGCTTGCACTACTTTGCTTTGACACTTCATTCACTGCATTAGCTGACCCAAAAGTTAATTTGCGCAACATAACATCATCTTCTTTCAAAGACAAACTGTTATCAAACTGAGACAAATCATTAGCAACATCATAAAAAGGTGAATGTTCAAAATCTGGTCATTTCAACATTATCAAAGTTATACTTTGACTTGCATTAACCAGTCTTTTCAATTGACTTGCATTGAGTAAAGAATATTCCAGCTTCTTCTTGTGTGCTCTCACAATGTACTCTTTACCATATTTGAACAAGTGATACTTATTTTCATGGTGATGAAAGATAGCCTTCCTGTCAAATAAATAAGGACTTCCCAAAATAATACCTGATATATCAAGCGGCACCACATCAAGTTCAACTGTGTCAATAAAGTGTGCAGTTATTGCAAAGCGCAATATGCACTTCCTTGAAACTTGAAAATTGGCATCCTTACATATCCATCCAAGTGGATAAGGCTTCGGATGTGGAATGGTCTCAAGTTTAAGCTGCTTGACCAATTCTTCAGATATGAGGTTAGCTTGTGACCCACTGTCAAACAGTGTGTCAATTTTGGTATATTTTGAAACTACCCTCACATGGAACAGTTCAATTATTTCTTCCTCATTAGGAGCTTGTGTATGATAGTTTGAAGAACTAGCACTTGCTTGAGTTTCAATTTCCTTCCCTTTCAAACTTTTCAAACCCATGGCTGCAATTTTTGTTTCGTCACCTGAATCATCACCTAAATCTTGTGGTGTAGTTGTAGTAGCTGCATGTTTCTTCTTTCCCTTGTTTTGTTAAATTGGTTTCTTTTTTCAGGATGAAGTTTCCAGCAGTTTTTCTCTTCATGGCCACTCTTTGAACAATGTTTACAAATTACCTTTTCACCCTCTTGTTTGATAGATGCATTTTTCTTGCCTTTTCCTTTGTTTTTCTCTTTGTTCTTTCCTTTGAAAGTCGTGTTTCTACCCTCATCAAAAGTATTCTTTCCTCTAGCTTCTAAATGTGTAGCCTGCACACAAACTTCATCTAAGCTGGTAGGATTGAACATTAGTATAGTATGTTTAAGGTAACTGTGCAAACCTCCTATGTATTTCAACAAGGTGTCTTGACTTTGTAAGTCTACTCCAAGTAGAAGTGCTCTCCTTCTAAACTCTTGGGTATAATCTTGCACATTTTGACCCTTAAGTTGCCTAAAATTTTGCCAATTCATAATTTCTTTCTGAATATGAGCAAGACGATAAAACTGTTTCTTAATAGCAGTAATAAACTCATTCCAAGTTAGAGTTATCTTACCATGCTTTTTGATTTCCTCCCTGGTCTTGGCTTCCCACCAAACCAAAGCTGCACCATCCATTCTCAATGAGGCTAATTGGATTTTTGTGTCATCATCATGCAAAGTCTGAATCCTTAAATAGACTTCCAGCTGTCTAATCCAATTATCCAATTTTTTTGCATTCACATCACCATTAAACATCAGCAACTCAAACTTCACATCAAGCTTTAACAAAGGATTTTTAAGAGATTTTTTTGTTTTGTGTAACTGATTAACAGAAATTGAGGAGGATGATGTGGAGGAAGAGGATGACGATGGAGATGAAGGATCACCATTTCCTCCATTCCCTCTCTTAGACTCACCCTTGTCTTTCTTTCCTCCTGAAGAATCTCCTTCTTATTTTTGGTTTCTAGACCCTTCTCCAGCAATCCTATCATTTCTCTCCTGGTATAGGATCCTAACCATCACAGTCATGTCCAATAAAGCTTTTCTAAAGACTCTTTCTTCTTCCTTGGGATCCATTTCCTCATGTACTTCTCCTTCTCTGGAAGACATGTTTGTGGCTGATTCTAAGGCTAATGAGGATGAAATGGAAGGTGGAGATAATGGCACCCTAGCCCTCCTTGGTTGAGGATTAACTTGTGCTCTAACCAATTGACCTTCCCCTCTTTTCAATTTCAGCCTAGTAAGCATCAAATTTTGCAGAATAACACAATATTCTTGCACAAATTTCACAAAACCTTAAGCAAAACCTAGAGCTCTGATACCAATCTGATCTGAAATTGTGTGAACAAAGTATTTCTTATACAGAGATTGACAGTAGGGGCTTTTACTGGTTATTTCACCTTTACTAGAAAGGATGAAACCAGAAGCTTCTGGCCCACTTACTGGCTCTTCCTAAAGAAATATAATGTAAACACTAAATAGATCTGATCAATGAAAGTATTTGTTTATGTGCAAAGTATTCATTAATCAAAATTTTATGTGTGAATAAGCAATTTCAAGTATTATGCATTGGAAGTAATGTGATTTGAAGTGAAACTAATGAGTTTTGTTCACTGTATAAGTTTGATTGGGAAAAGTGAACTTATGAAAATTTATTGTATAATGAAGTAAAATCTGAAATATAATAGCAAAAATGCACAACATAACAGTAAGCATTTGTTTAAGCAGTTCACCCCTCTCTTGGGCTACCTCTGTTGGGTCCAAAAGCCTATAATTAGGCTTTTCCCTCTTTGATTAATGCTCAAATTAAGAATTACACTATGTATAAAGCCTCAAAAGGAAAAATTAGCTGCAAATTCAGAAACAGAGGACTGAAATTAGTATAAATCAACTATTCATTCACCTCCAATGGATGAGTATAGTCCAACACAGCTGATCTTTCACCAGGCCCTAGTGGCTTCACAACCAAAATCACTGATAAAATCACTAATAGAGCACCCTGATGGCTCTGCAACCTATCCCAACAGCTCCATAATGCTTCAATACCCCAAAATCAAAAAAAAATTCATCCAAAATGGACTTCCCTAGCCAAAGTTATGGCTAACTGAAGTTTTGCCCAGTGTCCCCTAGAAAAACTCCACTAAATGTGGAGAACTGGAGTTAACTCCAGTTAAATATGGCGACAGGCGCTAAAATTGGGGAACCATCGAAAATTCCGCCGAATATGAGGTGCTAACGGATAATCCCCCATGTGGTTGCACCGATCGGACTTCATTAATCAAACTTAGAGTTAAATTCGGCATTGGATAATGTTTAACCATATATATTAAAACCTCCGCACCAAGCGCTATATCCACGAGACCTTGGCCTGACGTGTTACGCGCCAAAAAAAATTCAAACTTTAAATATGAATTCGCGCATATGGTTATTAAGAACTGCCGCTGTGACCCAACGGTCAGGCCGCTCAGTTGGCTCCGCCACGACCAGGGGTCGATTCCTTCCGCGACCATAAAAATTTTTCAACGCCCATTTCATTTGGAACTTGGGGCCACGTGGCGGCCTCTGCACTGGCCACGTGGGGCCCTTTCATTGGCTGCTTGCGAAATATTCCACAGAATATTCTATGGAATATTCCCAGAATATTCTGTGGAATATTCTTTTTTTAATAAAAATAATTTTTTATAAAGTCAATTTTTGGCCATTTTTTAACTGAAATTGGAAAACTTGAAAGCTGAATATATTTCTCATACAGTGTCGGTTTTCAGTGTCGTTCGCGTCTACATGATCGTTTTTCCGAGCTCTTTCCAGTCGGTCTAGTTTGGACAAATTCTGAGCAACTTCATTTTTGAGCATTTTTCTACAAGAGACTTGATCTCCTGATCACACCTCCAAAATGGGAAGCTTTTGGACCCCAAAATCTCTCTGATTGCTGAAAATGATGATGTGGAGACTGATTCTCCACTCTTCCACCCTTGAATAACTAAAATCTACCTGATTTCATCAAATGAAGCTTTTGAGAAAATGATAGTCTGTCTCTAGAATCAACTAATCGACCATTGCTAAGATTGACGAAGTCATGATGAAAATGATTAAAATTTGCAGAACAGCAATTGTAATTTGCAGAAGAAAAAAAAAAAATTCTACACTGATCAAACTTCCCAGAAGACTTAAAATAACTGTCACCTTGCAAACTGTTCCCATGGCGAATTCTATCATTCTGAAACCAAATTTTTCCCATGCTGAATTGTGTGTCCTCCTTGCTTGCACTGCTTTGCTTTGACACTTCATTCACTGCATTAGCTGACCCAAAAGGTAATTTTCGCAACCTAACATCATCTTCTTTCAAAGACAAACTGTTATCAAACTGAGACAAATCATTAGCAACATCATAAAAAGGTGAATGCTCAAAATCTGGTCATTTCAACATTAACAAAGTTAGACTTTGACTTGCATTAACCAGTCTTTTCAATTGACTTGCATTGAGTAAAGAATATTCTAGCTTCTTCTTGTGTGCTCTCACAATGTACTCTTTACCATCTTTGAACAAGTGATACTTTTTTTCATGGTGATGAAAGATAGCCTTCCTGTCAAATAAATAAGGACTTCCCAAAACAATACCTGATATATCAAGCGGCACCACATCAAGTTCAACTGTGTAAATAAAGTGTGCAGTTATTGCAAAGCACAATATGCACTTCCAAGCCCCAACGGTTACCTCAAGCGGTAGTGAGCCAATACGTGGTCCTCTCCGTTGAGGGAGGTCATGGGTTCGATTCTTGAGTCCTTTGGGGTTAGGCCCCGAAAGTCGGTCGAACGGTTTACCGTGCGTACCATCCAGAAATTCTGGGGAAGTACGCCCGGGTTTCCCGTGAGCTTTCCACTCATGAAAAACAATATGAACTTCCTTGAAACTTGCAAATTGGCATCCTTTCATATCCATCCAAGTGGATAAGGCTTCGGATGTGGAATGGTCTCAAGTTTAAGCTGCTTGACGAAGTCTTCAGATATGAGGTTAGCTTGTGACCCACTGTCAAACAGTGTGTCAATTTTGGTATATTTTGAAACTACCCTCACATGGAACGGTTCAATTCTTTCTTCCTCATTAGGAGCTTGTGTATGACAGTTTGAAGAACTAGCACTTTCTTGAGTTTCAATTTCCTTCCCTTTCAAACTTTTCAAACCCATGGCTGCAATTTTTGTTTCATCACCTGAATCATCACCTAAATCTTGTGGTGTAGTTGTAGTAGCTGCATGTTTCTTCTTTCCCTTGTTTTTGTTAAACTGGTTTCTCTTTTTAGGATGATGTTTCCAATAGTTTTTCTCTTCATGGCCACTCTTTGAACAATGTTTACAAATTACCTTTTCACCCACTTGCTTGATAGATGCATTTTTCTTGCCTTTTCCTTTATTTTTCTCTTTGTTCTTTCCTTTGAAAATCTTGTTTCTACCCTCATCAAAAGTATTCTTTCCTCTAGCTTCTAAATGTGTAGCCTGCACACAGACTTCATCTAAGATGATAGGATTGAACATAAGGATAGTATGTTTCAGGTAACTGTGCAAACTTCCTATGTATTTCAACAAGGTGTCTTGACTTTGTAAGTTACTCCAAGTAGAAGTGCTCTCCTTCTAAACTCTTGGGTATAATCTTGCACATTTTGACCCTTAATTTGCATAAAATTTTGCCAATTCATAATTTCTTTCTGAATATGAGTAAGAGGATAAATTTTTTTCTTAATAGCAGTAATAAACTCATTCCAAGTTAGATTTATCTTACCATGCTTTTTGATTTCCTCCCTGGTCTTGGGTTCCCACCAAACCAAAGCTACTCCATCCATTCTCAAAGAGGCTAATTGGATTTTTGTGTCATCATCATGAAAATTCTGAATTCTTAGATAGACTTCCAGCTGTCTGATCCAATTATCCAATTTTTCTGCATTGACATCACCATTAAACATCGGCAACTCAAATTTCACATCAAGCTTTAATAAAGGATTTTCAAGAGATTTTTTTGTTTTCAGGTAACTGGGATTATCGTAAATTGAGGAGGATGATGTGGAGGAAGAGGATGACGATGGAGATGAAGGATCACCATTTCCATTCCCTTAGACTCACCTTGCCTTCTTTCTTTCTCCGAAGAATCTCCTTCTTATTTTTGGTTTCCTAGACCCTTCTCCAAAGAATCCTATCATTTCTCTCCCCGCAGGATCCAAGTATCTCGGGCCTATGTCCAAGAAAGATTTTCTAAAGACCCTTTCTTCTTCCTTGGGATCCATTTCCTCATGTACTTCTCCTTCTCTGGAAGACATGTTTGTGGTTGATTCTAAGGCTAATGAGGATGAAATGGAAGGTGGATATAATGGCACTCTAGCCCTCCTTGGTTGAGGATTAACCTGTTCTCTAACCAATTGACCTTCCCCTCTTTCAATTTCAGCCTAGTAAGCATCAAATTTTGCAGAATAACACAATATTCTTGCACAAATTTCACAAACTTCTTAAACACAACCTAGAGCTCTGATACCAATCTGATCTGAAATTGTGTGAACAAAGTATTTCTTATACATAGATTGACAGTAGAAGCTTTTACTGGTTATTTCACCTTTACTAGAAAGGATGAAACCAGAAGCTTCTGGCCCTCTTATTAGCTCTGGCTAAAGAAATATAATGTAAACACTAAATAGATTTGATCAATGAAATTATTTCTTTATGTGCAAAGTATTCATTAATCAAAATTTTATGTGTAAATAAGCAAGTTCAAGTATTCGTCAATGGAAGTAATGTGGTTTGAAGTGAAACTAATGAGTTGTGATCACTGTATAAGTCTGATTGGGAAAAGTGGACTTATGAAAAATTACTATTTAATGTAGTAAAATCTGAAATATAATGTACAAATGCACAAAGATAATGCTAGTGCATTGGTTTAATCACCACCTCTCTTGGCTACTGGTCCAAAAGCCTCTAAATAGGCTTTTCCCTCTTTCATTAATGCTAAAATTAAGAATTACACTGTGTAGAAAGCCTTAAAAGGAAAAATTAGCTGCAAATTCAGAAACAGAGGACTGAAATCAGTATAAATCGACTATTCATTCACCTCCAATGGATGAGTATAGTCTAACACAGCTGATCTTTCACCAGGCCCTGGTGTCTTCACAACCAAAATCGCTGATAAAATTATTGATAGAGTGCCCTGATGGCTCTGCAACCTATCCCAACAGCTCCAGAATGCTTCAATACCCCAAAATCCAAAAAAAAAATCGCTTCAAAAGGATTTTCCTAGCCAAAGTTATGGCTAACTAAAGTTTGCCCAGTGTCCCCTTGAAAAGCTCCACTAAATGTGGAGCAACTCCAGATAACTCCGACAAATTAGGAGACGGGTGCTAAAATTAGGGGTTTCGCCGAATTGACCACCAGTAATTGGTGCTAAGGGATAAGGCCCATAGGACCGCACTGATCGGAGGTGGTTTTTTAACTATGAGTTTCATTCGACATTGGATAATGCTTAAACCATATATATTAAAACCTCCGCACCAAGTGCTATATCCACGAGACCTTGGCCTGACGTGTTACGCGCCAAACAAAATTCAAAATTTAAATATGAATTCGTGCGTATGGTTATTAAGAACTGCCGCCGTGACCCCACGGTCAGGCCGCCCGATTGGCTCTGCCTCGACCAGGGGTTGATTCCTGCCGCGACCATAAAAAAAAATTAATGCCCATTTCATTTGGAACTTGGGGCCACGTGGCGGCCTCCGGGCTAACCACGTGGTGCCCTTTCATTGGCTGCCTATGGAATATTCTCCACTCTTCCACCCTTGAATAACTAAAATCTACCCGATTTCATCAAATGAAGCTTTTGAGAAAATGATAATCTGTCTCTGGAATCAACTGATCGATCATTGCTAAGATTGACAGAGTCATGATGCAAATGATTAAAATTTCGTAACGACTGTAATTTGCGTAAAACAAACTTTTTCTATTAATCGAGCAAACTTCCCAGAAGACTTAAAATAAATTTCACCTTGTAAACTGTTCCCATGGCGAATTCTACCATTCTGAAACCAAATTTTTCCCATGCTGAATGGTGTGTCCTCCTTGCTTGCACTGCTTTGCTTTGACACTTCATTCACTGCATTGGCTAACCCAAAAGGTAATTCGTGCAACATAACATCATCTTCTTTAAAAGACAATCTGTTATCAAATTGAGACAAATCATTAGCAACATCATAAAAAGGTGAATGCTCAAAATCTGGTTGTTTCAACATTAACAAAGTTAGACTTTGACTTGCATTAACCAGTCTTTTCAATTGACTTGCATGGAGTAAAGAAGATTCCAGCATCTTCTTGTGTGCTCTCACAATGTACTCTTTACCATCTTTGAACAAGTGATACTTGTTTTCATGGCGATGAAAGATATCCATCCTGTCAAATAAATAAGGACTTCCAAAAACAATTCCTGAGATATCAAGCGACACCACATCAAGTTCCACTGTGTCAATAAAGTGTGTAGTTATTGCAAAGCGCAATATGCACTTCCTTGAGACTTGCAAATTGGCATCCTTGCATATCCATCCAAGTGGATAAGGCTTGATGTAATGGTCTCAAGTTGCAAGTCATTAACAAGCTTTGAGAGGAGAAGAGCCAGACCCACTCATTGCAAATGCTGTGTCAATTTTGGTATTTTGAAACTACCCTCACATGAACAGCTCACCCTTTCTTCCCACAGGAGTTTGCATACATTAAGAACTAGCACTTTCTTGAGTTTCAATTTCCTTCCCTTTCAAACTTTTCAAACCCATGGCTGCAATTTTTGTTTCGTCACCTGAATCATCACCTAAATCTTGTGGTGTAGTTGTAGTAGCTGCATTTTTCTTCTTTCCCTTGTTTTTGTTAAATTGGTTTCTTTTTTCAGGATGAAGTTTCCAACAGTTTTTCTCTTCATGGCCACTCTTTGAACAATGTTTACAAATGACCTTTTCACCCTCTTGTTTGATAGATGCATTTTTCTTGCCTTTTCCTTTGTTTTTCTCTTTGTTCTTTCCTTTGAAAGTCTTGTTTCTACCCTCATCAAAAGTATTCTTTCCTATAGCTTCTAAATGTGTAGCATGCACACAGACTTCATCTAAGCTGGTAGGATTGAACATTAGGATAGTATGTTTAAGGTAACTGTGCAAACCTCCTATGTATTTCATCAAGGTGTCTTGACTTTGTAAGTCTACTCCAAGTAGAAGTGCTCTCCTTCTAAACTCTTGGGTATAATCTTGCACATTTTGACCCTTAAGTTGCCTAAAATTTTGCCAATTCATAATTTTTTTCTGAATATGAGCAAGAGGATAAAACTGTTTCTTAATAGGAGTAATAAACTCATTCCAAGTTAGAGTTATCTTACCATGATTTTTGATTTTCTCCCTGGTCTTGGCTTCCCACCAAACCAAAGCTGCTCCATCCATTCTCAATGAGGCTAATTGGATTTTTGTGTCATCATCATGCAAATTCTGAATCCTTAAATAGACTTCCAGCTGTCTAATCCAGTTATCCAATTTTTCTGCATTCACATCATCATTAAACATCAACAACTCAAACTTCACATCAATATTTAACAAAGGATTTTTAAGAGATGTTTTTGTTTTGTGTAACTGATTAACAGAAGTTGAAGAGGATGATGTGGAGGAAGAGGATGACGATGGAGATGAAGGATCACCATTTCCTCCATTCCCTCTCTTAGACTCACCCTTGTCTTTATTTCCTCCTGAAGAATCTCCTTCTTATTTTTTGTTTCTAGACCCTTCTCCAGCAATCCTATCATTTCTCTCCTGGTATAGGATCCTAACCATCTCAGTCATGTCCAAGAAAGCTTTTCTAAAGACTCTTTCTTCTTCCTTGGGATCCCTTTCCTCATGTACTTCTCCTTCTCTGGAAGACATGTTTGTGGCTGATACTAAGGCTAATGAGGATGAAATGGAAGGTGGAGATAATGGCACCCTAGCCCTCCTTGGTTGAGGATTAACTTGTGCTCTAACTAATTGACCTTCCCCTCTTTTCAATTTCAGCCTAGTAAGCATCAAATTTTGTAGAATAACAAAATCTTCTTGCACAAATTTCACAAACTCTTAAGCAAAACCTAGAGCTCTGATATCAATTTGATCTGAAATTGTGTGAAAAAAGTATTTCTTATACAAATATTGACTGTAGGGGCTTATACTGGTTATTTCACCTTTACTAGAAAGGATGAAACTAGAAGCTTCTAGCCCACTTACTGGCTCTGCCTAAATAAATATAATGTAAACACTAAATAGATCTGATCAATGAAATTATTTGTTTATGTGCAAAGTATTCATTAATCAAAATTTTATGTGTGAATAAGAAAGTTCAAGTATTCTGCATTGGAATTAATGTGGTTTGAAGTGAAACTAATGAGTTTTGTTCACTGTATAAGTCTGATTGGGAAAAGAGAACTTATGAAAAGTTACTGTATAATGAATTAGAATCTAAAATATAACAGCAAAAATGCACAGCATAACGGTAAGAATTTGTTTAAGCAATTCACCCCTCTCTTGGGCTACCTCTGCTGGGTCCAAAAGCCTCTAATTAGGCTTTTCCCTTTTTCATTAATGCTCAAATTAAGAATTACACTGTGTAGAAAGCCTCAAAAGGCAAAATTAGCTGCAAATTCAGAAATAGAGGACTGAAATCAGTATAAATCTACTATTCATTCACCTCCAATGGATGAGTATAGTCCAACACAGCTGATCTTTCACTAGGCCCTGGTGGCTTCACAACCAAAATCGCTGATAAAATCACTGATAGAGTGACCTGATGGCTCTGCAACCTGTCCCAACAGCTCCAGAATGCTTCAATACCCAAAAATCAAAAAACAATTCGCCCAAAATGGACTTCCCTAGCCAAAGTTATGGCTAACTGAAGTTTTGCCCAGTGTCCCCTAGAAAAACTCCACTAAATGTGGAGAACTGGAGTTAACTCCAATTAAATATGGTGACAGGCGCTAAAATTGGTGAACCGCCAAATATGAGGTGCTAACGGATAAGCCCCCATGTGGCCGGACCGATCGGACTTCATTAATCAAACTTAGAGTTAAATTTGGCACTAGATAATGTTTAAACCATATATATTAAAACCTCTGCACCAAGCGCTATATCCACGAGACCTTGGCCTGACGTGTTACACGCCAAAAAAAATTCAAAATTTAAATATGAATTCACGCGTATGGTTATTAAGAACTGCCGCCGTGACCCAATGGTCAGGCTGCCCGGTTGGCTCCACCCCAACCAAGGGTCGATTCCTGCCGCGACCATAAAAAAATTTTAACGCCCATTTCATTTGGAACTTGGGGCCATGTGGCAGCCTCCAGGCTGGCCACGTGGCGCCCTTTCATTGGCTGCCTGCAGAATATTCCATAGAATATTCTATGGAATATTCCACAAAATATTCCCAGAATATTCTGTGGAATATTCTTTTTTTAATTAAAATAATTTTTTATAAAGTCAAATTTTGGCCTTTTTTTAACTGAAATTGGCAAACTTCAAAGCTGAATATCTTTCTCATACGGCGTCGGTTTTCAGTGCGTTCATGTCTACAGGATCGTTTTTCTGAGCTCTTTCCAGTCGATCTGGTTTGGACCAATTCTGAGCAACTTCATTTTTGAGCATTTTTCTACAAGAGACTTGATCTCCTAATCATTGTTACCTGCAAGTTTTCATTCTTGCATATCCACCCTAAAGGATAAAATCTTGGATGTATAAAATTTTCAAGGTTTAGCTTCTTAACTAAGTCTTCGGAAATCAAATTAGATTGAGAACCACTATCAAATAGTGTGTCTATATTGGTATTTTTAGAAACGACTCTAATATGAAAGAGTTCAATTATTGTATATTCATCTTGAGTTACACTAGAACAAATTGAAGAACCAGTGCTTGCTATGTTCTTACCTTTCAAAAACATTGTTGTAATCTTGGTTTCATCTCCTAAATCTGAACCTAAGCCATGTTCAATTATTGCAACAGTTTTTCCCTTCTCTTTGGCTTTCAGTTTGTTTGGCTTCAACTCTAGATGAAGTTGCCAACAATGGTATTCATCATGGCCATTCTTCGAACAATGTTTACATGTGAGTTTCTCTTTCTCTTTTTTTATAGAGAGATTTCTCTTTCCTCTTCCATTAAACTTGCCCTTTCCTTTACCCTCATACTCAATAAAACTATTGTTGTTCTCATCTACACTCTATTTCCCTCTTGCTTCTAAATGTGTGGCTTGAATACAAACCTCATCTATGTTTGTGGGATTGAACATGAGAATAGTGTGCCTAAGGTAATTATGAAAACCCCCAATATACTTTAACAAAGTTTATTGGGAATAAATTTAATACCCAAAATAAGATATTTTCTCGTAATTAATTCATGAGTATAATCTTGCACGCTTTTCCCTTTCAATTGTCTAAACTTCTGCCAATCCATAATGGAATTTTTCATGTAAGATAGAGGATACAATTGGCTTTTAATGGCAGCAATAAAACTTGACCAAGACATTGTGATCTTACCGTGTTTTTTAATCTCTTCTTAAGTTCTTTCTTCCCACCATACAAGTGAAAAACCCTCCATCCTCAAGGAATCCAATTGAATATTTATGTCATCTTCTTGAAGGTTCTGAATTCTGCAATAAACCTCCAATTAATGAATCCAATTATCTAGCCTCTCTACATTCACTCCGACATTATACAATGGAAGCTCAAATTTGACATCAAGTTTTAGTAAGGGATTTTTTATTTTTGGATTTTTTGATTGAGTATGGGTTTTTTTTTGCTATGGAAGTGGAAGATGATGAAGATGGGGATGATGAGGATGATGATGAATATGGTGGAGATGGATATGGCTTTCCTCCACTTCTTTTTGAATCCTTCTCTTCATCATTTTTGCTTTATGATGTTCCCTATCCATGTGGAGACTTAGAATTCCCTTAAACCGACATGGTGCTCCTCTCTTCAAAGAGGATCATAACCCTTTTAGCTAGCTCATATAAATCCTTCTTGTATGCTTCATCTTTTGAAATACCTTCAGTCTCTCCTACACTTGGCATGATGGCTATGGATTCAAGCTTAGCTTCTAGTGCAACTTGTGCCTCCTCAATGTCAGCTAGAGATAAAACTTGAGGTGCTTCAAGTGCAGCTGTGAGTGAAACTTTTGATGGAGATGGTGGCCTTAAGGCTCTCCTTCTTCTAGTCCTAACCTCGGGACTAGCAACAAAAAAATTCCATTCTCCTCTCTGCAACTTTAACCTTGTAATCATCACAAATTTGCAACCATTAAAACCCTAATTGCACAAAACTCAAGAAAATCAAGAAAATAACCTTTCAACCTTTTCTCTGATACCATCTTGATCTAAATTTGAATGTTATTTTTGTTGTTCTAATTTCAAGTTCAAAATTATAAACACTTTTTTGATATTTTTCTTCATGTGCATAGGTTTCTTGAGGTGTTTCTGAGTGCTTGCCAGGTAAATGGATCAATTTTTATGTTAAATTCATGAGAATAATAACATTAAAACATAATGCTGAACAACAACAATAAAATGTACAACAAACCATCAAAATGATCCATTAACACGGTTTTTTGATGAAGGAGTTCAACCCCTCCTGGGCTACATCTCCTTGGTCCAGCTTCCATGGCTTGGGCCTTTGTATTAGCTTAAAATGGGTAAAAAGTGTTGTTTACAAGCCTCTAATGCTCCTGAAACCTACTCCAACATGCTCAGAATGTCCAAATCATCTAGAATAGACACTTCTTGAGCCCAATTTGGTCGGATTTTGCAAAATTTATGGCCTCCTCAATTCTGGCCTAGGAAACTCCAATAAATCTAGAGATAACTCCAGTTAACCCTGCCAAGTTTGGAATTCCGCCGCAATTGGTGGACTCCACAAACTCTGCCACAAAACTAATTGGGATTAATTAACTGATAATCTTAGGTTAATTAATTTATAAGTAGGTGTTAGCGCTAAACGTGCTCTTACCATAATCTGAATTAACAATAAAGATTAGCGTTATTTAAACCTAGAATAGTGGTTAATAATGCCACATTCAACTTTAATCTTATTTCATTGTTTAGCCTCTGCCATAGGTTATAGCACCAACATTCTGTGGTGAGGGGGCTGGCCCCCTCCTTACCCCCACCGGCTCAACCATATTAATATACATATATTCCGCAACCCATAATAGTTAAGTCTCATAGTGCAGGTATAGTGGTGAGTAAGGCACGTTGTGTCGAGGAGGTCACGAGGTCGCGCCCCAACCTCCACCCAGCCTCTATATAAAATTTTGCACCTACGTATAGCATATATATGATTCCCAACCTTTGATATATGGACCATAATTCAGTCATACCTTGGTCCACCAGAGGCGGCACGTGGTGGCCTCTGGCTGCACCACATGTCCACCTCTTGTTGGACCATTTCCCACTATATAATAAAAAACAATGCACCCATAAATAAAAAGATTTCTACCTTAGGAGGTAAAAAAAAAATCACCTTAACCCAACTTTCCAGCAAATCTTGCAGTGGCCCTTGTCACAATGTGATTGGGAAAACTAATGGAATATTCCCATAATAATTTTTTTGTTGACTAGGTGGCCATGTCACCATTCTGTCCTTTTCTGCAAAAATTTAGTTGTTTAGGAAAGCGAAAATCAGGCTCTATATTCCTCATGTCGAGTTATTTTTCGATGAAACAAATTGTGTTGGATTCCTAGTGACGAGCTCTTCACTCTCATTCAAGTTCCAATTGATTCTAATCACTTCCATTTTTTAGCTTAACACTAAGCACCTTATCACCATCCAAGCATATAAATATATGAAATCATGATTTAAAGGATTGTGTGCAGAGGCAGAAAATGTTGCTACAACAAATTTCGAGAGAGGAAAAAGATGTTGAGATCTTGATAAAGGCTTTGGTGAGAGGGAAGTTTAAGTTCCACAAGTGTATGATAGGGGTGGTTGATAATCCCTTTCTTGCTGAGAGGGAGTGTTGAAAAATGCAACAAGAAAGTCTCAATTTGACTTTTCCTCGATCAAATTGACTTGGATCTAGTTAACTTGTGTGACATGGCTCTCATCACTCAGTTAGCTCAGTAAATTTAAGTTAGAGGGCTTGGAGTTCAATTAAGCATGTGTGGTTGCTAATTTGTAGCAATCAAGGTCAATTATTTCAATTTGTTTTCAATTAAACTAGTTCTAAGTGTTGATAGAACTAGTGGAAGGTCAGTTGCGCATAGGGAAAATAGTATAACTCAGTGCTCATCTATTTAACTAATCAATCAACTCAAAATAGCTAGTGCATGTAGAGAATTTGAGTTCCCTTGATGTGGTGGAGATTCCAAGGCAGTGTATTATCAATTTTAGACTAGTTTTGAGTGTACAAGTGTTGCATGGAGTCATATGACCCACCTTGGGAATTATGCAATCAATTGGAGTAAAATTCCTAAATAATAGGGGCCTAATCCCTCAAGATTTGCGAAAGGAAATAGGGGCTCAAGATTAGGAATAAATTGACCAAGTTTGGGTCAGAGCTTCTCAGTGAGGAGAGAGATAGGTTATTCACTTGTAGGTTGAGCTCAGAGCGAGCTAGAAATTATAATACATTCTCTATTCATCATATTAATGCAAGCATGCTTAAGGAGTTTTTAGTAGTTGCTTTCCCCTAGACAAATATTGTGCATGTGTGTTATTTATTATTGCATGTCTGAGATTGTTGTTCTAAATTGTGAATTGAATTTCGCAGAACAATAGAATAGAATTGTGTCTCTTGATTTAGATTAAAATTCCTTGAGCAGTTGCAATTCTACACCATATTTCTACATATTTTAATATTGGACGGGAAATAAATCCAAAATTGAGGCTAGGGACATTTTGACAAACTAAACTATGGACTAGAAGAAATAACATACATAGCTCGAGAATAACATGAGTCCGTAATATATGAAAAGGGAGAGGAGAGGGGGTAGTACCCAGCCAAGGTGCATTTGAAGAGGTCCAACCCATATTAGTCGATATTTAATTTGAAATATGAGCCTGCGATCCTTTGTGACCTTGAATATACCTCCATTGGACTATACTCTAGAACCTTCAGAATATGCGTCAAGGGATTCAACAATCCAATCCCCACTATGGAAACCTCCTTATTTATTTCAGAATTCTTAGCCAGGGAAACCTTCCTTCCCTTTGTTTTCCAAAAAAGGAAGTAAGCATTCTTTCATGATGTGTCCTATTTCGTGGGACCTTCAACATAAAAAGTGGATGCCTTCATATTCTATAATATGCATATGATTTCACCCATGATAGGAAATTTTCACAACAACCACAAGCCCCTCATGGGTGTCCATAATCACCATTATACAAGCATAAGCCATCCTTCCAAATTCCTAAAAAGATGTATCAATGCCTAAGTAAGTTCCAAACTTGTTTCCGAGTAGTTATAAAATATCTGGAGACCATAATTGCATAGGTAATCTTGGTAGCCTTACCTAGACAGGGCCTTCCACCAATTTTTGTCTGTTGGCATAAAAAAGAGGGCTCCACCTCTTGAGAAAAATCGGGGTCAAATAGATGCACCAAACCTTGTTCATTACCCAAGAAGCATCCTCTGTAGATTATAATTTGAGGGAAAACCAACCTTGCATGAGGGTTCGAACCACAGGGAATGAAAAAAACTCCTTTTCCCAAACCAATTTTTCCCACCCTCACAGTCTTTCCACCAAAAAATTCCTTCCACACACCCGACCAACTAGAAATCGCTGAGCAGTATTCATTATCTCCTCAAATTGGACTCCTTCTCCAAGGACTAGATTTTCTACCTCATCTTTGACCTTCGTGCATTTGACCTTCTTCATCATTTTTCTGCTTCTTATCCCTTCTCCAGACCCTAATGTTTGAAAGGGATCTTTTGATATTGGATGGGAAAATAAATGATCATTATCTCTACCCTTTCAAAGTTTCCACAAAAAAACACCTTTAGATTGAAGCCCTGACATCCCACCTTGACCAAATCCACATAGTTCCTTGCTCCATTAGTCCAACCCCCAAAGCCCAATCATCCAGCCTCACAATGAGACTGTTAATCACTAGTAAAAGCACAAGAGAGACAAACCCCAATTCTTCTTGAGTTTTCCAACAAACCTTCACTGAGCGACTCATTCATAAGACAAGGGTGTTTTGACTCAAATCCGTCGGTCTCCTGTAAAAATCCAACTGAAAGATCATTAATACCTTCACCTCCTTATTCAATAACATTTGGAAAGTTGAGAGAGAAGTCCACCTCAGGAGAAACCAGCGTACATCATTGTGACAAGAAATCATGGGCCTATGCCACATGGTCATAAAACCCTAGTGATAGATCCTTTGAACCCTTTGAAAAAACATAGTTGGCCTTATGTTGTGCACCGAGTTAATGAAAGAGTGTACCTGTAGATACTGATGAAACCATTTCCAAAGATAGGAGAGACCAAAGAATCCCTCACACCTGGAGAGCTAGGTGTAACTCACTCCTCCATTGCATGAGTCTAAGGTGGGATATCCATCTAGATGGGTTCAAAATCAGATGAGTCAATAGAAAAGTCTAATTCTTCATGCATACCTCCATGCCTTCAAAACCAACATACACCTAACCCAAAAGTAGTTTTAGAGGAGAAAAAACAGTTTCTAAATAAATCGCCAACTAGCCTTGCACCTTGTCCACATACCACCTTCTATTTCTTCAAGCGACCGACTTCTGACAACTTCCTATTATCTGAAAACTACAACATCAACCCAATAGCAAAAAATTAAATTAAATTAAATTCGAAATACATAATTCATTATATGTAATAATTAAAATAAAAAAATTAAACTTTAAATTCATTTAAATACTAATTTATTTCATTTAAATGAATCAATATATAATATAAAATAAATAATAATAAAATTAAACACTAAAAAATTATTCCTTTTATATTTAATATATTCCAATTTAAAATACATCCAAACTAATAACAATTAATCATCTCATTTTTATATAATTTATCTTTTTAATTATAGGTTAAATATCAAAATTTATAACTTTTTTATTTTTAAATAATCATCTCATTTTTTATAATTTATCTTTTAATTATATTTTAAATATCAAAATTTATAACTTTTTATTTTTAAATCACTAATTTTGAAACTTTTCAGTTTTAAATTATTAATTTCATATTTATAGAATTTTGATTTTTGTAATTATTATATATCATATGATGCTAAAGATCATTGAAACACTTTTCCAAATACTTATATTTTATTTTGATGGAACATCTCATTCAATTGGAAAAGGACGCATAATTTCCATATCTTACAGTCGTGGGCCAACTTAGATATAATATTTAACTTTACACGTTGTTTTTCATTTATCATTCCTATTTATCAAAGTCAAACTACACGCAACATCATAGATGCACCAATCACGTAGTATAGAGGAATTACGTTTCCCATTAATATACCTCTGCTTTAATCACACATGGAAACGAACCTAAACTTTTCTCACCTATAATTTTTTTAGGATTATAAAATATGAATAATAATTATATTTGAAAGTTATCAAGTTTCACATAAAATTGGTGTATGATAACCTAAGCTTTTCTCACCTATAATACTTTTAACTTTTAGGACTATAAATTATTAATAATAATTTAATTTTTAAGCTATCAATTCTCACATAAAATTGGTGTATGATGTTTTTATTAGAGAATAAAACTTACACATAAAGCTTACTAATTGCATTATAATGGTTGATATTTCTATATCAATTTAGTTGGAGAATTTATAGAAATGACTCATTTCTTTTCTATCTAAACTTGCTCATTATTAACTTTTATCGACAATCTAGAACAATTATCACCCTCATGGTAACAATGGGTGTGACTATTATTCTAAGACCTTCCCTTAATCACAACCTTTATGTTAAGTCGCTTGCTAGTCTAAGTCTCAGCTAGGTTTACAAACATGACTCAAATATTTCATTTTGACTTTCTTTGCTATATTATATAGACGAAACTTTTTCGTGGACTTGTTGCTCCAAACTTCTTACTTCTTCTTCTTACTCCATATCTTTTTGGATGCATTGTCGTGGTCCTCATCTAGTTCTTCAACAATAGGTTCCCGTTAGTAATTTTTTACACCTTGCCTCATGAACTACTAGCAGCTCTTCAATTGTAGGATCTTCTGGAGTAGATTTTGTCTCCTGATCATCAATAGAATCACATTGTTTGTTAGAGATTTCTTCTAACTCAAAAATAATTCCAAACCCAAATTTCTTCCAAATGGACTCATGAAAAAGTGATCATCAAAAGGGTCATTGTCAAAGAAGTCTAAAACAATAGACATATCCTGTGTGCACCACTTTACCTTCACCACAGAGAAAAATATGCACCAAACAAGGTACTTCGGAGGTCTAACCACACTCCCACACAACTCTTACCACTGCCTTGAAACCTCTCCACAAGCTTTCAATACACAACAATTACATAGCCCGCACTCCTTTCACGGTATGGGTAGTTGAAACTCCTCTTATGTTATGGATTGAGACAGGGACAAATCCCAATAGCAATGTCCACACAACAACCTTCAAGTTGCTCCAACATTATTTATAAATGTTGTGCAGTCCAACAATGCTCCACCAATGCTCTACTTAATATTCCTACAACGTTCTTTACACGTTATCCCAGCCCACACTTCAACACTAAAGAAGTTGACTTGTCTTCCTTGCTCCTGCACTCTAGCTCCCCGCTTGCGACACCACACACACTGAAGTCAAACTATGCGAGCACCACACACGCTACAAAGTACAAATACATGGACAAGTAGTGCGAAAACGATGACCTACTCTCACGCTGACACACACACCCACTTTACTTGGTCGCAATGTTGGGAGGACTGGTGCCTTAGATCTCAACAATCTCAACAAATTTGAGCTATACCTATGTAATTAACACATTGGAAACTCCATAATTAGATGCTCAAAGAAAGCTTATTCTCTAAATACATTAGCATGGAATAACATGATACGAGTTTGGTCATATTTTGTTGGCCTTTGGGACCAGAGTAATAATTAATATGGACTATCGAGGGGATTTGTTGGGAAACATACTGAGAGGTGGGGGTGAATCAGTATTTAAAACTCACATAGACTTTTACTTTTGTTTACTGAATTCTATACGCGATTTACTCAAGCCAATTAGCGTATGTATGTGGCTGTCATTCAAGAAACTAGTGTATGACCAGTGAACTTATAATTCAGATAAATATTAAGTAAATTTACATAGACAAGTCCATTAATGATTCATTAGACATTTAGTAAGAAGCAAACATGTGTGGTAAGAACAGAATAAATCATCACACATAAGCAACACACATGAACACCGGGATTTAAGGTGGAAACCCAATGTGGGAGAAAACCACTGATGTTTACATCTTTGTCTTGAATATTTGTTATATAGAAAATTTCTTACAATATTGTATTGGCGCAGACTTATACCAACACGCAGACACCCATCTACAGAAGTCTACTACCTTCACTCGTTCTCCAATTGCTACTAGAAGGGAGCTCCAACTCCCTGATCTCGTTTACCAAACACCACGAGAAGGGAGCTTCGACCCCCTGCTCTTGTTTAACATCCACTACTAGAAGGGAGATACAACCCCCTGATCTGATCCCCAGCTCCTACTAGAAAGAAGCTTCGACCTTGTCACTAAAGGCTCCAACCATTAGCACCACTACAGACAATGTTTCATAAATTTTCACACTGGATCCACTAGCTTCAATACATCACAACTTGTAGGCCTATTTTCATCATATTTTCAGACTAGACGCACTGCACTCATTTAAGCCCAATACCGTACATCAAACTAAAACATATAACTATACCAAATCATTCACTGAATCATCAATCAACCAACCAACCATTGATCTTTAATCACAATAAACTAGCAACATAATCAATACTCAAACAACCCAAATCTATATGAAGACATCATTGACAGACAACAAAAAAACAACAAAACTGATCAGAAATTTTCTTCAACATTCTTCAGCAAAACCCTGGCTTTCATACACACCTTCCAGTAGACTTATTTACGTATGTATGCACTTATCTCGAAACCAACTCACGTAAAGATCTCAACATATTACTGAAAATATATGCTACTTTGTAGAACCAAACTCGCATGTATACGCACCTTCCTCATGTCAAGCCCACATATAGATCTGTAAATAATTCAGGACTGCACAATACTTTAGAACTTCAAATTTACTCATATCATACCCTTCACTACAACAAATATGCGCCACGCCACAAATATAAACATATCATAAACAGATCATGCAAATACATAGTCATTTGAGGTCTAGAGATCTTGATCCATCATTCTATTCATGAGTGCATCTTTATTTTAGATCTATCAATCAACTATAGACCATACCATACAAATATACTTCAGATTAAATTATTCATTCATTACCCTTACTCATGCACACTTAGCACTTTGATCTTCACCTCCTTATATAGTTAGAGCCTTAGCCAATACCATGAGCTAAAACCACACAAGTGATGATGGTATTCTTGGACAGGATCAAATAGCCGTTATTGTTCTCAATATTGTGGGTTAATACCCTGGTAAGGACCCTTGGTATTGTTAAACTAGTGCTCCAGAATATACGTGAATATGTGTCTTTTTACCTGCATGTATGTGCGACTTTGACTTGAAAACCTATGTATAGATCTTCAAATATTCACTTTAATAAACTTATAATTCTGATTTGCAAACCTCTATCCCATCACTCTGTCACCTATGAACTTATCTGTTCACTCTTTTATAAGTGGATTTCCATTATGGACAAAACATGCATCATAATGAAAACAATATCCCCCTTTGGACTTGATGGAAACCATGTCGGTGTTTGATCACCATAACCTGAAGATACATGTTAGACACATCAATATAAGCATTATTCAAACACCAAGTTACTCTCCCCCTTTGACATCAAGGGAAAAGGGTGGACCAATGCTGAAACAATGTTTTTCTTTCCTTGTAGATACAAGAGCTCTATAGATTTTAACTGCACTATACTCACCATGCTCCCCTTGAGCATATGTTGAGTCTTTAGAAAGATTTTCAATGAAGTAGATGACTCTATAACTCAACAGAGTAGGACCTTTATTATCATCAAGGACTCATACGTACATCACTCACCCAACTAAGTGGGGTTACATGTTTGACTCAACCACCCAACCATGTGGGTTTACATATTTGACACAACCACCCACCAGGATTACATATTTGATAGTCCTTTAAAGTCCATATATGATTGAAAGTGGCAATATTTACATCATATGTTTTAACATGACCTTTACATCAAATTACAAATATGACTTTTATAACCAAGACAAAAATACCTTAATAGTAAGAGATCAATGAACATAATTTAGCAACCATAATGCAAACTGTTATCACACTCAAAAATTTGCAAGGTGGATTAATTAGGGTCTTCCTATTTTTTGTGTTATGTCAATTTAGATCATGAATTTGATAAAGGGTGGTGGAAATTATTTTTATCCTAAGGCCAAAAATCATCATAAACCATGTCTTGTTAGTTAGTGATCATTTCATATCATCTCAAGTTTCATTTTAAACTTTACTATAAACCTATCTGTTTTTACCAAATTTCGTAGCGCATATAGATACAAAATGACAATCTGTGCTACGGAAACACCTAAACTTTCCATAGCGAATCTGTCAGATTTTAAACTGTTAACGTTGTGGAATCATGAAATTTTTAAGGAGACAAAGGTCTGAATGGCGTGACATTTCTTGATTGGTTTGGGTTAAAGTGGGGTCTTTTCCATTTAGTTATGGGAGTCATCATCATTTTAAATCATGCATTAGGGGAAGTTTTAGGTCTAAAATGGGCCTCCTAAGAAAATGTACAACCAAAATAAACTTTATAAGAACCAATAGGATTCAAGGTGATGATTTCAACCATGGGGGATGATTCACCATTTTTTAATTAAAAGGGTAAAAATATTAAAAAATAATAAAATAATAAAACTACTTTTTCAGCTCGTATTTTCAACTTATCTCCCAAATTTTTTACTAAAATTTCAAGCGGGAGTACTCATTGGATGCAAAATTTTATTCCTCATCCAAGGAGTACCCATGTTGCATACTTTCAATGGACCCTGCTACATGAAAAACGAGAAATACATTAAAAAAATGTTATTGCAATCACAATTTTCATGTATTTCTCATTTTTCATGTAGCAGGGTCCATCGAAAGTATGCAACATGGGTACTCCTTGGATGAGGAATTAAATTTTGCATCCAACGAGTAATGCTCGAATTTTGAGTAAAAAATTTGGGAGATAAGTTGAAAATACGAGTTGAAAAAGTAGTTCTTTCCTTTTTCCCTCTAAAATTTGATGATGTAATAAAATCTTATTTTATTATTTCCACTATTATTTTTATAATTCCTTAGGAGGCCCATTTTAGAGCTCAAAATTCCCCTAATGATTGATGCGCTTTTACTCCCGCTTTCCACCTCATTCTTCATCTTTCCCACCATGAGGTTTTTTAAATTTGTTTTAATAACTTTCCATCACTCATGCCCTGTCATTATCTCATTCATCTTTGTCCCATAGTAGGTTCATCTCTGTCCCAAAGTAGCTCTCTGTCCATCCTCAAAACAACTCTCTATCCATTTTTAAATTTCCAGGTGTCACAGCAGTGAAGAAGTTGAGTATAAAGAAGATGGCAACCAATAAGAAGGTACACAAGGGAGGTTCTTGTTTGAGGTTCGAACCAATGGAGCTTAAGATTTTGAATGAGGAGCCCAATTTTGCTGAAGCCTTCAGAAATGCAGGTTGTATGAGATTTTTCCAGAAATTGCAGGGATTTCATAGTTAGATATCAAAGGAGTTTGCAACAAATTTCACTAGCACAACATTTAAATTGGGAATGTTGAACTTTTTTGTCTCCCCTGGGACAATAACCCAAGCTACAACGATCCCAAGAAAAGGTGAAGAGTTGTTTAATTCCACTAAATTCAATCTAAAAAATTGTGATGAATTCATGAAGGATGAATATGTTGGACCTCAAATAGCTATTGGGATTCCAAGAACATATTTGAAAGAATACTACTATAAACTTCTAATGATCATTCAGAATTATTTCACTTGCGAAGGGAGGTTCCACATAGTGTACCAATATCACTTCAAGCTTCTGTTGCATTTCACTGGTAAGCAAGTCATTGATCTTCCTTTTTACCTGTTTAGAAGCTTGAGCAAGATGGTAGATAAGCTGCAGGCCATGCCACAAAAGAGTGATACATATGTGTTTCATCATGAGCTTATTAATCTGTTAGTGCTAGAGGAATTAGGAAAGATAAATAGAGACTGGTCTTCTTTTCTCTTTCTTAATGGATATGAAGTTGATGTAGTGAATCCTAAGAAGACTCCAAAACCTAAGGACACTCACTCAATTCAGAATGAGTAGCCTGTTAATGAAACAGAAGTAGAAAATCAAGAAACAAAGCCAATGAATGTTGAAGAAGAGCTGAGATTGATACAGAACTTGCACAAGAAACACCAGTCCCACTGTCATCACCTGCAAGAAAAAAACCAAAATTCAGTAGCAATAATAAAACAAGAAAAGATGACAATAAGTAAAAAAAGGGGGCAATCAATTGAGAAAGGTAATTTTGAAGTCATCCTTCAAGCTATAGACATAGAATAATCCCTATTAGTCCAGGTTGTTGATGTTGGAGGAAGCAAAAATCAAAAGAAGGTTATCACTACCAAAAAGCTTGACTTCACTGGAGAAGATGCAGAGTCTTTTTTTTAGGCCAAAGATGTTATATCTCAAGCTATTGATAAAGGAAAACAACCTCTGATACAAGAAATAATTGATCTCTCTCCAGTAAAGGAAGTTATCATTGTGCAAAGAAAAGGGAAGGAGAATATTGTTGAAAAATAAAAAATGGAACTCCTCACAAAACAACTAAGAGAAGCAAGGGAAGAAATAATTGAGTTAAAGCTGGAGGCAGAGAAACACATGTCTGAAAATATTGAGTTTGATCAAATGATGGAGAAATGGGACAGTGAACTTTCAATTTGTAAAGGATCCATGAATGATGCTAAAAGACTAATGAAAATAATCCAGCGCCTAAGGCTTTTGGCTAAACACACCAAAAAGAGGAATATGCACTTGCAAGCTGAAAGAAGATCATTGAAGAATCAAGTAAAAGACCTTCAAGAGAAGATGTAAATGATATGGGGAGAATTTAAAAAGAGGGGCCTGAAAATTACAGTCATTAATGAGCCTAAAGACACTCAAGCTTCAAATGACAGAGAAGGTTAGAACTACCAAGGTTTGAGGAGTGGGGTGAGTTTTTGTCAGTTTTGAAGATGCCACCCAGCAGTTTCTACTTATTAAAAGGTGAATTTTTTTAAGAAAAGGCTCTTTCCTGCGTTTCTGACATATTAGGTGTTTTCGTAGAACTTGTTAGGCTTGAAGCCCAAAAAGCACTACGAAACTTCTGAAGATGACTTTTTTATGAAAAAGTTGTTTAGAGTGGAAATTAAAATTTAGTAAGACTTTCTATTAGCTCTTTTAACCTATAAAATAGATCCATGACAATGGAGAGAGCTAATAGGAGGTGGAAGTTAGTGAATTAAATTTGCTACCAAAAGTTGCTACGAAATTGCCTTGTTTTCCCCTGTTTTGGCAGCAAGTTAAATTTTGAAGGAATTTTGGTTTGGGATGATGCATTAAAGGACAGTTGATCACATGTAGAGGTCAAATATGGTCAGGAGGATTTTTCATACAAGTTTGGTCCACGAAGTTGTCCAACTCATCTTGAGATTATCAATTTATCATGGAGATATCTTTTCATTTGTGATGGCAGCAACTCCTTAAAAGTAGGAATATTTGTTTCATGAATACAGTGAGGACATTTATGTTTTGGTTATGGTAAGTGTTATTAAAGCACGTGATCCCTTTCGATGTAATTAGGTTGTCTTTCAGGTAAAAGTGTAATAAATACGTATTTGAGTTTTGTTAGGACTCTAACTCCTAAAGTTAGTAGGTGTCAGTTTTTAATTCAAAGTATCTAGCTTATGGTTAGACTAGTTGGAAACAAAAGAACATAATGATCTAGCCTTGTTGGAAGATTCGATGTAAAGGTTTGATTCCTATTAATAGGCAGTATTTCAATGAATGAAGGGTTGGTGAATATTGTATCAAACAACTACTTTTTGTAAAAAAAATTATATTCAGTAATACAGAGTGGATATTTTTTCTTCTTCACCTGAGATTCAAATGAGGTTTCAATGAGTTTATGTTTTATATTTTATATGTTTTATATCTACATTATGTTTATGTCTAATTACTCAGAATTCATGGAAACCATGCTCTGAATTCGTTTAGATATTGAAATGTTGTTATTTCTTGTGCATGTGTGTTATCCTTTCATTGAAATGATCACTTGCCTCGGTTTCCATAAGAAGGTTTATCTTCATTTAGTTTTCTGATGTTGACTCCATTAGCCCAATGGTAGAAAGTCCTATATATTTTCAACCTGCAATTAATCACAATCAAGTCACTGCCATAGAGTTAGCCATCTAATAGAGTTTTTATTTAAAAATCACAAGTTACCTTGAGAGAGCCCTCTCAGACTAAAGAGGCTAATCTTCAGTTAAAATTTGGTTGAAATAGCTACTCTAAGTTGTCTGGTGGAGCAGCCCATCAGTACCAATTTAGAGATAACACGAACAATGCATTATACTCTGCAAGGATAATGCTCCCCTTGAAGTTGTGCTACTTGTTCATTGTCAACAACTCATCAGAGCATCTTCATAAATAAGATAAATATCAATGAAAAAACATAAATCAATACTAGATCAGCAAACTGTATCCATCAACACTAGACCAATCAGATCATAAATAGCAGCAACATGTCAAAGTCTATCCTTGAGTTTGTCCCACTTTTTCTGTTAGAGAAAAACATATGTGATTGTCTGCAAAGAAACGCATGTATATATGTGACTATACTTAATGAAACCTATGTACATCAAGCAACCTTCTAAATTTTCACATGTAGCTTAAGCAAACTGGATTAATGGCAAAGTGAGGCAGAGACAACTTCCAGTTTCTAGCTGAGATATTCAAATGCTTCTCTGGGGAGAGGTTTAGTAAATATATCAGCAACTTGTTCTTTGGAGGGAACATACTCCAATTTAACCTTTTTCTCAAGCACTTTTTCTCGTAGAAAATGATACTTAATAGGAATATGCTTGGTTTTGGAGTGCATAACAGGATTTTTCGAAATACTAATAGAACTTGTATTATCACATAGGATGGATGGGTGGAGAACATTTAATTTGAATATCTTGTACTGTATGCATCATCCAGAGAAGTTGTTGTAGATAAGGAAATGGAACTTTGTTTCTTGTTGAACCAAGATACTAATCGGGGCCCCATAGAAAATGCACCTCCAATAGTGCTTTTCTGGTCATCAACATTTCCAGCTTAGTCTGCATCTATGAAAGCGTGAAGAGTAAGATCAAAATTTTTAGGATACCATAGACCAAAGTCTTGAGTTCCTTGGATATATTTGAATATTTTCTTTACTACCTGAAGATGTGATTCCTTTGGATTGGCTTGGAAACGTCCAACAATCCCAACTGCATGGATGATATTTGGTCTAGTACATGTTATATAAAGCAGAATTCCAATCATATACATGTATTCTGGTTCATTTACAGTGGGAGAATCATCATGAGAACTGAGGTTACATCCTGTCATCATTGGAGTACATACAAGTTTGTAGTCTTCCATCCCATACTTCTTCAGAATCTGCTTGAGATATTTTTTTTGTGAGAGAAAGATGCCATCTTTTGTTTTTTGTACTTGTAAACCAATAAAATATGTTATTTCCCCAAGTAAAGACATTTCAAACTTGCTACATAATAGAAGCAATTTTTTTACTAATATATTCTTCATTTCTCCCAAGGATGATGTCATTAACATAAACAACAATAATTAGCAATTTATCATCCTCAATTTTGTGAACAAGTTGTTGTCTGCATATCCTTTTATGAAGCCTTGTTGTTGAAGATACTTTACAAGATGATAATACCATGCCTGTGGAGATTGTTTTAGCCCATATAAAGCCTTTTTGAGTTTGCATACAATGTTTTCATCATTCCCCAAAATGAATCCTTCTGGTTGTTCAATATATACTTCTTCTTCTAGTTTTACATTAAGGAAAGCATATATTACATCCATTTGATAAACTTTGAAACGTCGAAAACTTGAAAATGCAAGAAACATTCTTATGGCTTCAAGTCTGGCTATTGGTGAAAATGTTTGTTAAAATTCTATACCTTCTTATTGAGAATAACCTTTACAAACAAGTGTAGCTTTGTTTCTAATGACTTATCCATTTTCATTCAACTTATTTTTGAATATTCATTTTGTCCCAATATCATTTTTATCATGAGGCCTTGGAACCAATTCCCAAGTATTTTTCATTTCAATTTGATCACTTTCTTCATCCATGGCCTTAACCCAACATTCATATTTACTATCTTGATTTACATTTTGTGGTTCAATGGTGGATTATAAAGCTAGATAACTAGGAGATCCTACAAGAGTTCTTCTTGTTTGTACCCCAGATTCCTTTTCTCCTAGAATTTGAGTTTTTGGATGATTTTTTTGAACATACCTGGATGGAGCCTTTTCTTTATATGATGTGTTTTATTATGATGATTCATTAGTTTCTTCTTATATATCATTGTGATTTGATGTGGGAAAGCATTCATCATCATCCTCCTCTTTTGTTGTTGTTACCCTTTTGGGAGTTGTGCATGCTTCATCAAACACAACATTAATACATTCAACAAGTTTCCAAATTCTCTTACTGTAGCATTTGTATCCTTTACTTCTAGATGAGTAACCAAGAAGTATTCCTTTATATGATCTAGATTCAAACTTACCAAGTTTTTCATCATTATTTTTGATGAAATATTTGCTTCCAAAAACTCTAAAATGGTTTACGGTGGGAGGCTTACCATACCAGAGTTCATAAGGAGTTTTATCACTATTCACACGAACATGAGCCTTGTTGAAAATATTTACTGTGGTATGTGTAGCTTCACCCTAGAAGGTGTCAGCAGTTCCAGTCTCATGAAACATAACACGAGCCATTTTCTTAACTATTCTATTTATTCTTTTTTCCATGACATTTTGTTGAGGACTTCTGGCTATATAAAATTGTCTTTTTATGCCATGTTGTTCACATAAATCAAAGAATTCATCTGATATGTATTCTCCTCCTTGGTCAAATCTGATACATTTGATTTTTAGATCTAATTCATTTTCAACTAACTATTTGAAGATCTTAAATTTATCAAATGCTTCAATTTTGTGTTTCAATAAAATGATCTAGCACATTCTAGAAAAAAATATCAATGAATAAGATATAGTATTGTTCTCCACGAGGTTACTTTTTCCTTGCAGGTCCACACAAATCAGTATGTATAAGTTCAAGAGGCTTACTTGTTGATTCTTCTTTGGCATTGAATTGAATTATGGTTTGCTTACCGAATTGACATGACTTGCATATGGTACTTTCTGGTTGGGTGATGTTGGGTAGATCATGAACAACCTTGAGCCTGCTTGATTTTCTTTTTTGAGAAAAACTTGGATGTCCCAACCTTCTGTGCCATAACCAGTTTTCCTCTACTTTTCCTAGGTAACATTGTTCTTAGCCACCTTTTCCTCTGCTTTTCCAAATAGAAAACCCCATGAGGAATAATTAAATAAATCCTTATTTATTTGATTTTCCTCTAGGAATAATTAATTAAACCTCTGTTTAATAATATTCGTGATCATATTTAACCCAATGAATGAGAAATAAATCATTATTTATCTTATTATTCTCTAGGAATAACTAATTAAATCATTATTTAATTAATATTCCTTGTTAAATTTGAATAAATAATTTAGGAATAATAAAATAAATCATTATTTATTAAATTATTCCTTGATCCCGTCCTTGAAATAATAAATAAATATTTTATTTCATTATTATTTCTAAATAAAGAGATTTAACCAATTTAAATTCATTTTCCCTCCAACAAAATATAATAAAATATTCCAAGAAGTTAGATCTAGATCTTGGTTAATAATATTTTATTATGCACCATTATCAAGGATAACTCAATATTTTTTTATAAATAGGAGGGTTTTAAATTCACTTATTACCTTCGATCCTTTTATCATGGTCAGACTTTAATCCTCTTATCATTTTCATACTTTGATTTACTTTGATTTTCTGTTTGATTATTGAGCTACCTTTGAGTTCTACATGACTTGGGTATTCTACACCATTGAGAGAGAAAATCTGAAGCTGAAGCGTTTGAGGACATCTCAGAACCCATGCCATTGAGGGGGACTGTATTTTTTTTTTTGGTAAGTTAGGCTAAAACTAATTTATTCGAAATAAAACATTACATATTCTATAGGCTGAGTTGGTAAGTTGAGCTTATCCAATCCCATCCTTCATTACTTTCAAAGTAGAGCAGGTATGGGCTGCCCCCTTGGAGGAAACCAAACCTGTAATAACATCAGACAAGAAATTACAAAATGTGTCGTGGCCCTTGTGAAAGTAAAATTTCTGTGATAAGAGCTAAAATAACATAAAACTAAAAAGAGCTAATCGACCGCGCAGTCATGGTGTTTCTGCATCGTCCTCGGTGTTTAGGCCCTCCTCCTCGATACAACAGTCATACAGGTCTACATTATGACCTTCTCCTCAGCAGTAGGTCGGTGCGGAGGCCTAGAATCATGTGCGCAGATAATGGGAGCGACCAGGTACTCAGCATCTAGTACACACGTCCAAGGGCCCTCCGAGTCCATGATCCATACGTTGGTGTATTCCCCCACTGCCTCCGTAACTGGAAGAGGCTTGGTTTTACAGGGCATGGGGTGCTCCTGGTGCGCTATGGTGGATTTCCAAGGACTGCTTCTGCCTCTCTGCATTTCCTGAACCGGGGCCTCCTTCTCCTAGTCATGTGCAGAGCTCTTAGGGGCGTCCCTCGCGTGACTTCCCGAAAAGGAGCACTCAAAGGAGTCCAAACGGTTAACGGGCCCTTGTTGGGAACGTCCAGGGAACGTGCCTCTTTGGCTGCCTCTGATTGTCCTTTGGTGTTGTCGTGGAGCCATGGGATAGTGAAGTGAAAGGGGAATAGGGGCTGAGAGGTATAGATAAGATGCTTAAAGTAGATACAGGGAGTGCGCAGCGGAGATTTATTGGGTAGGGTGGCGCATAGGTGGGGGTTGCACAACTAGGGGAGCTTGATGATGATATCGTGTAGTTTGGAGAAACTAGCAACGCAAGGGGAGCTGAAGGGAGGCACACAGATAGGGAGGTGCGTATCTAGGAGGGTCCCCAGTAACCTGGCACTAGGGGGGAGGCTGTGTAGTGGGTGGAGCATGCAGGTGGGCTGAAACTGTAGAAGAAAGGCTAAGAGAGCACTATGAGCTAGAAGGAGAAAAATTTGAATAACACTTTGCAGAGGGGCTTCCTCTTTTGTGGACCTCGGGCACAAGCGTGGATGTTGTGCATTATTGTGACATGCTCTCAGGTGTCTGTTGCGACAGTTCTCATGTGGTAGCATGTGCTTCACGTTATGGTAGTGAGTAATAACCATCCAGGAGCTCATTTAAATAATTACAGTGGAGAGGTTCCACCCAGGGTGGTTGCTGGCTTGCATGTCGTCGTAATCATTTGCTTCTTTCACCTCATGCAAATTATTGCAGGGAGGTGGTTTCACTTCAAGTGAAGGCATGAGTTGCAAGTCTTCATCTGCTCAAATGTGGGAAGGAACGTCTTCATACGTGCGCTTCATGTCACCCACATCCTGGGAGAGGGGGACTATATTAGTTCCCTTCCCAGTTATTAATATAATACAAAAAATTCTTTATAATTATTGTCTTGTCCATTGGATATTTTGCAGAAACACTTATTTCATTTTGTTGTTTAGCTTCTTTATTTGCATAGATTTGGTTTTATTTTTCATTTTGTTTTACCGTATATTGCATACCTAAGAGGTTAGATAGCCATATTTGTTGTTAGGGAAGTTTGTCATGTGCAACTAAATTGATCTCTTTTCTTATACTTGCGTTAAGAATTCATACTAACAATTGGCGACTCCATAGGGTTTTATTCATATTTTACTGCGTCACCATCTGCTTCAGTACCTAGGGTTTTTATTCAGCTATTTTTTAGCCTCTTAATGTTGTTTTTTACCTTTTATGCCCTAAAACAATAAAAAATCTAACTTATGCATGTTTTTTGGTGTTTTCCGCAGGTAACAGGTATCATCCGTGCCACAGACTGAAAATAATTTTTCGCAAACTGCTGTCGAGACTTTTGGAAGTTAAGCTCGCACTTTTTAGCCCAAAACCTGCAATTTCAGGGCCCATATATCAACTATTAGGCCAAAAACTATGAGTTCACCAGCAAACAAGTCAGTACCTACGAGCTGTTGTTTTTTGCGGGGTTTTTTTCGGTAATTTTCAGGGTTTGCCACAAGCACTGCTCAAGGTTGTATAACCTCTATCTCTACCCATCTTAGGCCTGGATATGATCAGATTTTCTTTTTGAAGTGGGAACAAGCCTCTTAGGGCTTCAGTATGCTTCCAAATTTGTAGGAAGGGTTTCGCTGAGTAGGTAGTTTGAGAATTTGCATCACTTTCAGCCATTTTTTAGGGTATGATCCCTCTTTCTTTCAGATCCATTCATATCGTTTACTATCTCATCCAAAAATCCTTCTTCAGTCTTGTTTGACCTCTCCCTTATGGCCCCTCTTATTTCCCTTAGGGTTTTAACCTATTGCCTCCCATTTTGCAGTAGTTTTCCTTCTAATTTATTAATGTTTTATGCACCTATTTTTAGCAGATCTAAGTCATTAGATCCATGTCCCTTAGACCTTAGATATTTTTTCCACCTTGTGTGTTTTGAATCAATTTCACCCACCTCTTAGAATAGTTTCTTGGGATCACTTCTTTTTAGGTAGAATTTATGCATCTTTAGTTGTTTGTTTTACTCTCATTTCAGTTATATTTATAGGTATACAACATTTTTTCTTTTCCTATATACACAATCGTCTCGGCTTAGTTAAAATTAACACACAGATTACACACACACACACCTAAAGCGAAGAGCACTTGGTTTACACCTTCAAGCCAAGACATATACATCGTAATTAATTTATTTTCCCGTATGTGCCTTCTTTTATCTCTCTTCATTATTGGGTTACTTGTGTCTCACGATCATTGCACCCCCAAGGTGTTTATCCTGAAGATTCCTAGGCCTTCATCCTCAGTTTCTGTTAGGAATACTTACTCCACCTCGTAGACGCCAAGTTATTCCTCCGCCAAGTCCCTATACTGACTCTGATTCTGGTCCATCATGCGTTCACTCTGATTCTGAATCTGGTTCCCCTCTACCTCATTCTCCCACCATGTCAGGTGCCAATGCATGTACTGGTCCTAACGCTTGTGGTAGCCCCGGCCCTAACTCTGGAGCTGCTAGTACTGGAACCAATACCAAAACCATCCCAAATACTCCCTTGCCACCTTTTATGGTAGGTTTGAGCCTCACCGATTTCATCCAGTTAATCAAGGACCCTATACACCATGATTGAGGTTGGCCTGTTATGCCAACTAAGCTTCCTTCTGACATCCCTAAGTTCGAAGGAAATGCTGGAGAGGACCCTAATAATCACGTCTTCTCCTTCCACGTATGGTGTTGGTACAATTCTATCACTGATGACTCTATCGGTCTTTGGTTTTTCCAGCGTACGCTCACTGGAGACGCTGCAAAGTGGTATGTCAAACAAGCCTTTGCCTCTCATTCCACTTTTGCGACTCTTCCGAAATCGTTTCTGTCCTACTTCCAGTTACCTCTCCGATATGATACTAGTACCGATTTTTTGACCGCATTCTGTCAAACTTCTGCCACCCACCTTTTTGACCATGTCTAAGAATGGCATAGAAGGAGGAGCTTATGTCGAGCTCCCACATTCGACGACCATGTCTATATGGATTGGTTTTTCAAAACTCTTTTTCCCTCTATTGGTAAAGACGTCGCATCTCACTTTCCTAAGAAAGAGGAAGAATCTCTCCAAATCACGTTGAATTATGACCTCATCTATGCCGAGTCTGGTTATTTTTATATTGTCTTATCGGATCTTCCTAGACATAGTGGTGCCAATGCACCAAAGGCATCTCACGCCGCCAAAGGTATCGTTGGATCTCTTTCACATTTGTATACTCATCCTCCTATGGGTTATGGTTTCCCTCAGTGAGGGGCCAACTCCTCTAGCACTTATCCCCCTCCCGGCAACATGTATCCAATACAAAGCACATTTTCCCCATTGCATCAACTAATGCCAGGGCCTACGGTCGCTCAACCTGTTTAGCCCAATGTTGCTTAACCTCTTTTTTATCCTTATCAACAGTCCAGTGCTCTAGTCGTTCCAAAATTAGCACCCCAGCCTCCTATTCCTTCTCAACCTTGGCCGCAACAACCACCTCTTCCTCTGAATCAGGTGTCTGTGCAGTAGAGTGCAATTGATCCTCCCAATTCCAAGAAAAAGAGGAAAGGCAACCAAAATCAACCAGTGCAAGGTAATCAAGGGTGCCAAGGGAACCCGCCAAAGACTGACAACCAGCAAAATGGAAATCAACCCAAGCAGGACAAGCCTCTTTTTACGAACAAGACTTGTTCTTGTTTTGGTGTCCATGCCCATTATACTAACGATTTCCCCCTTTTTCCCTAAATGCGTCAGTTTTGGGAAGCACAAGCAACATCTAAAGGACAACAAGCCATGGTTTCGACTCCTCCAAATATTGTGCCTATTCAACCAATTATTTTTAATGATCCTTTCCCTTAGAAAGGATATGTGGTTTCCCAACCCCCTCATGGTCAGGCCACCCCTCAAACTTCTCAGTTTGGTACCTCTGATTACTAGATTCTCATGATGAATTTTGAAGTGGTTAATACCACTGATGTCAACCTTCAAACTCGGTCACGCCAATATGGTAAGCCTCCTTCTTCCTCAGCAACTGAGTCTCAAACCAAAGTTTCCATAGAGTCTAGTTTGACACCTGATGCTCCTTTACAGAACCCTTAGCCAAGAGAAGAGGTCCTTCCCAAGATCCCCAAAGGGCCATTACATTGAATTGTTGCTTCTGCCAAAGCTGCCAATAATTATAGCATAATAGATGACTTAGCACAATCTCCTGCTGCTATGTCAACGCTATAAGTCCTCCAGTTGTGCCCTTCATAACGCAAAGTTCTATTTTCTGTCTTAGGTGTTTTGGATCGTTCAGATGATCGTTTGATTGTCTTTGGTGTTGACAAGTCAGAACATTCCCCCCTACCTTCATCTGTTGCCTTCCAAATACCTGTCAAGATTCATAACGCCTATGTATCGCGATGTATCATTGACGAGGGCGCATCCACCTACATGATGTCTTCCTCTATTTGGAATAAACTCAGATCACCTGACTTAGCCCCATCCACCATCACTTTGCGTGCTTTGGACGATCACACTTCTCGGCCCCTTGGCATGTACCGCAATTGTCCTATCACTCTTGTGGGAAAGCCTGTTTGTATTGACTTTGAAGTCATTGATGCCCCCTTGAATTACAACATCATTTTGGGTCATAGCTACACCTATGTGATTTCTACTATCACATCTGCGGTTCACTGTAAGATGTGCTTTCCTCACAATGGAAATATCATTATCATTTATCAATTGACATATTACGAACCGAAGTCTCAGCTCTCCCCCTAGTCTATCATATCTTCGCTGGCTGATAAACAAGAAGTCGCTCCTCTTACCAGTGTTTCACTTGGAGTATACAAATATTCCACCTTTCCAGGTGCTTTCTGTGGCCCCTCCCCTTTTTTCATTGATCCCAGCTCGTCGAATTTTTTCATGATGCAATCAGCTTAGACTAGCCATAAGTGGTCCAGTTCAACCACCCAACAGCCTATGCCTCCACAACCTACTGGTGGTCACTCGATGGAGCTTATAGGGCCTTCCTTTAAAGGACCTTTCTCTTCTTTTGGTGTCTCTTCCACTCCTTTTCAACTAGGAACGGTTCCCCCTAGCCTTAACCAGTTGGGAGCCATTCCGCTAGGCCATTACCTCTCCAGTCATATACCATTTCTTGCTCCCCCTTTTGGAGTATTTTCAGTGGTTATTATGGCTACATTGAGCCTTCCCAATTTGACATTAGGGATCCCAGTTTGGTACATCGATCCCCCAGCCAAAAAATTTCCTAGTCAGCTCAAACCTTATACCGCTTTGACCCTAGTCCAACCAGTTGCCACGATCCCTACCTTTTCTTCAATGCCTCTGCCACCTCAACATGAATCTACTCCTGTTGCAAAATCATTTGGTTGAGGGGGGGGGATCCAGAAAGAAATAACCTAAGGACAAGGCTGCCTAAACAACTCCTGATCCTCTTAAGCCTCCAAAGAATTCACCTCCTTTCTCTTTTTGTGATGTTGTTGGGCATGCTACCCAAAATTGTCCTGAACCTCCTATTCTCAAACCTGTGGTCAACGAAACATTTCCTAAATCCAATATCTGAAAGGTCCATGTTACCTTACCTGATTCAGCTAAGAAACTAAAAACGTTAAACACTAATCACCCTTGTGCTTTGTGTGATCTTTATGGCCACTATTCTCACCTTTTTCCTCATCTCGAATATTTTCGCGACACCCTTGAAGTTGTCCGTCGAATTGAGGCCAAGCGTAGCTCACCCGCTACTCCTCTACTCGTGCGTTTGGCTCACCCTGAACCAAAGTATATTGTCATACCTCCACCCAATGTTGAGATGATAGAACCTTCGGCCACCATCCTCTATCTGTCATCATCCATGAGATCCTTGGCAGAAAACCTCTCAGGGGCATTCCCTTCTGTTTCGACTGAACCTCCTTTAATGATCACCTTGGGCTCAACATCGGTAGTTGTTTCATCTACTATATATTCGTCTACCCTCCGTAGTGATGCGTTTGTGAACCATATATCTCAAGATGATGCTTCAGGTAGCCCCGTCATGCCATGTGGTCTTTCTTCTGCCAGTCCCCCCATATTTCACTCTAATGAAGAAATTATAGAAGCAATGACCACCCCCGACTTTCCTTGGGATTATATGAACCACCGTTTGTACTTCCCTCCACAGCAGTTCCATGACCAGTATGTTGTGGAGTCTAAAGACTTCATCTCAGATGAGGTCGATCGTTTTAGAAATCCCATTCTTGCACCCGATGCTTTTGATGAATAAAACATTGCCTTGGGGGCACAGAGCGCCCCGAAAGAAATTGAGGCTTACTCCAAGCTACTCAAATAATTTCGTAATGTTTCCACCAAGTCCTATTCAGAGATGCCCCGACATGATCCAGCCACTGTCGAACACCATATCGACACATGGCCCGATGCCTACCTAATCCATCAAAGGTTGAGACACATTTCTTGACGAGAGGCTCTCAAAACTGATATCGATAAGCTCAAGCAGGATGGTTGTTCCTATCCCATTCTCAATAAGACAAGCACCATTCATGTCTGTATGGACTTTCATGACCTGAATAAAGCTTTTCTCCACCATAGCTTCCCTACACCATGTATTGACCATATCTTTAACAAGTGTAAGGGGCATAGAAATTTTACCCATAACATCCCCCATGTGTTTTTTATTTCTTCCATGAATTCAGGTTTCTTGCATTGTCGAGCATCTTCTCCTTTGTTGTCTTGTGACGCCTTTCATATGGATCCTTCATCCACACCATACATCGAATATGCTGATGGTGCAAGTCGCTACTTGCAGAATTAGCCTCGAGAGCCTGGGCCATTTTTACCCACATACATTCGTTATACCTTTCCAACAGCATATGTATTAGATCTGCCACCAATAATTAGGCCAAATATGATACAGTGATAGGTTTGTTAGTCGATTCCCTTTACCATCGCATCCTTAATATTCATGTTCATTTAGATTCCCTCCTTCTTGTTAGACAATTGAATGGAGTTTATTATGTGCATAACCCTCTCCTTTTTAGAATATATTTATGAGTGAAACTCTTAATTCATGAATTTGAAACCATTACTTTCAGTAATGTACCTAGAGCCCAAAATCACTATGTAGATAGCATTGGAAACAATATTTTAGATTGGCACTTATCACACACATTTAACACAAGAAAATAAAAATAAAAAAAAGTCGAGCCACATGCACGTCATATATAAAAGATGCATATCCATAATATGTGTCCACAAAATCATAAATGTTTTGGATTCCTATACTCTAATACATCTGACATGCCCATAGCATGTTACAAAAATCAAAACTGAGGGCACCTCATGCCCCTACATATAATCACTATCTGGACGGTTCGAGCTAATGGCTCAACTCCTACAGTCCGTAGATCCTGCATACCCTGTCCGGCCATCGTCATGTGCCACATGACCCCTCCCCACTCTGAGGGTAGCCTAACACATGGCTCAATGTAGCGGTCATCTAGATCTTGCCAGCCGGGCTCTGATATCCCAGTCATCAATAGCTCGAATCTGTAGTGAACATCCTCCAAGAGTGCATCTAAATCATCTCTATCATCTCCTCTAGTTGTGCTAGACTATGCAGCCCCTGGCGCTACAGATCGTCCCATGTACCCGATCGATTTCACCGGTGCTATATCTGCATACCAAAAGTAACGAATTAGTACCATATTCATCATTGTAAAACTTTAAATGAATCATAAAATATAATAACTTGTCACTTACCATCTGGTCCCCATGCTCGGCGAGGCGGAAGTGACAAGTCCAGGTCCCTTTTTCTGGGTGATTTGATACTTCATCTGAAAGCCTTTTTTCTAAGAAGGGTTACTTCACCACCTCTCAAAATCAAATTTCGGCACCTATGCCATTTTCACTTGGGGCACCACTTAGCCTTCATACTTGTCCATTCGTGTGTCAATTTTCGTCGTGAGTAACCATCTTTTGATCATGTTTTTACAGTCCCCATCGGGCCTATTCTGTGTGGCAGCATCATTGAGTCGCCCTTGATCACAGCATACCAGTTAATTCATCATCACATTCATGGAGTCTATTTCGAGTCCCTTTTTGTTCCTGTTACAGTATTCCATACATTCATGCCTTGTCCCTCTCTCGTGTAGCCAATTTTGGCCTCCAGTCCCACTGCCCCTTATCCCCTCTAGAGTCGAGTCAGTCGCTGCCAGGTCATCCATGTTTTTTATGCTCTGACAAGGGAAGTCGTCTATTTGCTACTTAGTATCCCCCATTCCATCATCATCCCGGGTGTCATTCCATTAGTCACTCTACTATGATCCCTCGTGCCTTAGTTGAGGATCCTCATTACCTCACCTATGGTGGACCTCCTTTTTTCGACATCAACACATTCATTCCAAAAGACAGGTCTAGAGGGTGGTGTATCTTGGATCCAACTTCCATTCTTATTCAGTGCCTCGGATCAAGCAAAGGGAATCCTTATTGCCCTTTGACTTGATTTTTTCTCATCTACTCCACTTCAACATGATCAAGATTCCTATACTAGATATTTCAATGATCTAGTGATTCCCGGGTGTATGTGAGATGTTTCAGACCTCATTAGGGGGTGGCCCTTCAAGTAGTCCCCCACATGCCTGGATGAATTCATTTTCTTCTATAGCCTCAGATGTAGCTCTACATATTTTATGGGTTCGTCCCTAGATGCTTGTAGCGCCTATAGCATGCATGTATCATTTAGATGATCCATTCATATTTTCAGAGCCATTTCCTATTTATCAGGGCTTCTCTGGGTGTTATTATAACTCATTGTTACAGAAAAAATGACCTCCTCATCAGCTCAGAGGAGAAGGTAACATGGAAGGAAGAACATGACCTAGACAAGACCCATTTCTGCCAAGGTAACGCACCCCAGAAACATCTAGACATCGTTATAACACACCTGAACCATTAAAAGAAAGAATTAGTACCTAAGTTAATGCTCTATCTTGCCCAAGGGGTAGCGTTATCTGTATTTGAGTGTGAAAAGGGAAAAGATCTTGTGGAAAAGTGACTGGAAATTCCAGCTTTTTCTCATAAAGAGCCAGTTCAAAATAGAAACTAAAAGGCACAAAAATTTTATTAGGCCTTGAAAAATATAACTGGACTCCTAAGGAAAGAAAAAACATGGAAGAACAAGGCAACATCTTGATCTTTCCCATTTCAAACTGGTTGAAAGAGTTGGCAAGGTTTACCCTCTCCATCTCCTATAAAATGGAGTTGTGGGCTCTTGGTCTAAGGTTGAAGGTTTGACTATATGTGGAGCATAATTTCATTGTTGTAGTGTGAGTTTTGAATATTGGCGAAGTTCATTGAGAACTTTTCACCTTGAGCATCATCACACTCAGTGATAGAGAAAGAGGGAGAGGGATTGGAAGACTGAGGAGGGCTTGGTGCAACCAATGGTTGCAATCCTCCGTTTTATAAATCAATAGAACTGTATCTGTTTTGTCCATTCGATGCATCAGTGTCACAATTATTTTTCAATCGTCTATGTAGCATGATATGAATGGCTTAGATCTGTATTGTTTCATGTTTCTTATATGCTAGTTTAATCTATAACAAGATATATTGTTGTAGAGATTACACGGGTGCTTTGATTGATTGCAGGATATGGATTTGGAGCTGGTGAAGAAGGATCTCTACTTCGTTTCTTGGTGTTCTCCATAGGATCTGCTATCTATAAAGAGGTAATCTCTCCATCTTACTTTTTCAATTATAGATATTAGCATGAACATGTATGCATCATCTTTGTGAAGTTTACAGCTAATCTGACTGTTTGTCTCAGGCCCGAAAAGCCCTGAGAGGGATATTTAATAACCACCACCCAAGAATATTACCCTATAGCAGATTTAGCGACTCCACTGGGGAGTAAACCCCAAGTTTTTAGGTTGTTCCTATGACTTTAGGCTTTTTTACTTCTATTCACATACCCTTCCGACCAGCTTATATGCTTAGTAAACATCTAAAAAGCTCATAGAGTTTAGATTAGACCCTGCTTGGCCATCTGTACAACTCTACCCTCACTAATGCTTCCCTTGTAAGTGTTTCATAGCATTATAACGCAGTCTATGCTCAGATACAGTGCGTTAGTCTCAATATTAACGCTCTGTAGCCTCTTCTTGCCAGCATTATCCAACCAAAATATGTTGTTTACACCTATGTTGTGTTTCCCTTTGGTTGTGGAGTTATTGGCCATCAGAATAGCTTCTCTTGTTGGGTCCCTGTGCTTGTTTACCAGGTAGCATTTTTGTCTTTTGTTCTTATTTTGAAAAGTTAATGTCAATTGCATCTACATTTTGAGAAAGAAATTTTCTTTTAGTTTTCTGAACTTAGCTGAATTAATTCTGAAAAAAATTTGGTTAAAAAGTTCTTAAGAGAAGATAGATAGATGTTTGAATCTTTAAAGTTGAACTGTGTTATTTGAATGTTTGGTACACGAATGTTGAAAGAAATTTCTCCTTGTAGAAAAACCCTTCATTTAAATTGAAGATTTAGAGCATATTTTCTGCATGGTTTCTTGAGTCAGAGTCTCATCACATTTCATATGTCCACTCCCCCTCCACAATACTAATAATCAAGTACACTAAGAATCAAATGATAATAAAATTAATCATATAAATTTTTCTGAGCTCACACCAATAGTAGTTTAGGCTAGGATCTTGGGGTAGGAGAAGTGAGAAAATCACCCAAGATCTCAAAACTTGAGACTAGAGTCATATTATCGAGACCATTCCACCACCACGGAGTTAAGTGCGGGACAACACCAGGGTGCATGAGAAGGTAGCCCACCTTCGAGTGCATTCAGTGGGCATGTTATATATTGGGGTTCCCGTCGGGGATGTCGAAACTAGAACAAGGATCTAGGTGTTCTGCCCATATAGCATACTGTCTACAACCATGACCCCCCTGATGATATCTGTGAATTGAGGTATATTTAGTGGCCAAAATTTTTAGGGACTTACACGAGGTGACTGGGACAGGCTGTCCTGGTACCTAAAACAGACGGACCTACTCTGTCTTCGGTCTTTGGGAGGGTACTCGTCTTCACGAGAGTGCTTACACCTATTGTCTGAAGTTCGGGTGAAGCTCTAGAGTAACCGTAACTGTGTTTACGACTAACCCTCTCTGTATGCTATTGTGATACTAGGTTTCATATCTAGAAAACGATAGTACGCGAACAGGGCCACCCTGTTCTGGCTGCTATTGATTGATTTTAGAAATTCCTTTTTTCTTTTTTCTTTTTTATTTTTAGATGTGTGGTTACTGTCACTGAGACTTTATAATACATCAAAAATAAATAAAAAATTTCTAAAAATAAACAGGTCACCGTGGCGTCTTTCGACCCTCGCCATCTGTCTCGATGACAACAAGGTCTCCCTCTGTTGACACCAAAGGAGGATTCGAGTCTCGGTGGACCCGTCCCTTCTTCAAAAGAGTAGTCTCTAGTGACAACCCCTGATTTTCACATAGCCCCGTATCACACGGAATTTCCAGAGGATACTTTCATGGAAGGAGTCGTACATCCTTGCAATCCTCCACTCATTGATCCGTCGGTCCCAGTGTTAGTTTAGATTACACCAAGCCAAGATATGTCTTCGGCCGCACCAACATTTCTTTCACAACTGATACCCATGGGGTTGGCGTCAATGGCAACCAACCCAGGTTCGCCACCATCTTCCCTGTCGGTAGTCGGTTCTACGCTAACAATCAGTAGCCCCAGTAGCCATCCTATGTCTGGTCCTAGAACTACGGTCACCACATCTGCTAGTGGATCTCAAAATACTTTGGGATCTACTCCTAAAGTGACTACACCAAGACCCACGGTTCCCGCTCCCACGAGCGAGGCTACTTTGGTTCCTTTTAGCAACCCTTTCGGTTGGAACCCTTTGTTGAGTTCAAACCCCTTGGCCACCATGCCAGGGGGCAGTGTCACCAACACACAAATAACAGGGAGCACTTCGATACCTCTACAATTATCAGGACAAATAGGACATCCCACTGTTAACACTGTTCCTTTTAAGTGGTTAAAATTTCGATATAGGATATATGTCATTGCTTAACTATGCAAATAGCAGCACACCTCCGGCTAGCTCTATTGCGTCCATATGGGAAAATCAACCCCAAAATCCATTTGGACAAGGGGGGAACTTTTACACTGGCGGAAACCAACCGTTAGCCCCCCAGTACAATATAGCCTACAAACAACAACCATACATCCCTACACCCCCACCCATAGGGAAATTTTATCAACAAAGTCCTACTTATCCTTTCGGTAACACATTGATGGGCGAGCCCTATGGTCTGAATAGTCAGCCAATACTTCCTTGGCTAGATCCGGAGGCAAACACGCAATTTCCATTCTTGGAAACTCTATACATCCCCAACATCTACAAACTGACCAATGATCCCATCAATCACAATCCACTCTAGCCTCTAGTACCGCACAAGATTCCGTCTAACATCCCTAAATTCGACAGGAAACAAGGGGATGATCTAGCTATGCATGTCACCACATTTCATCTATGGTTTGTTTCTAACTACATCGTAGATGATAGTATCCGGCTTTGAATTTTCCCCCGCACTCTCACAGGAAATGCTGCCAAATGGTACATTGAGTTACCATGCGGAGCCATCAACACTTTTGGCACCTTAGCTACAGAATTTCTTAAGAAATTCCAATTACCTATTCGATACAAAACCGACACAAAACTCTTAACTTTGTTGTGCCAAGACACCACCACCCACATCTCCGGTCACATTCATGAATGGAGACGTAGGAGGAGGTTGGTCAAAGTGCCAATCCCTGATCATCTCCTATCTATTTGGTTTTTTAAGTCACTCTTACCAACCCTAGCTAAGGACATTTGTATGTCCGGTGCGGTAACGGAAGATCAATCAATTCTTCATGCACAACATTTAGATTTAATCTATTCGCAATCTGGAACACTATATTATTTACTCCCCCATGCCCCTGGTAATCTGAATCCTCCTGCTACTCAGAAACCTGGAGCACATGTTGACGATCTTGTTGGTGCAATATCTGGTATAGCTATAAAACAACCTAGTGGGAAAACCTCCCAACCATATTTGGCTACCACCATCCCTAACCAATCGACTACTCTTCCTACCGCTGAGGTAAATTCTGTGCAAATTTCACAAAAACATAGTGGCAAGAACAAGAAGAACAAGAAAAAGACCTCTTCTTCAGAAGAGCATTCGGATCATCAGAATAATCCCAATCACACAAACACTGCTAAAACTGACAAAGGGAAGGATAAACCCTTGAAATTTCCTTACAGAATCTGTGCAGAGGACCACTTGACCTAAAAATGTCCTCGGCTGCAAAAATGCACAAATTTTATCGCAAACAAGGACTCTGGGAGGACACCTGCCATCCTTCATAATCCCTTCCCTAATCCACAACAGCAACAACAACACATGGTTGCAAACCCACCACAACCCCCACAAAGGGGCAATGGTGGTACACATCCTTCTGGTGAAGGATCGTCTTCCATTTATGGCGTAGAAAGTGTTTAACTCCAAACATGAGCCAAACTCTATGGAAATCTTGTCATTGATGCTCAGGAACCTAGTACCAGTTAAAATACACCACCGCCCAACGATTTTCATATCGAACGGCCTGTTGCTGACCCCGCGATTCGTCCCCCCAAAGGGATACTTCGACGCATGACTCATAACACCTCTACAATTGCCACCCAAAACTACAATATTGTAGAAGATTTGGCGCAGGCACCGTCAGCTATGTCCGCTCTTGAAGTATTTCAAACTTACCCAGCACAAAGGAAAGCCTTGCTTTCGGCCATTGGTGGAATTGACTCCCAAGATTATATGCTAGCTATCTTTGATATGGAGAAATCTAAACCTCACCTCTCACACCAACTTGCATTCCAGGTGCAGGTTGTGTTGAAATGGAGACCAATCCATCGTACTATCATAGATGAAGGTGCTTCGACCTACGTTATGTCAACTACATGCTAGCTCGCTTTGGGTTCTCCTACTTTGTCCCTACCGTCGAATTCCCTTAAAGCTTTCGATGGCCACACTTTCCTCCCAAAAGGCTACCTTGCTAGCTTTCCCATTTCCCTTAGTGGTAAAATGATAACGGTTGACATAGAAGTCGTATATCGTCATCTCGACTATAATCTATTGCTGGGTCGCAGTTGGTCGTATGCAATGACTACCATTATTTATTCGGTCTTCTGACTCATCCTCTTTCCATTGGATAGGAAAATAGTCATAGTGGATCAGTTATCTTTTTACACCCCTAATTATGCCACGTTACCAAGTAGCATTGTACCCCTAGTAGGAGGCGTTTCTGACTCATACGTCATTATTGGAACTGGTTTTTTGAAGGCATATTCCCTGATGGGTTGCTTTCCTCTCCCACTGCTTGAGGTTCCACATAAAGTTGCAATGATATCCACCACTTTGGATGGCTCTATCGACCCATGGATCCTACTAGCGCCTTCATACATTGATTCCTACGGAGATCATATTTCGCTCTCATGAGCCGAGTTGGCTTATCAAGCCATCCAAATTACATCTGAACCCTCCATAGCTATGGTTTCGAGCAATGGTACAAACTTCCCACCCATCACAGTTCTTTCTAAGGATCTCCTCGATGAAGTCCTACCTACGGATGAAGCTATTTGAGAGATCATGTCTCTAGAAGAACGAAATTGGGGAGAGTTCCACCATCGCGCTTCAATGTTCGATTCAGAAGAGATAACTACTCAATTCCCATATTTTGACCCACCTGAGATTGTTCCCTCCGTTTACACTACTATTCAAACTATCGATTCAAAAGCGAACTTGGGCAACCTTTCTAAGACCATGCTCATTGATATCTCAATCAAAACGGGTGTCGTGGAAAATATTCAGATTGGAGCAGATTGCAATCCCGAGGAAATTGCACGGTTCACATCCCTTTTTAAGGAATTATGCGATGTGTTTGCTTGGTCTTATGACGAAATGCCCGGAATAGATCCTTCTATAGTCGAGCATGAAATCAAAGTTTATGACAATTCCAAACCTGTTCGGCAGAGACTCTAACTTGTCCACCCGCACAAAGCGACCGCCATTAAGACTGAAGTCGAAAAAAATTTAAATGCTGGTTTAATCTACCCCGTTCCGTTGAAAGAATGGGTTTCCAATCCGGTCCCCGTAGACAAAAAAACAAGGCACCATCCGATTCTGTGTTGATTATTGTGATTTGAACGCCGCTTGTCCAAAAGACAATTATCCTATGTTGTTCATAGATCAGATCCTTGATGATTGCATCGGATGCGAGTCTTTTTCCTTTATGGATGGTTTCTCGGGATATAACCAGATTTTGATTAAAAATGATGACCAACATAAAACCACCTTCATATGTCCTTGGGGCACATTTGCATATCGTAAACTCCCATTCGGTCTGAAGAATGCAGGAGCAACTTTTCAAAGGGCTATGGACTACACTTTTTGCGACATTAGGCATATTTTACAGGCTTACTTGGATTACCTTCCGGCTCATTCCAAGAAGCGATCCCATCACCTCGCACATCTGAAACAAATCTTCGCCCGGTGTAGGTTCTACAATATACGTCTAAATCCACATAAGTACGCATTTTTTGTCGAGTCTGGACGCCTTCTGGGCTTTATTGTCTCCAAGCACGGGATCCGGGTTGATCCCAATAAGGTTAAGGCAATCATTGAATTACCCACACCATAATCAATTCTGCAACTCCAACGTTTGTAAGGGAAAACAAACATTTTGCGTCGTTTCATAGTAAACTATGCTGAGATGACGAAAGGCTTTATGTGTTTATTAAAGAAGGGAACACTATATTTTTGGGATGACCAAGCTCAATTGTCGTTTGACGCCTTGAAACGAGCACTCATTTCTGCCCCACTTCTTAGTGCCCCCAATTATTCACGTGACTTTCTCCTCTACCTGGAAGCCTCACCATCCTCACTTGGCATGATTCTGGTTCAAGTTCACAATGATGATAGTGAAATTTTGATATATTACTTGTCAAAAGGTCTCATTGGACCTGAACTATGATATTCACATGTGGCAGAACTCTCTCTCGCGATGGTCTTCATTGTCACCTGACTACGACACTATATATTACTACGTCAGACTACCTTCATTGCTTTGGAGAATCCCATGCAACAAATTTTGTCTCGACAAGTTATTAGAGGAACATATTCCAAATGGATTGTAATCCTCCAACAATTTGACTTGGTATTCACTGCTGCCGAAGAAAAGAAATCTCTAGTCTTCATCGAATTACTGTCGGACCTTCCCAGAATTGACCCGGAGGATGTAGCTCATGATCCATCTACTTAGTCGATTCTTTTGATCCTTGGTATGGAGACATTTTGGTCTACCTCCAAACTCAGTGCTTCTGCCCAACTCTCACGTCCGAAGAACATCGTCATATTTTCCGCCAAGAGAAACACTATCTCGTGCTAAACAATACTCTATATCGTCATGGTTTCGATACTATTCTTCAAAGTTGTCTCACTTTTGACGAATCAGAATGCGTTTTAAATGACTGCCACGTGGGGGCATGCAGGGGTAATATTTCTAGCGTAAATACTGCCCAGAAAATCTTACGTGCAGGCTATTATTGGCCCACTTTGTTTAAATACTGCATCACAGTAGTCCAAAAGTGCCATCCGTGTCAAATTTTCACGAAGAAAATGCGTGCTCACCCCACCCCTCTCAATTCGGTTGTCTCCATTGGTCCTTTCGCTAAATGGGGAATAGAATTTGTTACACGCAATCCTACTTCTGTGGACAGACACAACTACATTGTAGTTGCAGTCGACTACTTCACAAAATGGTCTGAAGCCATTCCCACTTTTAGGGCCGATGGAGAAACTGCTGCTCTGTTCCTGTTCAATCAGGTTATCTGTCATTTCGGTGTACCCCTTTCAATTGTCACAGATCATGGGTGACATTTTCAGAACCATATGATAACAAAATTAACGTCCATGCTAGGTTATCGACAAGATTAGTCTTCATCCTACTATCCGCAAGCGAATGGTTAAGTCGAAACCGTAAATGGCGTCCTCAAAACCATGATTCGTTGGTTAGTCGGAAATCATAAAACCACATGGCATCAGAAGTTATATTCCGCATTATGGGCATACCGTACGTTAGTCAAAACTACCACAGGATTCACGCCATTCCAACTTGCATTCAGCCTGGAAGCAGTACTCCCAATCGAATGTGAGATTCCATCACTCAAGCTTGTTGTTGAACTCCTACTCGGCACCACCGCCATAGAAGAGCGCTTGATCTCGTTCGATCACTTAGAAGAAACTCATGGAGATGCCACACTAGCACTCGAAGCTCCCCAGCACTGACTTAAAGCTCAATATGACAAATCTGTCAAGCCTCATTCTTTCCAAGAGGGTAATCTCGTTCTACTCTACGATCAGAGACATGACCTCTTGGGGGCAGGAACACTTCAACCATTATGGCTTGGTCCTTACATAGTCACCAAAATCCTATCAAAAGGAGTTTATGAACTTCAGGACTGTAATGGAATTTCACTCATGGAGCCTCACAACGGGCTCTATCTAAAGAAGTATTTTTCCTAGTTCTCCACTAGGCATATGCTTTGTAATTTTATGTATATGATTTTTTCCTTTGTTTTGATGTCTCTGGATATTTTGGGTTTTTGAGTGTTTTTCTCATACACACTCTTTTCTTTTTACACAGATGCCTTCGTCATCCTTATCATACATCAGATATGCGAACGGTGCTAGTCATCATACTTGGCACATTGCATCGGCTGCTTAGGTCCTCTACACACCTGAGTCAGAACTCCTTGGTTATGGGGGAATCTTCTTGGGAAATGCCACCAAAAAAATTGTTGAGTATATGTTAGTGATCCAACTCCTCACAGAAGCTACATTTCGCGACATCTCCAATCTAGTGGTCAGGTTAGATTCCCAACTTGTAGTTATGCAGTTAAACAACATTATCGTGTCCATCATCTAGTCTTGTTACATTATTTCTTGAGGGTACGACTTTTAGAACGTCACTTTCAAACCATTGTGTTTGAGCACATTCCTAGAGAATTTAGTGCATTCACTGATTCATTGGTAAATTATGTGTTAGATTGGCATTTTTCACATTTTTTATAGAAAGAGTCATACATGAGTGTATATTTTTTACCATAGAAAATACATAAACATTAAAAAACACACAGTATCAAAATCGCCAAAATATGTATATGTGTGTGTGTGTGTGTGTGTGTGTGTGTCATGTCCAGTTTAGGTTACATCAAAAAAATTCCCAAAACTTGGGTGTTTTACAAAAATTGCCTTCGCTAAGCCTCGCTATGACATTTACACATCTATCCACTCCTCCTACTAAGCCTGCTGCTCAAAATAGCAGACAAATTCTCTTGCTATCCTCCTCAGAGGCACCAAGTATCTCTCCAACACACCCACTGTATGCCGCTACAGACAAATCGAGATCTCTCTCATGGGAAGAGGAGGCACACCCATACTTAAACCCTCCAAGTTTCTAGTAAGCTCCTACAAAATCTGTGTGTCATCACCCTCTTTGGTGGCTTCTGCAACCTCCACTACTGCATCAGCCCCAGGTAGCTACATTCCTCACCTTGCATAGCGAGGGGCTCCAGTTGGATGGACAGGTGCCACATCTATGTCAAGAAACAAGCTTCATGTCAAAAAACATTTTCACCCATTTAACAAAAAATTTCATAAACATTCAAAAGACACAAAAATACTTGAAACTTCACTGATAAACATCTTTCATACCATCTAGGCCCCACTGAGTGCCCGGGGGAAATACCAACTCTGGATCTCCTGTATAGTTTATCCCTGCATAAGGATAATCTTCAATCATGATGATCTAGTCTTCAAGCCACTTGAAGAATCCATCATCAAAACAGTGACATATTGGACCCTCTCCAGTCCACGGTATCAAAGCTTCCCAACTAGCCTATCTTGGCTCCTGCAGGCCCAATGCATCTGTGATCATTCTTGGCCTCATGGCCAGAACCCACTCTAGTATGAACGACATGATCATTGTACCATACCCAAACTCTCTTTGGGTCCGAGTCTTACATGCTATCAACTCTACGCGAACTCGGCGGATGACACCTTCGCCTCGGTCAAATACCTGGGGCTGCATACAATCCAATGCTAACAAAACTTGGGCCTTGGTGGCCACATGCTAACTCCTGGCCCCAGCCAAGCGAACTATCATCCACAAGAGAGACCTCAGAGGTCTCGTTGCCACCCGTGCAATAGGCACCTAGTTACTTACTGCCTCAGTATTTTTTATGCAATGAGTATGGATCAAATCAGCATTGGTGCGGGGATCAGCCCTAGATCCTGTCAAATTGGGCCTCGATCCTCTTCATGACAGGCCTGTCAAAAAAAAGATATCATCTTTCTCAATTGATATTTCATTACCCCCGATACGAAAGAAATGTTGGCGGTCATCCCACTGCTAGATTATCCATATCAGAAGGTCCTCCTGTCCCCTCATCAACCCTAAACGAGCATACTTTAGCAATCCACATCTACGGAGAACTATCAACATAGCTGCATCGGTAATCATTTCACATTCTTCCCACTCATGCTCCCTTTCGCGCCAAATTCTCATGGTAACTGGATTCACACCTGCACAAGCAAAAATTTCACTGGATTAGTTTTTGCCTGGAACACTTTAGAATGATAAAAAACAAGTTGTTAAAACATCTTTGCCGGCTAACACGGGTTATAGTGCCCAACAATGTGTGCTAATGCTCTGTTTCTTCTTGGGAAGTTCATTTAACGCAGGCACAACACTAAGCACCCACGTTAGCCACTTAAATTTTTTAGGGCCTGCTAAAATTGATAATTTTAACTAGAAAAAAGAGCTAAAAACATAATGAAATGCTAGAGGAAGGTCAAATATTTTACTTGTATCTCGCGGAATAAAAAACCATTGCCCGGATCATCCACAATCGACAGTTGAAGTTTCACCGCTTTTTTTCTCCAGAGCTCTATCAGAGCACTCAACAGAGTGAAAATGAAGGTCTGTGGCATTCTTATAGCCATTTTGAAGGTCAAAATCACTCAGCTAGTCTGATAAAAATTGGTAAATCCATGCTACATTTTGTCGCAACTATTGGTTTTTATATGTTATCAATGCTCTGATGGGTTTTAAAATGCTTATATGCAGATCTAACCATATTCGACCCGGTTTCAAGCTTTCTTTTTAGGGACTTTTTCTAGCTCGTAAAACTAAAAAAAACCCTGAGTTTCCTTTGTAGGGCTTGTTAAACTACCACGAAAAAGAAATATGAGCCATTCTTTTCATCTTTTTCAAATCTCATTAAACAGAAAAAGAGACCGAGTTTTTTCCGCGTGACTTGTTAAAATTTCATGGAGAGCATCGAGTTTTTCCTTTTTGGACTTGTTAAAATTTCACAAATAACATTGAGTGTACTCTGTCTCCTCATACTCATAAAAAAATGAGGTAGATGTCCATCGAACATAGCTTTCTCACTATTCCGGATTCAATGGACTAACTCACGGAAAATGAACTATTTCGGGCTTACTATTATCCCTTCATCGCGCCCGGTTATCAAACATGACAAAGGTACCCCCTAGATTTGTCTTTTACGATGTTTTTCAAACTCTCTAAATATGAAAAAATAACTGAGTTTACTCGTCTGGACTCATTAAACTTAATCAGACAGGGCAAAAATTTGGACAACATGGACAAAATCTTGAACATGGCACTTCCCAGAAAACTCTTTCGCATTTAGCCGAACCTTACCATCTATGAGTTTAGCCTTCATCTCCCAGTGTTCCTGCATTGGTGAATCCTAACACTCTTTGGTGTTCATTAAGCCTAAGTTGCCTAGTACCCTATTAGAGTGCCTTCTATTGTTCAAGAGGATCCCGCTATCTACTACTCCTTGTATCAACCAAAGCCATCATATGCCAGAACTTATTTTTCATCGGTTATTCCCACTTGATCTTGATTATTTCCATCAGTACAAAATCATCTTCTCCTGTTTCGTGTCAACTGATGTAGGACGCCTCATTGCCCACCCTTTGATAGATCTCTTCCTATCGACTTCAACATCTTATCTAGGAAATTGATCCAGAAACACGTCAGTATCCAGATACTTACAGACATCAGTGGCAACTCATCTTGTGTTTGGTTGGGGGTTCTCATTATTGGCTCCCAATCGAATGATTCTACGAGTGTTCGACATCAAATCCTTTTATTCACACTCGCTAGATTGTACTGTGCATCTTGGGGACCATCATCATTATCGGTGGCCTCCCTCGCGTATGTTAACAATTTTTGTTATTTACTGGTAATCAGATGATTTCCTGCATGTTCGAATACGACTCATTCATTCACATCTATGAAAATATGCATTTTATTGAAGCGGCGACCAAGACCTTGGGTCAAGGGTTACACCATTACAGTTGTGTTTCCTTCCCCAAGTTGCAATATTGTTTTTTGGAGACATCTTTTCAGTTTGATCCTGTTATGACAGACACTTTTAGGTTATGCTTATCGGTGGACATACTGTTCATATCTCTGTTCTAGAGAAATCATGTTGATTAGCTACTGAGCATGGGAATGCCCGACTCAAGGCAGATACTATATTTTCTAACATATATTGTTGTTTCAGGTTTTCCTCAGTCCTCCAATTCCTCTCATTCTACTACACTTATTATAAACTATTTCGGCCATCATCTTCATCTATGACCTCACACTTTAGGGGGCATCTGTTACAGGACAAATGACCTCTTCATCAGCTCAGAGGAGAAGGTAACATGGAAGGAAGAAAACGACCTAGAAAAGACCCATTTCTACCAAGGTAATGCACCCCAGAAACAGCTAGATAGTGTTATAACGCACCTGAGCCATGCAAAGGAAGAGTTATTACCTAAGGTAACGCTCTGTATTTCTTGAGGGGCAGCTTTATCCTTGTTTGAGTGTGAAAGGGGAAAAGCTCTTCCGGAAAAGTGACTGGAAATTCCAGCTTTTTCTCATAAAGAGCCAGTTCAAAATAGAAACTAAAAGGCACAAACCTTTTATTAGGCCTTGCCAAATATAACTGGACTCCTAAGGAAGGAAAAATCATGGAAGAACAAGATAACATCTTGATCTTTCCCATTTCAAATTGGTTGAAAGAGTTGGCAAGGTTTACCCTCTCCATCTCCTATAAAATGGAGTTGTGGGCTCTTGGTCTAAGGTCGAAGGTTTGAATATATGTGGAGCGGAATTTCATTGTTGTAGTGTGAGGTTTGAATATTTGTGAAGTTCATTGAGAAATTTCTGCCTTGAGCATCATCACACTCAGAGATAGAGAAAGAGGGAGAGGAATTGGAATACTGAGGAGGGCTTGGTGCAACTGATGGTTGTAATCCTCCTTTTTATAAATCAATAGAACTGTGTCTGTTTTTTCCATTCGATGCATCAATGTCACAATTGTTTTTCAATCGTCTATGTAGCATGATATGAATGGCTTAGATCTGTATTGTTTCATTTTTCTTGTATGCTTGTTTAATCGATAACAAGATATATTGTTGTAGAGATTACGCGGGTACTTTGATTGATTGCAGGATCTGGATTTGGAGCTAGTGAAGAAGGATCTCTACTTCGATGTGTGGTGTTCTCCATAGGATCTGCTATTTATAAAGAGGTAATCTCTCCATCTTACTTTTTCGATTATAGATATTAGCATGAACATGTATGCAGTATCTTTGTGAACTTTACAGCTAATCTGACTGTTTGCCTCAGGCACCGGAAAGCCCTGAGAGGGATATTTAATAATGACCACCCAAGCATATTACCCTATAGCACTCATGTACTCAGATATTATTGTATTTATTCCTAGTTGTTGTCCCAGGAACAGTATGTATGTTGGATCCATTATATTTTTGTCTGGCCCATGTTAATTCCAGCATATCATGTACTTTATAACTCAGTCTAATTTTACTGAGAAAACCATTATTCTTTGTTCTTTGTCGTCTTGATGTGCATAGGTATGCCTCCCCTACCTCATTGAGAACAGGTTCCCAAACATTAAAGGAGACTTACCTTTGTCGGTCTCGCCCCCTTAGGGTTATCGTCCTCTCGCGCTTCACTTCGCCTACATCTCTCTCTCTCTATGACTCCTCTCTGGTGTCTAGTGGTTGTGTTCTTACAACTTACTTTGGCTATACGATTAGCTCCTAACGCTCACATGTTGAGGGGCAATATGTAACACCAATTTTTGGTCATCTAACCATATATAATTAGATGGATTGAAATACACCATGTAAGACCAATTTTACCATAGTAAAATTGCTTTCACTATAAGAAATAATTTAATAAATCATAGATTATTAAGTTATTTCTGGTCCAAATAGAAAACCCCATGAGGAATAACTAAATAAATCCTTATTTATTTGATTTTCCTAAAGGAATAATTAATTAAACCTCTGTTTAATAATATTCCTGATCATATTTAACCCAAAAAATGAGAAATAATTAGATAAACCATTATTATCTTATTATTCTCCAGGAATAATTAATTAAATCATTATTTAATTAATATTCCTTGTTAAATTTGACTAAATCATTTAGGAATAATAAAATAAATAATTATTAATCAAATTATTCCTTGATCCCATCCTTGAAATGATAAATAAATATTTTATTTGTTTATTATTCCTAAATAAAGAGATTTAACCAATTTAAATTACTTTTCCCTCCAACAAAATATAATAAAATATTCCAAGCAGTTAGATCTAGATCTTGGTTAATAATATTTTATTATGCACCATTATCAAAGATAACTCAATATTTTGTTATAAATAGGAGGGATTTCCATTCACTTCTTACCTTTGATCCTTTTATCATGGCCGGACTTTGATCCTCTTATCATTGTCATACTTTGATTTACTTTTCTTTTCTTTTTTCTTATTGAACTCCCTTTGAATTCTACACGTCTTGGGTATTCTACACCATTGAGAGAGAAACTTTGAAGCTAAAGCATTTGAGGATAGCTAAGAACCCATCCCATTAAGGGGAATTGTATTAGCTCCCTTCCCAGGTATTAATATAATACAAAAAAATATTTATAGTTCTTGTCTTGTCCATTGGATATTTTGGAGAAACTCTTATTTCATTTTGTTGTTTAGCTGCTTTATTTGCATAGATCTGGGCTTATTTTGCATTTTTTTTTACTGTCTATTGTAGATCTAAGAATTTATACAACCATATTTTTTTTTAGGGTTGTTTGTCATGTGCAGCTAAAGTGATCTCTTTTCGTACACTTGCGTTAAGAATTCATTCTAACACCATCAACATACATAACATTACCATCTTTAACCTTTTATTTTAGAAAAACAAATCCTTTACCCTTAATGACAGTAGGGGAGTCATTTCCAAAAGTGACATTATTTTTCTTTCTCTAATGCATTGTATGAAATGAGTTTATCTTTATCACCTGTCATGTGTTTTGAACATCCGCTATCAATGTACCATTGATTTTTTTTTCCTTCTGCAAATAAATCTATGCCACATCATTCGGATTGTAAGTCCTTATTTTTTCATACCTTAGAATTTGTTGACATTTTCTCCTTTGGTTGTAATTTTCCTCATGTCAAAAGTTATTGAAAAATGAGAATTCAATTTCAACTTTAAGAGGAGAGAAATTTTTATAAGTATTCTTCTTTATTCCTGTCTCATTCCTTTGTTTTCTTGATTCTCTAGTCATGATGGTTTTGTATGCAACACATTGAGCAACTTTGTGACCAAAATTATGACATGAGAAACATTGTCCATTAAAGAAGAAATTTATGTGATCATAGAACCTTCTAGTGTTGTTTACCTTTTGACTGATGCTTCTGTTATGTAATATTCCAAAATTAGCTTGTAGCTAATTGGACTATTAATTTTTTCTTTTTTCATTTAGATAGATGAATAAATGGGTAGGGAGACCCATAAATCTCTTTAGTATGAATAAAACCAATTCTCATGTGAATGTGGATCATTGTATTAGCTAAATAAATTACTTGGAGGTATGAACAGGGGCTAAAGCATGTGGACAAGGTCAGTGTTGACTAGATCAATAGCATTGTTATGGAGATATTCGAGGATTAATGGAGGACAGCGCAATCATTTAGAATGAGTGTATGCATGAGAGTAACTCCTTTAATGTGTGGGACCCAGGGTGAGGATGCTCACCAAGCTAAAAGGAAGAGGATTACAGCCATAGAAGACATGATTTTGGATTATTGATATTGTATTAGTCTTGTATTACTAATTTCACACTTCAGCTATTTAGCGGAGTCTATTGGGTTGTTTAGAAAAAGGGTGTTCCCGAGCGGGAATCCCACCATCATCCTCGACGGACTTCGATTGCCTAATCAGGAGAGTTATATCGAGCAACATTTCCACCATCCATCATTTGTTCAAGCTTCGGCCATTATTCCCAGTGCATTCTCTTTCAGGATTGCGTTGTGTTGCAGGGTTGCAGTAGTGGAGGGTTGAGAAACCCAATATCTGAGCTTGTTTTCCAGTGGAAGGAGAAGATTTTCATCTAGGAGGCTAGCAAGGAGGATCCTTGAGCTTCATTTAATAATTCAGAATTATTCTGAGCTACTGCTATCATCTACAGCGCAGTTCCCTTCAGGAATTGCATTATTTTATTGAGCAGTTGCAGTGGAGGGCTTAGTGCCCTAGTTTGTGAGATAGATTTTCAGTGAGGGGACCAACCCTTTACCTATTGAGTTGATTGGGTGCTATTGTAGCTGATATATCATTCCGTCAGCCCTATATCAGCAGTCATCCTCAGGGATTGCATAATTCAAGCAGCAGGGATGTAGTGGGCCACTAAAAAAGGGTCGAAAATCCAAACTTAGAATCTGGCCAAACCATTTCTGGGTTTTTCTGGGTTTTGCGAGTAAAACCCATGGTTAAAATCCTGTATCATTCTAAGTACCCCAAAATCCTTCTTCCCATGGTTCGTCTTCTGAGTAGTAGTAGTTTCCAACAGTAGCAGCACACATTTCCAGTGCCAATTTTCTTTAGTGTATTTCAACCATCTTGTGGCTTGAGTGCATTCCTTTTGGAGCACTGTGTACCTTACATTGTTGTTGATGCATAATGATATGGCTCAGCTCTTCTACTAACATTTTAATGTCTTTATGTTATATTTCAACATTTCTAACATTTTACAGTTTTGTGCTTACATTTTGGTTATTGCCTAGATTGAAATGTTATAAATGTTCTATATTCCTTTCTTTTCCATTTTGGAATATTATAGTGGTATCATAGCATGATCCATGGCTTAGCTTGTGGGCAACACATCTTATGACACAAGAAGAAGAGATGTACAATGATGGAGGGAATGAGTTTTGTCTCATATCTTTTCATATCTATGAAGGACCTCTCCAAGGAGGTTAAGAAAATGAGAAGGGAGAGATGCAATGAGACCTCAAGAAGGTTTCAAGATGAGGAAGGTCCAAGCACTTCCTATCAGCAGCAGAAGAAATCGATATTGCATAGAGCTCCAAAGCAATCTACTATGTCCACTTTCTTTGAAGAGGAACGTGAAAGGCATGGAGATGGAGGAAACTTAGATCATGAGACTCTAAGTGATTATCTTGCAGAGTAAAAATCTCAATCAAGGGCTTTCAAGGAGAATATAACTCTCCCGCAGTTCATTTAGATCAAAGAAGAGAGGAGACCTTGCAACAACAATAGAAGAAAAAGACAAAATATATTTCTATTGCTTACTTTTGATGGGTCATCCACAAGCACAAAAAAGGGTTGGAGGAAGAAGTTAGATGCATTCTTCTTGATACATCTAGTAGCAGAAAGAGAATTAGTTGAGATTGCAGCGTTGCACCTTGAGGGTGAATAAAATATTTGGTGGTTCACCCATTTGAAACATGCAAGCGTGACTGCTTATGCATATTTTACTCAAAGGCTGATCAAGAAGTTTAATAGGAAGAAACCGGAGGTAGTTCCTATTGAGAAATTTCTTGACATAAATGAGAAAGCACATGAGGAGCCAAGGGAAGATGTCAGTATTATCATTCCCAGAGAAGAACAACTTCCACCCACTTGCTGCAGGAGTACTTGCATCAGGAGAAGGAACACTTGCATCTTTGCAAGATGGTCTTGATATCTTGACATTGAGAGTCCCATGCATTATTCAGGAGATGCATGAGGATGAAGAGACATATACCAGCGTTTGTGCAGCAGTAGAGGAGTAGAAATCACCATCACCAGTAGTTGGAGGAGACATTACACCGATGGGAGGAACCCTTGTAGCTATACAAGATGTTCCCAAGGATCATCTTAACCAAGATATGCAAAAAATTCCACCCCATATTATTTATGCACATCAGATGGAGAGTTTTGGGGACATGCCATCAGGGCAATTTCATGACCAAGGGTCAAAGCACATTTCTGATTTGGTGTAGCAAACTATCACTGCGCAGAGGACCCTTGACTGGTTCAAGGAGGAGATGTATAGCCATCCTGGTTTCTTATTGTTGAGCTGCACACAACACTTTGGGTTGGAGTGTAGAATTTTGGAGGATAGGATAAGCATAATCCTAATCAATCCATTGCAGATTTGTATGTTTAGAATTGTGCATGATTATGAGATAGCATATGCACTATCATGGAGATCGATAGCCTTGTCACTGAGCAACAGTGATGATTTGGGGGGCCAACTATTATTGGAGCATTCCAATGACCATTCTACTTGTGTACCATTGGATAGGCAGATGGTCGGTGAGAGACATCTTGTGATGGATAACATCTCCCATTATTATGATAAATCCTTCTTGATGAGCACCTCATAGCTCAATGAGAATCTCTTTCCTAAAACATGTTTGGAACCTTATGGGTTCAACTTTGTCATTGATGAGTGGTCTTTATGTGGATATCTCCAGGAGTTTGCACTTCAACATCTCATGAAGTGCAAAGATAGTCATCAAATTTGGGATGATGGTATTCACCATTGGATGGATACCAATTCGGAGCATAAGAGGAGACACCCACAGTTGTATGGATGGGTGAGGATGATGATCAAGGGGTTGGTGAGACACTTGCAGATCTATCACACAAGGCAACAAGAGGCATGGCTATGCTAGCTACTCTTGAGAGAGTTTGGCCATCATGTGGCATATCCTATGTCAAGGGGTGTGTTATGGTTTGGGGAATTACATGGCATCCATATGTTATGGCAGGAGAGGATTCGGTTGTATGGGGAAATCTACAAGTCAATAATCATGATGTTACTCCATGACTTTTATGATGATGAGATCAGGAAGCATCAAGAGTTATTTTTTCTTTGGTTACTCTTGGGAGAGTATGGGTTGATTTTCTCCCATACCTTGCATGATGTTTCAGGAGTAGAGAGTGGCACAATCATGGTGAAAAGGGGCTATTCCTTGGATTTGGAGGATCATGAGATACTTCCACATGGGAAGGAGTCTCTCATTGATAGCAGCATTCCAGTATGTGACTTTGGCACTGGGAATGTCAAATAAAGGAGTTATGAGATAATAGGAAACTTATCACAAAGGCCAACAACGTTGTCACTTGGGAGTATGGATATATTGATGGAGTGTTCCAAGGATCACTTCATATATGAGGTACTTGATGGACAAGTAGAATATGAGAGGTATAGAGTGGTGCATGGAGTCATCTATTACCAGGATATGATCTTCTTGACTTGGATCTCCAAGCACAAGAAGAAGGCTCTACATGCAGCACATGGTTCATTCATTTCCATTCACCAAGATCTCATGGAGACATATCATACCACTATGGAGAGATCATCCATGGATCTCATCATCAGCTTACTCATAGTGCATGGTAAGATTTTTGTTTTTGTACTTATTGATAATCTAAGAAAGTATTTGCATTCTCTTTCCATTTTTATACAATTCATTACTCCACAAGAGGGCAAGCTTCTATTTGGGTTTCATGGTCTTTCTAAGACCAACATCTGTGATGGAGATAGCCAATTCTTGTATGTTTTTGGGAAAGTATTTTTCTATTCTTGGTGTGCTCAGTTGATACACAATGTCATTTACTACTTTCTAGTAGATGAGCAAACATGCACAACTAGCAAATGGTTGGGAGACAACTTGCCACACTATGATCAGAGGCAGCAGGTAGCAAAACTGCATTGTAAAAAGGTTCATAGAACCAAAGAGTGGGTCTTTAAGGATCCAATTGTCCTTTTTCATCTTGAGGGAAACATTATTGCAACCCAAAATCAGCAGCAGCTCTACACATATCATAAGTGGAGAGAGAGACAGCGTGGGATGGACAATTTGGTCTATCATATTCAGCCATACAGCCCATTTACATTTCAAGAGCAAGAGATGGAGGAGTTTTTATATGAGTTACCACTTTGGAGGGTGACCCATTTTGTTTGAATGATAGATTGGTGATTGGAGATTCTCATGGGGATTGAGGTTCCCAACCTTTTTTAGATCCCATGCCTCAATAAGGCCTCTAGACAGCATATAGTTATCTCCATGGATATCCCACTTCTTCATGATGAGAGCCTTTTGATTTATCACCAAAGGCTAACTTGTACACTTGGGAGGAGCAATTAGGGGAAATATTGTTGAGAGAGCATCTTGTTCAGTGGAGGAGCTTATCAGATGAGGATGCTACAGGAGGAGGAGAGGAGGCTTTGCAGTGTCTATCCTTGCAGTTGCTTGAGGACAAGCAGCCTTTGGGAGGGGAGGATTGCAATATTCCAAAATTATCTTTGAGCTAATTGGAATAATAATTTTTTCTTTTGTCATTTAGATAAATGAATAAGTGGGTAGGGAGACCCATAAATATATTTAGTAGGAATAAAACCACTTCTCATGTGAATGTGGATCATTTTATTAGCTGAATAAATCACTTGGAGGTATGAACAGGGGATAAAGCATGTGGACAAGGTCAATGTTGACCAGATCAACAACGTTGTTATGGAGATAGTGGAGGATTAATGGAGGACAATGCAGTTATTTAGGAGGAGTGTATGCATGAGAGTAACCCCTTTAATGAGTGGGACCCAGGGTGAGGATGCTGACTAGGCATAAAAGGAAGGGGATGGCAGTCATAAAAGACATGATTTTGGATTATTGATAATGTATTGATCTTGTATGACTAATTTCACACTTCAACTGTTTAGCGGAGTCTGTTGTGCTGTTTAGCACAAGGGTGTTCCCGAGCGGGAATCCCACCCTCATCCTCGAGGGACTTTGAGTGCCTACTCAGGAGAGGTATATTGAGAATAATTTCAACCATACGGAATTTGGCCAAGCTTCAACCATTATTCCCAACACATTCTCTTTCAGGATTGTGTTGTGTTGCAGGGTTGTAGTAGTGGAGGGTTGAGAAACCCAATATCTGAGCTTTTTTTCCAGTGCAAGGAGCAGCCTTTCATCTAGGAGGCTAGCAAGGAGGATCCTTGAGCTTCATTTCATCGTTCATCATCAGGTTGAGCTATTTCTATCATCTACAATGCAGTTCCCTTCAGGAATTGTGTTATGTTATTGATCAGTTGTAGTGGAGGGCTTAATGCCCTAGTTTGTGAGATAGATTTCTAGTGAGCGGACCATCCCTTCACATATTGAGTTGATTGGGTGCTATTATAGTGTATATATCATTCCTTCAGCCCCATATCATCGTTCACCCCTAGGGAGTGCGTAAGTCAGGCAACAGGGGTGCAGTGGGCCACTAAAAAAGGGCTGAAAATCCAAACATATAATCTGGCCAAACCATTTCTGGGTTTTCTGGGTTTTTCGAGTAGAAGCTGTGGTTAAAATCCTACATAATTCTAAGCACTCCAAAATCCTTCCATACATGGTTCTTCTTCTCAGAAGTAGTAGTTTCCAACAAGAGCAGCAGTAGCAGCAAACATTTCCAGTGTTAGTTTTCTTTAGTGTATTTCAACCATCTTGTGGCTTGAGTGCATTCCTTTTGGAGCACTATGTACCTTACATTGTTGTTGATGCATAATGATATGGCTCACCTATTCTGCTAGCATTTTAATGTCTTGATGTTATATTCTGGCATTTCTAGTGTTTTATAGTTTTGTGCTTACATTCTGGTTATTGCCTGGATTGAAATGTTATAAATGTTCTATATTCCTGTCTTTTCCATTTTGTAATATTACATGTTATTGTTCATACTTGAATTAGAGTGAACATGATTTACCTGTGAAGTGTCTATGTTCTTCTGCTGAAGGTTGAAACTTTTTTGACTGGATTTTGTTGCATTTAGATAAATTTTGGTTATGGTTGAGGATGTTTATATCTATGATGATTAACCAATGTATCCAAGACCTCTCTTCATAAGAGGAGTGAATTGAATCTTGATAATTTCATCTAAGGCTTCAGATCCTTTAGCAAATCTAAGATTTAGAGTTCTAATTTTCTCAAGTTCCTTTCTTTGACGTTTTATTTCACATTCTAACTTCTCATTATACTTCTCCTTTTCTATGAGTTGATTCTTTAGATTATCCATGGCTACTTTTTTTTCTTCCAAGAATATTTTGAGTTGATTAATTTCATCAAAGAAATTTTTTTCTTCAAAAGCATCTATAAATTTACCATTAGACTCATTAGTGTTTTTCTCAAATTCCATGAGTAATTTAAGATCTTGATCAGATTCTTCTTCTTCACTATTTGACAAGCCATCAATATCTTTATGAGTATAATAACTTTTCCTATTTTCAAATCGTCTCCTATTACCTTTTGCAATATCCTTCCACTTGTCATGATTATCTTTATGAGGACATTTAACAACATAATGACCCACTTTACCACAAGAAACAAATTTGAAGTGAAGCTTACCTTTGAACCTTTTGGTGCCAAGTTGAACTTTATTTACAAAATTTACCTCATCTTCTTCTGATACATACCCTAATTCCTTGTGTTCTTCCTTTTCCTTTCCTTTTGCAGTTTCTTTAAATGCAGCTTCTCTGACTTCTGAGGAACCTCCTTTTATCATTTCAAAATAAGTCAGGATCGCATGAAGTTGAACAACAGTAAGAGTCTGTAGATCCTGCTTTTCTTCAATGGTACAAAATTTTTAATCAAATTTAGGAGTTAGAGATCTTAATATTTTCTCTACTAAAGTTGTGCCTTTTATGTCTTCACCCATATTTCTCATACGATTTACAATCTCATCTAGACATAGAAGAAACTAGCAATACTTTCATCATTATTCATTCTAAGATTTTCATATTGAATTCTGAGAGTTTGGGGTTTAGCACTTTTTACCTTGTCATCGCCTTCATAGCTTAGGATGATTTTGTGCCATATTTCCTTTGTTGTATTTAACTACATAACTTTGACAAATTTTGATTCGGTCAGGCTTCCCAATAATGCATTGACAACATTCACATTGGTTTCATATGTCTTCTTTGTTGTTGCATTTGTGGGAACTTTGACTGGATATTAGTAACATCCTTCAACAATTGCCCAAACATCTACTCCAAGAGACTGAAGATGGGATCATGTTCTTGTATTCCATAATATTATATTATTTTCGTTCAAGAGAGGTGGTCTAATAGATGTTGTTCTGTCTTGATTTCTCATCTTGGTAGATCTTCCTTCAAGCGATCAAGCTTCTTCTGAAGGACCTGTTCTGATCCCAATTGTTGGGAAAAATACTGAGAGGGGGGGTGGTTAGTATTTAAAACTCACACATACTTTTACTTTTCTTTACAAAATTATATACGTGACTTTAATCAAGCCAAATAGCCTATGTACGTGACTTTCTTTTAGAAAACTAGTTTAAGCCTAATGCACTTATAATTCAGATAAGTCTTCAGTAACTTTACTTAGAATAGTGCATCAATGATTCATTATACATTCAGTAAGTAGTAAACATGTGCAGTAAGAACAGAATAAATCATCACACATAAGTAACACACATGAACACCGAGATTTAAGGTGGAAACACAATGTGGGAGAAAACCACCATTGTTGTCATCTTTGTCTTCAATATTTATTATATAGAAAAATGCTTATAATATTTTATTAGCACAGACTCATACCTGCATGAAGGCACCCACCTATAGAAATCTGCTACCTTCACTCATTCTCCAATTGCTATTGGAAGGGATCTCCAACTCCCTCATCTCGTTTCCCAACCACCACTGGAAGGGAGCTTTGACCCCTACTCTCATTTACCAGCCACTACCGAAAGGGACCTGCAACCCCTTGATCTGATCACCAACTCCTAATGGCAAGAAAATTTAACTTCCTCACTAAAGGCTCCAACCCTCTGCACCACCGTGAACCATGTTTCATAAATTTTCACATTGGATCCACCAGCTTCAATACATCACAACTTGTAGGCCTATTTTCATCAAATTTTCAGACTAGACCCACTGCACTCATTTATGCCCAATACCATACATCAAAATGAAGCATATAACTATACCAAATCATTCACTAAATCATCAATCAACCAACCAGTCATTTATCTTTAATCACAATCAACATCAGCATAATCAATAATGAGACAACCTAGATCTACATGAAGACATCATTGAAAGATAGCAAAAACACAACAAAACTGATCAGACATTTTCTTCAGTATTCTTCAGCAAAACCCTGGCTTTCATATGCGCCTTCTACTAGACTTATTCGTGTATGTACACACTTATCTTGAAACCAACATGCACACGGATCTCAACATATTACTGAACATATATGCTAATATGTAGAACCAAACTCACGTGTATACGTGCCTTCCTCATGTGAAACCCACGTATAGATCTGTAAATAATTCAGGACTGTGCAATACTTCAAAACTTCAAATTTACTCAAATCATACCCTTCACTGCAACAAACATGCGTCGGGCCACAAATCTAAACATCTCATAAACAGATCATGCAAATACATAGTCATTTCAGGTCTAAAGATCATGATCCATCATTGTATTCATGAGTGAATCTTTATTTCAGATCTATCAATCAAATATAGCCCATACCATACATATATACTTTTGATTGAATTATTCATTCATTACCCTTACTCATGCAGACTTAGCACTTTGATCTTCACCTCCTTATATAGTTATAGCCTTAGCCAATACCATGAGCTAAAACCACACAAGTGACGATGGTATTCTTGGATGGGATCAAATAGCTGTTATTGTGCTCAACATTGTGGGCTAATACCATGGTAAGTACCCTTGGTATTGTTAAATTAGTGCGCCATAATATACGTGACTTTGCATTTTTGTGCCTGCGTGTATACGTGACTTTGACTTGACGAACCCACATATAGATCTTCAAATATTCACTAAAATTTTGATTATGATCTACAAACCTTTGTCCCATAATTATGTCATTATGTTCCATCACTCTATCAACTCTGAACTGATCTGTGCACTCTGTTATAAGTGGATTGCCATCAAGGACAACACATGCATCATAATTCCAACAACATTCGTAGTTCATTATCAGAGAATAGAACTCGCATAGAAAACTTATTGATTGCATTAAAATGGTTTAAATTTATACATCAATCCAGTCGGAAAATATACAGGGATTTCACTGATTCTCATTTATTTTCTACCTAAACTTGTTGACTATTAACTTCTACAGATAATCTAGTGTTGGAAGTAATGTTTCCATGTGTCATCGTGTGTCCCTAGGTGTCTATCTAAAAGTAATTATTTCCCTACGTGTGTGATTTTTTTATGAGTCATAGATCCACTGTAATATTCCAAAATTAGCATGCAGCTAATTGGAATATTAATTTTTTGTCTAGTTTATTTTTTGGTGATAAAAATTCCCTAAAGTCACTTGAGCACATTATTGTGTGATAGTGTGGGGCCCAGGGGTTGAAGTGGCAGCGTGGGCAGCGTGGGCCCATGACAGTGCAGAGAGAGAGAGACAGTGTGGCCAAGAGGGATAGCGTTGTTTGGTGGGGCCTGGGTGAGAGCAAGGCTCTCCAAGCATAAAGAGAGGAAGATGCTCCTCATTCATAGGATTTGATTATGCATCTTATGATTTGTGTCTTCTAAAATTGAGCACGCCTACACTGTTTAGTGAAGTCCACAAGCGCTGTTTAGCACACCGGGTGTCTCTGAGTGGAGATCCCAACCTCAGCCCTGGGGGACTTCGAGTGCCTGCTCAAGTGAGGTGATCCACCATTGTTTTCAAGAGTAGAGCTCACAACATCCTTCAGCTAGGAGCACACAGTCACTAAGGCAACACAGTCACCTTCAGGGATTACGTAGTCTTGGGAGAAAACAACACTGGGAGAGAGGGAAGATCAGTAGTTTCAGCCCGGGAGTGTTCTGAAGGGATCAACCCTTCACAAATCATCTTTTGTAGTAGGAGGTGGCCACCAATTGCAGTCTATTAGTTCGGGGCCAGCGTACTCACCTAGAGTGCGTGATTTTCCTTGGGAGGTCAAATTTTGGAGTCATCCATTCTAGGATTCCTTCTTGGGTTTTGTTGGGTTATTGTAGGAGAGCTTGTATTTCGAGTTTCATATTTTTCTGAGTAGGAGAACAACCCCAAAAAATAGCTCCATTCTAGCAATAGCAGTAGTTTGGGCAGTAGTAGTAGCAGCAACATTAGGGTTACGCAGTAATAGAGAGAGCGGTCATTCCTTGAGGGATTCTGAGAGTATTTCCAGCTTTCCTAGAGCAAGCCAAGGTGACATCATTCTAATCACCTTTGAACCCATTTTTATCTTTCAGGTTATAATAAAATGGCTCAGTTTTTCTCCATATTTGCAGTTTTTTTATGATGTCTCTCTATTTATTGTGAATCATTGTTTATGTCGCTTTATATTGTTGTTTATTTCTAAATGGAATACTACAGTGGTATCAGAGCTCAGAGACTTGGCTCAGCCTGTGGAGCAGATTATCTATGACACCAGCAGGAAAACCATATATCACTTCCTAGGGAAGGAAGTACAAGGACCAAGAGCATAGGCTTGAGACCACTTTTGGAGAGGGAGACTGCATTCCGGTTGTGGACACAAAGGAGGAAGGACCGATGGCAAGTGAGAAAGATGAAGGAAGGGAGTTCGCGAAACTCCTCCTAAAATATATGCAGGAGCTATCGAGGAGAATAGAAGAGATGGGGCAGAATTTTACCGCATACTAGAGGCAAAGAGAACCCCAAAAAAGGTTTCAAAAAGAAGAAGGTCCCAATACTTCTTATCAGCAGCAAAGAATATCAGAGAAGCAAATAGCTTCACATTATTCCACTGGATCCACTTTCTTTGATGAGAAAGAGGATTGGTCTGAATATGATGAAGGCTTGGGGCATGAGACCCTAAGTGAATATCTGTCTGAATACAAGTCACAACCTAGAGCATTGAAGGAGAATCTTTCTCTCCAACAGTTTCTACAACTCAAGGAAGAGAGGAGATCCAGGTTCTTCTTGCCTACATTTGATGGATCTTCCACAAGCTCATTGAGGGCTTGAGGAAAGAATTCACTACCTTCTTTCTGAAATATCCTATATCAAAAAGAGAGGTTGTGGATTTTGCAACGCTGCACCTAGATGGTGAAGCAAGAGATTGGTGGTTCAGTCACTTGTCCCATATGAAAATGTCTACTTATGAAGTTCTCATTTAGAGATTGAAGAAGAAGTTTGGTAGGAAGAAACTGGGGACATCCCGCATTGAGACACCTCCCATCATTGTTGAGATATCACATAAGGAGCCAAAGGAATATGTCCTCATTATTACTCCGGAAGAGGAACCCCTACCTCCACCATCAGCTGCAGAAGTACTTGCATCGGGTGAAGGAGCACTTGCATATTTGCGAGATGGTCTTGAGCACTTGACATTGAGAGTCCCATGCATGATTCAGGAGATTCACGAGGAAGAGGAGGAAGAGGAGGCAAATACTAGCACTGGTGAAGCAATAGAAGAGAAGCCATCACCATCCCCAGCAGTTAGAGAAGAAATTGGACCAGTTGGAGGAACTCTTGTATCTTTGCAAGATGTTCCCAAGTTTCAGCTGATCCAAGGTTTGCAAACATTTCCACTTCCTGTTATTTCAGCACATCATATGGAGAGTTGTGGGGACATGCCATCAGGGCAATTGCATGACCTAGGGTCAAAGCACACTGCTGATTTGGAGCAACAAACTATCACTACGCAGAGGACCCTTGACTTGTTCAAGGAGGAGATATATATTCATCCTGGTTTATCATTATTGAGCTGCACTCCACACTTTGGGTTGGAGTGTAGATTTTTGGAGGATAGGATGAGCATAATCCTAAGCAATCCAATGCAAAACTGTATGTTCAACATTGTGTATGATCATGAGACAACATATGCACCATCATGGAGATCAGTAGCGCTGTCATTGAGCAGAAGTGATGAGTTGGGGGCCCAACTATTATTGGGGCATTCTGATGACCAATGCACTTGTGTAGTGGAGGATATGCAGATGGTTGATGGAAGACATCTTATGATGGATAACATATCCCATTATTATGATGTATCCTTCTTGATGAGGACTTCACAGCTCAATGAGAATTTTTTGCCTACAGAATATTTGGATCCTTATGGATTCAACTTGGTCATTGATGACTGGTCTTCATGTGGATATCTCCAGGAGGTTGCATTTCAACATACCATGAAATGCAAAGATAATGATATGATTTGGGAGGATGGTATTCTCCATGAGGTGGATACCAATTTGGGGCATGATGGAAGACACCCACAGTTGGATGGATGGGTGTGGATGGTGAGCAAGGAGTTGGTGAGACACTTGTAGATTTATGACACATGGCAGTAGGAGGCATGGTTGCGTTGGCTACTCTTGAAAGATTTTGGCCATCATGTGACATATCCTATGTAAAAAGGTATGTTATGGTTTGAGGCATTACATGGCACCCATATGATATGGAAGTAGAAGATTCAGTTGTATGGGGCATTCTACAAGTCAATCATCATGAAGTTGCTTCATGAATTGTATTATGATGAGATGAGGAGAAAAAAAAGGCCATTGTTGCTTTGGTTACTCTTGGGAGAGTATGGGATGATTTTCTCCCATAATTTGCATGATATTTCAGGAGTAGAGGATGGCACAATCATGGTGCAAAAGGGCTACTCTTTAGCTTTGGAGGATCAAGAGGTACTTCCACATAGGAAGGAGTCTCTCATATGTAGCAGCTTTATGATATGTGACTTTGGCATGGGGCATGTCAAAGAGAGGATTTATGATATGACATGAGCCTTATCACAAAGGCCAGGAGCGATGTCACTTGGGAGCTGGGATTTGTTGATGGAGTGTTCACAGGATCACTTCACATATGATGCATTTGATGGGCAAGTAGGAAATGAGAGTTATGAAGTGGTGGATGGAGACATCTATTACCATGATATGATCTTATTGACTTGGGTCTCCAAGCATAAGAAGAAGGCCTTACATGTTGCACTTGGTTCATTCCTTTCCATTCACCAAGGCTTCATGGAGATATATCATACCACTATGGAGAGATCATGCATGGACATCATTATCAGCTTACTCTCATTACATGGTAAGAGTTGTGTTTTTGCACTTATTGATCATCTAACAAAGTATTTTCATTCTCTTTCCATCTATATACAGTGCATTGCTCCACAAGAAGGCAAGTTTATATTTGGGCTTCATGGTCTTTCTAAGACCAACATCAGTGATGGAGATGGTCGTTTCTTGTATGGCTTTGGGAAAGTGTTGTGATATTCTTTGTATGCTCAGTTGACACACAATGCCATTTACTATTTTCTAGTAGATGAGATAACATGCACAGCTAGAAAATTGTTGGGAGACAACTTGCCACATGATGTTCTGAAACAACAGTTAGCAAAATTGCGCTATAACCACTTGAGAAACTGTTGGTACATTCCAACACTAAATAAAACCTTCATTATATTTCCCATTTGGATGCCATATTGTGATGATGTCCTTTTCATTGTATATGGGGTGGTTTGGGCAAGCATGATTCAGGACACTAGAGAGAGGATATTCGAGGATCCAATTTTCTTCTTTCCTCTTGAAGGCAACATTATTGCAACCCAAAATCAGAAACCACTCTACACTTATCATAAGTGGAGAGAGATACATCATGGGCTAGATAAATTGGTCTATCAATTTCAGCTCTGCAGCCCACCTACATTGCAAGAGCCAAAGGTGGAGGATTTTTTCCATGAGTTACCATTTTGGAGGGTGACTTATTTTGTGTGAATGATAGCTTGGGGATGGGAGCTTCACATGGGGATGATGGTTCCCAATATATTTCATATTCCATGCCTCAAGAAGGCCTCTAGACAACATACAGTTGCTCCATGGATATCCCACTACTTCATGGTGAGAGCCATTTGGATTTGTCATCAAAGGCTAGCTTATACACTTGGGAGGAGCAACTTGGAGACATATTGATGAGAAAGCATCTTGTTAATTGGAGAAAATTATCATATGAGGATGCTACAGGAGGAGGATAGGAGGCTCTTCAGCTCTATCCTTGAATTTGCTTTAGGACAAGCAACATTTGGGAGGGGAGGACTGTAATATTCCAAAATTAGCATGCAGCTAATTGGAATATTAATTTTTGGCTAGTTTACTTTTTGATGATAAAAATTCCCTAAAGTCACTTGAGCACATTATTGTTTGACAGCATGGGGCCCAGGGGTCGAAGTGGCAGTGTGAGGGAAATGGCAATGTGGGCAGCGTGGGTACATGACAGCACAAAGAGAGAGGGACAATGTGGACAAGAGGGATAGCGTAGTTTGGTGGGGCTTGGGTCAGAGAAAGGCTCTCCAAGCATAAAGAGAGGAATAGGCTCCTCATTTAGAGGATTCTATTATGCATATTATGATTTGTGTCTTCTGACATTGAGCATGCTTACACTGTTTAGTGAAGTCTGCAAGTGTTGTTTAGCACACCGGGTGTCTCCAAGTAGAGATCCCAACCTCAGCCTTAGGGGATTTTGAGTGCCTGCTCAGGTGAGGAGATCCGCCATTGTTTTCTAGAGTAGATATCATAGCATGCTTCATCTAGGAGCACGTAGTCACTAAGGCAGTGCAGTCACCTTCAGGGGTTACACAGTCTTGGGAGAAAACGGCACCAGGAGAGAGGGAAGATCAAGGGTTTTAGCCCGCGAGTGTTGTGAAGGGATCAACCCTTCACAAATCATCTCTTGCAATAGGAGGTGGCCACCATTTGCAGTCTATCATTTCAGGGCTAGCATAATCACCTGGAGTGCATGATTTTCCTTGGGAGGTCAAATTCCAGAGTCATCCATTGTGGGATTCCTTCCTGGGTTTTTCCGGTTTTTGTAGGAGAGCTTGTATTTCAAGTTTCATATTTTTCTGAGCAGGGGAACAGCCCCAAACAACAGCTCCATTCCAGCAGTAGCAATAGTTCCGACAGTAGCAGCATCATGGGTTACACAGTCATAGAGAGAGCAGCCATTCCTTGAGGGATTCTGAGAGTATTTCCAGCTTGCCTAGAGCAAGCCAAGGTGCCATCATTCTGATCACCTTTGAACCCATTGTTATCTTTCAAATTATAATAAAATGGCTCAGCATTTCTCCATATTTGCAGTGTTTTTATGATGTCTCTCTATTTGTTGTGAATCCTTGTTTATGTCCCTTTATATTGATGTTTATTTCTACATGGAATACTACATCCACCTTCTTCGGATCTTATGATCTAGAAGTCGATGATCTAACTCTTATATATGTAACTACTTTGTGATCAATACATATCATAGTAGTGATTCGTTGTGTGCACGGTCTCTCTATCCTCATCTCTCAATTTATGTCATGAAATCAGAACCTATGTGGGCTTGAATCCATCAAGGGAGGGCCTAGGGAAATGGAAGAGATATGAAGTTTTATTCTCTACAGATAAATAGGATAGCATGTTAGGGTGTTTGGTTACCATCTGTGTGAAATTGGAGTATATATTTGTGTGAGACTTATTTTTTTGTGTTCCTATGTGTTTTGTTTGAATTAATTATCGACTTACAGACATCAGATGCATGTATGTTCTTATTGATTGTCTTCCATTGGAATACAATTTGTTTGCATGAAGTGTAAGCCTACATGGATTTTGTGCAGATATTTACAGTGACTGTGTTGTAACTCCTATCAAATATAATTCAATTGTCTACTTATTTTTCGAAAGGGTCCATACCACACGACGCAATCCTGTACGAAAGTTGTTGCCAAAAAAATCAAAGGAAGGTGAGATTATAAATATGCAAAGGAAAAATTGTATGGAATTGAACTATCATATTGAAATCAAGCTACTTCCAGATAAAGAAAGGAATCCATATCTGTTGTGAGAAGGTCATAGACATTTGTTTTTTGAAGAAATTACATTTCTGCAAGGATTAAAGAACAAGAGGATGCAATCCTGGTTCCTCTACCCGAGATCTCGTTTACAGAGGTCAATATATTGTTATTCATTTTATTTGGTTTGTAGATAGTGGATTATTGAAACCATGTCCAGCGTTAGATGTCCACGGCATGCTACGATTGTTCAACACTTGAACACTATGCAGATGACATAACTATCATTTGTTGAGAATGTTTTTGATCAAGGAAGCGTCGTGGTAGTCAATTCTGAATTAACAGGAGGAGCAACAAGACCTGCTCATACACAACGGGTAAGAAACTATAGGGAGATCTAATGGAGTAATTCTACGTGGCTTTCACTACACAATTGAAGGGATTTTTTGTTTTTTTGCTATGCATGGTGGATTCTGTGCATACGACAGTCAATGCACTCCCTTGGGTAAATTTGATCCATGATTTATTGTCAATTCGGGTGTATACACAGAGAAAGTAGACATCCCACCATTTCATGTTGATTTTGATGCGAAGGTGGGGTGTTAAAGAATAGCAATGTGAGAAGTGTTCAAAGAAGAATATTGATCCTTTACTATAATATTCTTTACAGGAAGAGTGTATCCCTAATGAGAGAAAATTGTAAATTGGATTTCCGTCAATGCTTCTCGTGTTAGAAATTGAGTCTAGTTGAAAGTGAGCATTCAAGGTGAAGGCCCATTAGGGGAATTTCGAGGTCTAAAATGGGCCTCCTAAGGAAATGATAAAATAATAGCTAAACCAATAAAATAAAATTTATGAATTTTCAATTCATTTTTTTTCACCAAAATCCATGTAACCATAGTTAAATTCAATTCAAAAGTTGTACCAAAATAAAATTAATAAAAAAATTGTATTGATGTGACTATAAATAACAATGAGCTTTTCAAGAAAAACTCATTATCATTGAACAACTAATGCATTTGTCCTTTGTACTTAAATAACTTAAAGTAAAATATAAATATAAATTTATAAATTCTTAATTATATTATATGATATTAATTAAAATTTATATTATTTAAATTGTATAATAACATGTAATTAATATACTATACAAAAATAATATAATATAATAAATGTATATGGATATGCATTGTTTCTTTTAAGAAATATGAAATGATAATAATATTATTTTATTCAAAAAGTGTGAAATGACATTTATTATGAATACTTTACTTTGACTTTAAAAGTACTTAGAGCACTATCATGGTTAACCATGACTTTTTATCCACCATTGAGAATGTGACAAGTAAGTATCTTTAACTCAAGCAATGCCACCTCAACCATGAGGGATGATTTCATCCCCTAAAATGTGATTAGTTCTCATAAAGTGAATTTTGATTGTACATTTTCCGTAGGAGGCCCATTTTAGACCTCAAAATTTCCCTAATGTGCATAAAGCGAAATGGATACGCAAATTTTTGGTGCAATAGCCATTTCCTGCTTAGAGCCAAGATAAAATCCTTAAGGAGAAGCAGATCTACCAGTTGCAGTTCAATGCCATGAATTGGAATCTGGTCATCATATTTTTATTTGTGATGTATGATGTGTTAATAGTGTAGTGGGTATATTAGTGGGGAGCTAGGCCTATTGAAGTCAACACACTAATATTGTTTTCTTTGTTTACACTTGGAGCTTGGAGTTTCTTAGTTTGTTTCTATGTTATTGGTTTATATTGAAAGACCAGTTAATAAATAGAAAAACATCTTTCAAGTTAATGGTTCTCGATGTTATTCGGTGTTGAGAGAATGCATCATTGACTTGGTTATGTTGAGTCGGTTATATGCTAATGTGTCTTGTCATTCTTTGGTGCTTCAAGAACATTAGTTACATTTTTTCTTCATATGTATGTAAGTGTTTATGTCAAAAAGGTCAGTTGTATGATGGACTGCTGGATAAGCTCAATGGATAGATAGCTTGAAGCATGTATTTCGATGCATACTACTAGGATGGAAGCATGTCCATAGACATATTCAATATCTAGGTTGTTCTTTGGGGTAGTAAAGAAGTGTCAATTGGACAAAGTTCATCAATGATGGTCATAGGATTTTATGTTTTAAATGGAACTCAAGTGACAACTCGAAGATGTGGTGGTGAAGAAAGAGTGGTGTTTGTGAAATTCCAGAGTGGATGTGAGTGTTGATGAAGACCAATCATACATATATCATATTCTTGTTGTAATATGAGTTTTCCATGTAAGCATTAAGGGGGGGTGTTGCAATTAATGCTTACATGTGTCATTGTGTGTCCCTAGGTGTCTATCTAGAAGTAGTTATTTCCATATGTGTGTGAGTTTTCTATGAGTCATAGATCCACCTTCTTCAGATCTTATCATCTAGAAGTTGGTGATCTAACTCTGATATATGTAACTACTTTGTGATCAATACATATCATAGTGTGATTTTTTGTGTGCACAATCATTCTATCCTCATCTCTCAATTTCTATCATGGTATCAGAACCTATATGGGCTTGACTCCCTCAAGGGAGGGCCCAGGGAAATGGAAGAGATCTGAAGTTTTATTCTCTGCAGATAAATAGGATAGCATGTTAGGGTGTTTAGTTACTATCTGTGTGAAGTTGGAGCATTTTTTCTCTGTGAGACTTAGCTTTTTTTGTCCCTGTGTGTTTTGTTTGAATTCATTTTTGAATTGCAGACAACGGATGCATGCACATTTTTATCAAGCGTTTACCATTGGAATACGGTTCGTTTGCATGAATTGTAAGCCTACATGGAGTTTTCGCAGAGATTTACAGTCACTGCGGTGTAACTCCTGGAAAATATAATTCAATGTTCTACTGATTTTCCGAAAGGGTCCATACCGCCCGACGCAATCCTACACGCAAGCCACTGCTAGCAAAAGCATAGGAAGGTGAGATTATAAATATGAAAAGGCATAACTACATGGAATTGAGCTATCATATTGAAATCAAGTTGTTGGCAGTTAAAGAAAGGGTCCTATTTTGTTGGCCTTCGGGACCGGAGTAATAATTAATAGGCATTATGGGGGGCATTCATAGTTCATTATCACAAAATAAAACTCACACAAAAAACTTATTGATTGCATTAAAATGGTTGAAATTTATACATCAATCCAACCGGAGAATCTACAGTTATTTCAACGATTCTCATCTATTTTATACCTGAACTTGTCCACTATTACATCATGGGAACAATACGCTTGATTATTATTATTTTTTGTAAACTTGGTAGTACCTTTCATTTTTCTTTTTTTCTCCTATAACAGCCCGCCTCATCACCCTTTAGCCGAGACCCCACATAAACAATGGGCTTGATTATTATTCTTACCATTTCTAACCATAAACGTGGCCATAAAATTGGTGCATAATTCTAATGAGGGATTTATTTTTATAAAGTGATTTGAATGTTGAAGTCTATAAAATCATACCTACTCTACTCTATATTTGAACTTGACAATCTAAAATCATCAAATTAGTATCTATAATCTTTTATTTGTAAAATAAAAAATTCATCTAAATATACATATTCTACTTTTTTAAATTTGAAATTTATAATTATTATCTTTTAAACTTTTCAGAAAAAAAACACATATTCTTAACCCTTAAGCTTACAATGCAGGCTCTTATTTGATAGAAAATCTCATAATCATAAATTTGATCTCATAATCATAAATTCACAATGCAAGGATCTTATTTGATAGGAAATCCCAGTCATAAATTGAATGAATTTTTGGATAAATTTTTTACTGAATTATCTGATGAGTTTGTTGTTTAAAGTGGAATTTAGATCTATTCAGAAATCATGAAATAAGTTAAAATTTCACTTAAAACCTTCGAAATCTGAAAAGTGCAATTTCAAACTGTCAAATTGCGAGAAAATACTCAATGAGCACAACTGCAGAAATGGGAACGATCCCGATTAATCTACGCCTTCTATTGTGATAGGGATAGGCAGAAAAATGCAACCATATAATTAGATTGCGAAAAGATGCTTTTTTTGCTTTGGACCTTAAAAGAATCCGTAACTGTGATACCCGGTATATTTCTCGCATCAAATTACCATCAGTATCTGCCCACAGGTCCCGGCATTGGCAAATCTGATACTGTGTGTACCATGTAGATGCCTAATGACTAGATAAACATATATTTATACATCAGTGGTGAAAAGGGCTATGCATATCTGGGCAGGCAGGGCTATAATTTCTCTCAAGCTGAAACTTGAAAAACTACTCTTCCTGTAATGGATTTCCTAATGGAAAGTCTTCGACCCTTGAATCCCTTATTGGGTTATGTAATAATCCGTGTTGCAACCAGTCTTTGGACTTGGACGGCTTTGATTTCGATTACTTTCTTTAGTTTATGGAGATTCAGAGGAATCAGGGGATTCCATTTTTGCTTCCTATGTTGGGGAAAGCATGCCTATATGAGAGTTATGCTGCAATCCTTCTCTGCATCCAACAATATTTCAGCAGGGAAGAATAGCTCTGCCTTTGCTGATGATAATCGCAGATTATGCAGAAATATGTGCATGGACGATTTCCACGTCTTTAGATACGCAGGAGAGAGTCTCGTGGAGAGAGGTATATACACAAGGAGGTCTAGGAAAAGGAATAAAAGTTCTTCCACCATTGATAGCTTAACGCTCTGCAATTCCCTAGAAGCTATGGGTAACTGTACAGAAGCAAATTCTGCATGTTTCCTAGAGACAAAAATGATGTTTATTGTTGAGAAATCGTCATCATTCTCTGCTTCCAGATCTGTGCCACTGCCATCCCCTTTGAGATTTCGGAAAATGGGGTTGGAATCACGCAAATCAGATCAGCAATTGGATTACCGGCCTCCAAGTTTGATTAGACTTCCTATGCATGATAAACACTGCCCAGCTGATCAATATGAGGAAAAGGAATGCAGAAGCGTAGAGGAGCCTATGCAGAAGTGCAAAGGTAAGATTACCTTTTCTTCAGATTTTCTTTATAATGTGGAAAAATGTAGAGGGGGTTCGTTTTTTATGAATGATGTTGAAGTGGGGAGACCGCTGGGACCGTGCCTGTTAGATAACTGTGTTGGCCTATTGCTGTGGCGGAGGCTTGGATCATTTGAAACTCAATTTGGGTGGGATAGGCTGCAGTCTTTAAGGTTGGGTTATGATTGGAATTGGAATTGCAATTGCTGCACAGGCGGGTCTGGATTGAATTTCGATAAATTTTCAAAATATTTAGTGCCAGACATTCATGTGACTAGTACAATTGATAATACTGTCCTACTTTGGGATATTGAGGTGGGTAAATGCCTAAATAAAATGATGGTCAATGACTATACCATTGTGGGCAGACATATTGAGAATAGCTCCGGATTCCTATTGAACAGTATTATGATCAGAGATGTTGAGGCTTCATTAGTACTGTGGGATCGTAGGGACTTTCACAGGCCTCTCAATTTCTGTGTGGGAAAGATGTCAAGATTTCATAGCGTACAATTTAATGACAATAAGTTTTGCGTTTCTGACTGTAATAATGATAAGCTGTTTGATTTAAGAATGATGGCTGTTTCATCTTCTGATTCAAGTATGCGGAGCAAAGCTGTCTTCTCCTATGACTGACAGAACTCCATAACCAGTTTGAGACAAATTTGCAGGAGCTGTCGTGTCGTTGTGTCCTGTACAATTTTGTTTAGCGAAGAATTCAATGTTTTATGCAGTCGGTATATAAGAATCTGTTGACGCCTGATGCTGGGCTTTTTGGCTCCAGTTTCCTCATCTGGTTGTCTTGCAGGACATTTTTACATTTTGGTGATGTTTCGCTCTGTTTTTTCCATGATCCTTCATGTACGCTTTCAGTTACAATTCTGTATTTTGATACATTAAGGGGCATTGTTGCTTCTCAGATTTATTTACATATAATTATCTTATTTTTAGTATATCACTTAAAGATTGTTTTTTTAAGTTTAGCAAGATTATATTTTTATTTTTTGTTCAATATATCATCTTAATATTTTGTAGGGAATTGAACCAATAACTTCAGATCAAAGAGTGCCTTAACAGCTTAATTGTCTATCCAACACTTCTGTAATGGTGGGAAAATTTTAAGAGTTAATATTCGCAGTTAAGCTAATATTCCAATTTCTATTTTTCTAAAAATAAATTGACTCAAATTTTATAGTATAAAATCACCAATATTAAATATTATAATTTTGGATATTATAGACTAATAAAATTAGTCAAAATTATAAAACTTTAAAATAAACTTCCATCTTTAAAATTTTCCCATTAAATCTAAACATCAATAAAAATTATTATTATTTCTTTTTAATTTTGAAAAAAAATACTGAACAGCAAAAGCTATTTTTTTTTTAATGTATTCTTGATTGGCATGTCTATTGCACTAAAAATTAAGAATAGTAACTATTGGTATTTTCCCCTTATAAAACTGCGAGCCTGGCGTAATTAAATATGCGGAAGGGTTGTCTTCCAAGCGGAGCCATCAAATCATCCAGATTGGAGGTGGAATAATATTAATAAATGTTTTCTCACAGTTTTGGTGGAAGAACGAGCGTATCATGAGGGAATATGCCATCTTATCCCTTAGAATGAAATATATAATAGTATTTTAGTGTAAATGTGCCATTTGCATGTTGAATTGTAATTATCTATATAGCAGGCTTACACGTAACCTTGTTATGAAGGGAGACTTGTCAATTTTGAGTTGATACATGCTTTATTAAATATTTTATTAAATCAAAATACAGTTATAATATAAAAAATAAATATATTAGTGGATATTTCATATATTTATAATTTTTTATTCACTTTTAATTATATATATATATATATATATATATATATATATATATATATATATATATATATATATGTGAAATAGAATAATTTTATCTTAAATTTAATAAAATTAAAATCATATATTTATTTTTTTGAATATTAAAAATATACAATTTTTAGTTTTTTTAATATTTTAATATAAAATTTAAATAAATTATATATATAATATTTCAAATAGAAAGAAAAATGAAATTGAAATTAAAAACAAAAAAGTTTAATTACTTACTAAATAAGAATAATAAAAGAAAGATGTATAATTCATTTAAATTTTAATACAAAAATAATATATTGCATTTAAAATAAAAATAATAAAAATAAAAATCAATATAGATTATCAATTAAAAAAATTAATTTGGTTAAAAATATTTTTATGTATTTAAAAATATATTAATAAGAAAAAATAATTTTTATGATGTACAATGTAGTTTATAAATAAAATATTTCACTACTTATATTAAGTAAAATATTTCAATGTCAAGTATACATACATATATATACTAGCAATTGCACCAAATGTTGCAACGGAAACATTCTAAGTCGATAGCATATGAGAAAAGAGTGTAGATGAAAAGTGATGTGATCTAAATGTAACCCAATTTAAATAAAAGAAAAATCTTAATGTTGTCCTCATTGCGCCTTGTGTCAAAGGAAAGGTCGTAAGTGGATAACATATGGAAGACGAGCATAGATGAACATATACTTATCCATTAGGAATGTCTAGGCTTGGTTTCAGAAAACTCAATACCAGATCTAGATTCAGTGTCACCTTGTCCAATCTCATTCTCTACAACAAATTTGAGATCCAAGATTCCACGATAGGCTTTATGTTTTCCAAAATTGTTTTCACTTGCTTCTGATATCAATTGAGTATAATGGAATTACTTGAACAATTTAAATCAACAAAGAACTATTTCAAAATACAGTATTCATCACATACCTTGAAAGGGGAGAGACAATGTATGATAAGTTAAGAAGCAATCCCACATATCCCTAACAGTACACCCATTCCATGCTTGTCGGGGTTTAAAGTTGTCAAGTTGTCTCAATTAAATGAGCTCTAAGACAATTACCGAAATTGGGTTTTGTCTCATTCATAAGAAAGTTAAAGATAGCCATAAACCCAATGAGGTCCATGCTACACGTTATTGTAAGTTGTTGACCATTAAGGTGCTCCATTAAACCAAATGGTTCTAGAATTCTATAGATCATTTTTGCAACTTCATTTTCATGGGGATCCCATAATAATCCATGAGTTGGAGGGGCTTGTTACCAAATTGTAAATGAAACCGAGGAAGTCATGGAGGCTTACATGAAACTATCGAAAATAAGTGTTAGTATTAATGAAGTTATGGCATAAGAAGTTGTGGATGTTGAGCATTTGAATGTGGGTTAAGAAGATTGACTTTTAGAGCCTGGTTTACCTCCCTTATCCAAGAAAAATTTCATACGTATTGATAGAAAATGGTTTGATGACTAAGTTAACAAGAGATGAAAATATAATATATACTAAAATAATTAAGAGACATCAATGATGGATATTTTGATGAAATTATAGACAAGGATTCAAATAGGTTTTGTTAGTACACCTATAATTCATAGGATCTCAAGGCAACTAATTTTTTTTTCTTTAGATTTTCCATATTGAAAGCAATGCTCCATGACTGTCATTTATTTCCTAGTAGATGCTGCTGGGAAAAAAGGATAAAGAATGTTTTTCTCTAAGGCTTGGAAACCCCTTTACAGGCACTGAGAGGACACATTTTGCAAAGGGCTTTAGAATTTATCCTAATTCTAAAACATGCCTAACTACCTCGTTCTCCATATAGGCCAAGCTAAGCCTAAGTACCTTCTTCAGTGCCTATCCATCTCATTAAGCCTTCAAAGCCCTAATATAAATTTTTCGGACCTTATATAACCCATTGCCATATGTTTACGATACAAACCTTATTATTTCCATTCATTATCCCATGGCATCATGAAGAGCACCGTCTCCTCACCCATTATCACCCCTCGATGCTCATTCATTTCCCGGCCCCACCATCACATCGCACGTCACCTCTGTTCTTGTCAAAAATTGTGCATCGCCAGTTTAGCCTTAACTCATTCCTCGTAACAAAACCTTAAACTTTGTGATTTCCGGTCCTACCACATCACCTTCTGTCAACGCACATCGCATTTCCCCGACCCCAAACTTTGCAATCTATGACAAACCCCAAACCTTGCAATGTGCAATAAGCCTTAAAAGTTTTGATGCACAGTAAACTTAACTCCTACAATTCACAATATGGGTGGGACCCAATCGCATGTCATACTTCGTGAGTTCAAAAATGTTAACGCTAAGGAATATGTGAAAAGCGTCAATTTTCGACCTGTGGGTGGGCCCACCTCCTTGTCGCGTCATCCACCTTTAAATTCCCTGCACCTTACTTCCTTCTCCGCTCCCCATCTCTGCATATGACATTCTCCAACACATTTCGTGCCCCCCTTAGCCTTCGAGCTTTAACTACCAGGGGGGGGCGACGGGGAGAAGAGGGAGAGGGTTTGAAATGGGTGGTATCCCATACCACTGTCCTTGCTACATGGCACGCCAGTACCACTTCGTACCCCCCCCCCCGAAAAAACTTACCATCTGTTGGACCCTATGAAATCTAGTTTCAAGTTTTGCTGGTCGAATGCAACACCTCATCGTAGGCACCTAAGCGACCCCTCCAAGTGTCCATCGAGTTGGCGAGTTTCTTGTTGATTCCATATTTGTATTGCACCGCTCTGTTGTGGGTCCAAGTACAAGACACAACGTGCCAGGGTTTTTTCAATAGTTTGTGCCCAGGTGATGTAATGTCACAGGCACCATCATGGTATTTGTTTGATACTAAATGCACAAACGCTATCCATTCAAATTGAAGCTTCCTAGGTTAATTCTTGGCATTATTCTCCAATGAGCTGCTCCAGGGACTTATTTCTCCATCAGAATGTTGCACATCTTCTTCTTCCAAGTGTGAAGCCATTGTCGAACACATTGCATTTTAACGTACATGTTTAGGCATAGGATATCATTTGTTAGTTTCAACTTTGGGTAACTGATATTATACATGTGTCATCAACTATGTAGTGGTTTTTCTATTTTTAGAAGGAATATGAGAGGTTCAATCAAATGGAGCATTTCAAGGGAACCAAAGCAGCGCCAGATGTTCAAGACAGTGCCAGAAGTCCAGATGTCCTCAAATAAATCTAGCGACTTTATTTTCACATGATATTAGTCCTTCTTTGTTGTGTAGGTAAAAGAAAGTAATTGTTAGTGACAAAATTGATTGTAATTAGTTAGGAGGATTAGCATAAATACTTCACTGTTTGAAGTATTAGATGGGGGGGGGATATGCAATGAGGAACAGCCCCATTCTGTAATGTTTTTCACTAAATGTCAAGTGACTGTTTGAAGAGTAATACAAGACCAGTTGTTCAAGATTCATGTGGTGTCTGAAATGGTAATGCTTTCTTCTGTTTTTATGTGTTTTTCCATTATGTTTCTCTTTCTCTGTATTTTCGTAAACCTAATTGTATGTAGTATTCCCAACTGGGAAATGCAACAACATAGAGCAGTTATGCATTAAAATAATGCAGATCATCAAGATTATAGCAAGAGGCCAATATGGAGACCCTTCTTAAATATTTATAACAGAAAATTAGATGTATAATGAAGCCCATGAGATGTACAAGAGGAAATAGAAGTCTCCAATGAAGATAAATCCTCAAAAAAAGGTACTGCAACCATGCAGATGAGCAGAAACTGCCTTGACAACGTTATTTTTATTAGGTTGCAACATCTGTTGATTAAAACTTAGATCTAGAGAAAAATAATGCATGAAAATTCATATTTATGATAGATCCATACACTATAAATACTCTTCTTCAAAATCCCCTTAGGGTTTTCAGCAATACATGAAGCACATGGAGTAGATCTGAGATCTAAAAGCTACAGCTTTGCAAAAATCTTCAGATATTTAGGAATATTTAGATATATGCAGATCATATCTAAAATGTACAATATGTTGATCCTCTCCAATGGATCTCAAAGGTGAAGGGTAGATCCCCGACACATAAAAATCACTCCTCCAGAAGGTTAGGCCAAAAGTCCCTGTAACAACACCTATAGGAAACCGCAAATCTAGAAGGAAAACTGCACTATAGGGTTTAAGATAGGTTTGGCCACATGCCAAGATCTGTATCTGATGATCCAATGATCCAATACTCACTTGCCAATGGGATAGAAGACTTTCCCACTAAAAAATAGCACTAGAATGGCCTAGATCTGAGTAGATCTAGCCTCCACTTGCTGCAGCTTACAAAGACAACCAAACCCTCAACAGGATCTGCGTTGTAGTTGGAAGAAGAAGCTTGGCTTTCAGCCTGATAGTGGACAAGAAATGCAAACTCTTCCAAGAGGCCTCTCAAGGAAAGAGGTGGGATTCCCAACCAGGAACACCCAGTTCTAAACAACACTATTCTCTACTAAACAACAAGGAGAATAAGAAATTTCTAAATAGAAAATATATTCAAAAATAACATAATCATCAACAACCTCCTCATGTTTCCTTCCTCTTCATTTTATAAGATGAGAGCTTGCAAAACCATAAACCACCTTGAATGAAATAACTCCTTTTGCATGAGCCACCTTCAACTAAAACTGTGTTGTGCCTCATTGATGTCCACTCCTCCAAGACAACGACGTTGATTTGGTCATGGTTGACCCAGTCAAAAGATTCATCCCCTTTCACACCTAAGGGTGCTTATTTAAATAGCCCATATTTGGCCTTGTTCACATGTGGAATTGTTTTATTTACTGTTTAGGAGTTTTATTGATCCTCCTTTACACATTTATTCATGAAATAGAAAAATTAAACAAAATTGAATATTACCATTAGCTTGGGACTAATTGGGAATATTACAGTCCTCCCCTCCAAAAAGTTTCTTGTCCTCAAGCAATTGATAAGGTGAGTGCTGCAACACTTCTCCTCCTCCATTGGTGACACCATCATCATGTGTTAAGCTTCCTCCATAAGCTAAGTGTTCACCAATCCAACCCTCCATGAATTGTTCCTCCAAATATCTCATGAGATGTAAATAGTCCATCCCATAAGGAGTCAATAACTCAAATGAAAAAAATACAGTTGAACCAATGCTCTCCCTGAAACATGTAGCATAAGATACATAGAGATTCTCCATCCCATGTGGTACATACATGTCTCCCATCCTCCCTCCATACATTCCCATAAAAAGTACAAGCATATCATCAATGTATGGAAGCAAAACTACATACATACAAACAGAAATTTGAGCATGTGGAGGTGGGTCATAGTCCCACATATGGTGCCAGCACAGTGCATCTCCTGCCTGTATCATATCAAGATACGATAAGTGGTTTCCCCACCACTTACTTGTTTTCCATGTTATCTCACTATGGCTGAAAGTGTGAGATATGTTTGGTGCTTTAGGGAAGCACTCATCATGATATAAAATCTCCCTTTGCTCATCAAGGGAGTGGCCATATTCATAGATTGTTTTGGCCCAAAGTTGGCCGTGAAGTTTAAAAGGTACAACACTCCTCCTTGGAGCCATGGCCTCCATAAACATGGTGAAAGAATGCATACAATCATAATATAAAACATGTTTTACAAGAGCATGTTCTTCACCAAAAATCCTCCTCATATAAATGGAGTGGTGCCTAGATCTATCCTCTTCCTCAAAAAGAGAAAGAGAGGGGTTATTTAACTCTTCCACAGAGTTATATTGCTACTCCATCTCCACATGGTACACGCAAATTTGACAATGTTGATAAAGTTATTCTTAAAAGCCCTCCCAATAGTAGCTGCTTAGGATGATGTTGTTGAGATTCATGGAATAGGTTTGGCTGAAACAAAACTCTTCATAAGATCCTTGTAGCAACTTCTCCTTGAGCTTGGAGGATCTAGATAAGAAGATCCTACCATGATCATAGATGACTCAATCTTGGATTGAATAGCCTCCCTCATGTAGTAGGTCATCAAGAATCATGCATGTGTGAAGATCCTTGGAATATTCCACCAACAGTTGGGATTTCCAATATGGATCTAATCTCCCCAACAATGATAGTGTTGATAATGTATCAAATGAAATGTATGCCATATTGCTACTCTTCTCCTTGACATCTCCCATGCCAAAGGTGTATTTTGGAAGGCCATGCTCCCATTTCTCTCCTCCTTAACACCTCCCATGCCAAAGGTATAATATGGAAGGTTGTTACTCCTTCCTTACTGCCCTTCTTGCATATACACATGCTCAACAGAAAATGGAAGTTCTTGGAAGTTAGTCTCCCATGGAAGGCTATCATCTATCCAAAAAATCCTTGGCCTTGCCAAAGTATGCATGTGTGACCACCATCTCCTATCATGTATGGAAGCTTGCTCTCCAAATGAATTGGTATTTTGATTCTTCACACCCAAGGATTGCCTTCCTTGCTCCATGATGGTGTCATTCTTCATCCCTGCAACATCTTTTCTCAGTGCAGTATGAGATGAGAGAATGGATAATGGTGATAAGGGAAAATTGTTTCCCCTCTCCTTGAGCTTCCCCAATACTCTCAGCGCTGTGGTATGGTCTTCTAATGCTCCCTTCCTTCTTGGATCTATGAATGGAGCATTATTGCATGAAACATATTTTACCAAATTTGAATCAGGTGGTCTCCCAGGTGGTTTAACACAAGATAATGATGTCTCATGGCTCATTCCCATGTGCATAACAGATGGTACCATCATATCATTACTTCCAGTGTGCAAATCCATCTCTGATTTTTGTGTGGAAGTCTCATGATAGTGGGGTATCACTCTTAAGGATGCAAGAGTGCCTCTGATTGGAGCAATTCCCCCATCTTTTCCTCCATGTAATAGTGGATCACCTCCTATCATGTCAATGCTATAATCCTTCCTCTATTCTTCTTCTCCTACATTCTGCAAGATTTCACAGTCTAAGGTGCTTCCTTTAGATGTAGTTAACTCATGAACACCCAACATCTCCTTGGTGTCAAGAGTCTTGATCACAAAGGACTGATCGGTCATAGTGTGTGTTCCCAAAACTGTATGCAATGTTGGTACACATTCCCTCCATTGTTTTGTCTCGTTTTCTATTATCATAGACACATGCTACTCATTGTCTTCATGTGTAAGATCCTTGGGAGCTTCTTGCAAAGATACAAGGGCTTTCCTAGTGGAAGCAAGTGCTTCACCTCCATCTCCCAATAAAAGTAGATCTCCTCCTGCTACCACAATGCTGGAGGACATTTATAGCTCTTCTTCTTCCTTCCCCTCATCAACAAAGAATGCCTCATCATTAAGAGATCCTTCTCTTGATCTTCTATTGAAAAAGGAACCCTCATGTCTTCTTCTTGAGAAGTGGGCCCTTTGCCCTGAAAAATATTCTGAAATAGAGTTATCTTCATGAATCCTCCCATATCATGCAAAGGTTCTAACTCTTTGGGCTTGGTTGGCTCCCCCAAAGAAGTTTCAGATGGCATAATATCAAATCTTTTCACTACCCTCCTAGTGAACTTTTCATAAGTAGAGATATTTACATTTTTCAATGAAGAAGATTCAAATAGCCACCAGGCATAAGCCTTACCTTGGAGATGCAGTGATGCTACTCTTATGGCTTCTTATTATTAAACTTGATGCAGATGGAAATATGTGTCTAGCTTCTTTACTCAATACTTAGCTGAGCTCTCAAGTGATCCATGAAAAGTAGGTAGAAAGATCCTACCCAAAGTTTGTTGCATGCATCCTCTTCTTATTTTGTATATGTTGGATCTTATTTCTTCTTTAAGTTGACAAAACTTTGGGAATATTAGATGCTCTTTGAATATTTTATACTGAGATTCATATTCTTGGAGATAGTCACCAAGAGTATCCTCTTTTGGTGTCTCTCCTTCTGCTTCTTCTCTTGCTAGGAATGTAGGCATGCTACAACGTTGTAGATCTGATTGTGTGGCTGAATTCTCACACACATAATATGAAGAACTGGGGCTTTCTTCATGTGAAATTATTCTTGATGGATCTTCATGTATTTCCCTCCTCATTCCCTTGAATTCACTTTTCAGCTCATGCAGAGTTTGGAACTACTTCCCTTTCATTCTTCCAGATAAAGAGGTTTTATCCTTGTCTTCTTTGTCTTCTGTGTAATCAATCTTCTTCTTCTGTCTTTTCTTTTCTTGAAAAGACATATTGGCTTCTCAATAAGCATAGGCTGTGCCAAGATGATGCTCTGATACCACTGTAGTATTTCGAAATGGGAAATGCAGCAACATAGAATAGTTATGCATTAAAATAACGCAGATCATCAAGATTATAGCAGGAGGCCAATATGGAAACCCTTCTTAAACATTTATAACAGAAAATCATATGTATAATGAAGCCCATGAGATGTACAAGAGGAAATAGAAGTCTCCAATGAAGAAAAACCCTCAAAAAGAGGTACTACAACCATGCATATGAGAGGAAACTGCCTTAACAACGTTATTTTTATTAGGTTGCAATAGATGTTGATTAAAACTTAGATATAGATCAAAATAATGCATTAAAAGTTAGATCTATGATAGATCCATACACTATAAAGACTCTTCTTCAAAATCCCCTTGGGGTTTTCAGCAATACATGAAGCACATGGAGTAGATCTGAGATCTAAAAGCTGCATATTTGCAGAAATCTTCAGATATTTAGGAATATTCAGATATATGCAGATCAGATCTGAAATGTACAATATGTTGATCCTCTCCAATGGATCTCAAAGGTGAAGGGTAGATCCCCAACACATGAAAATCACTCTTCTAGAAAGTTATGCCAAAAGTCCCTGTAACAGCACCTACAGGAAAACGTAGATCTGGAAGGAAAGCTGCACTATAGGGTTTAAGATAGGTTTGGACACATGCCAAGATCTGAATCTAATGCTCCAATTATACAATACTCACTTTCCAATGGGATAGAAGACTTTCCCACTGAAGAAGAGCACTAGAATGGCCTAGATTTGAGTAGGTCTAGCCTCCACTTGCTGTAGCTTACAAAGACAACCAAACCCTCAACAAGATCTACATTTTAGTTGGAAGAATAAGCTTGGCCTTCAGCCTGATATTGGACAAGAAATGAAAAGAGGCCTCTCAAGGAAAGAGGTGGGATTCCCGACCAGGAACACCCAGTGCTAAACAACACTATTCTCTGCTAAACAGCAAGGAGAATAAGAAATGTTTAAACAAACAATATCTTCAGAAATAACATAATCATCAACAACCTCCTCATACTACCTTCCTCTTCCTTTTATAAGATGAGAGCTTGAAAAACCCTAAACCACCTTGAATGAAATAGCTCCTTTCACATGAGCTGCCTCCAACTAAAACTGCGTTGTGCCTCATTGATGGCCACTCCTCCAAAACAACATTGTTGATTTGGTCATGGTTGACCGAGTCAAAAGACTCAACCCCTTTCACGCCTAAGGGTGCTTATTTAAATAGCCCAGATTTAGCCTTTTTCACATGTGGCATTGATTTATTTAATGTTTAGGCTTTTTATTGATCTTGCTTTATACATATATTCATGAAACAGAAAAATAAAACAAAATTGAATATTCCCATTAGCTTGAGACTAATTCGGAATATTACATTGTAAAACAGAAAGTTTGATGAATATGATTTTTTGATTAGAGCGTTAGTATGAATCTTAATTGCAAGTGTACAAAAAAATACCACTTTAGTTGTGCATAAAAAATAGCCCTAACAACAAAGATGACTGCAATTATCTTTAGATCTAAAATTAGGTGATCAAGATAAATGCTGCAAAAATATAGATCTATGCATTAAAAGACATTAAGCAGTAAATAAAAATGAGATTTACTCCATGCATCCAATAGACAAGACAAGAATATGTTCAATGAATTTTATATTAAGGGCACTTGGGAGGAAAACTTAGAAGGATGTTACCAGTTCTCCTCAATGGGATGGGTTCTTGTAAGTCCTCAGCACTTCAGATCTAGAATTCCTCTCTCTTGATGGTGTAGAAAACCCAGACAAAAATGGAACTCAAAGGGAACTCACAAGCAAAAAGATAGAAAAATATGAAAATGATGGTGGATCAATGTCAGACCAAAAGTATAGATCCAGAGTGATCTTTAGGCAACAAAAGGTGATGAATGAATGGAGAAACCCTTTTATTTATAACAAAATATTGAGCTAGTCTAGATATTGGTGCATAATTAAAATATTATTAACCAAATCAAGATCCAACTTTTATGAAATATTTTATTATATTTTTTGGAGGGAAAAATAATTTGACTTGGGCCAAATCTCTTTATTTGTAAATAATAAATAAATAAATGATTTATTTATTATTTTAAGGATGTGGTTGAGTAATAATTAAATAAATAATGATTTATTTAACTATTTATAAGTGATTTAGTGAAATTTAACAAGGAATATTATTTAAATAAGGTTTAAATAATTATTCCTAGAAAATAATAAGATAAATAATAATTTATCTAATTAATTTTCCTATTTTGGGTTAAATATGACCAGAAATATTTATTAAACTATTGTTTAACTAATTATTCCTTGAGGAAAACTAAACAAATGTGGATTTATTTAATATTTCCTCACGGGGTTTCCTATTTAGACCATAAACAACTTAATAAAGGTGTTTTACTAAGTTATTTTTCATAGGGAAAGCAATTTTACTTAGGGTAAAATTGGTCTTACATGTTGTACTTAGGTCCATCTAATAGTAACAAGTTAGATGACAAAAAAATGGTGTAACAGATTTCCCCCCAACGTGCGAGCATTAGGAGCTAATCGTGTGACCGAAGTATGTTGTAAGAACTCAATCACTAGACATAAACATGATAATGAATCCCACATACATGCTGGCATAAACATGAGCTAGGTAAAAACACGATAATGAATCCCACATACATACTGTGCCTAGGATAACAACCAGGACTTATACAATAATATCTGAGTACATGAGATACAAATACAATCCAAATGCCCCTATAAACAGGAAAGGGCTCTGAAAATCTGACTAATAGATGCAAAAAAAAATTCGTTGCAAGCGGTTGAGGCCGACATCATAAAATATATGGAGCTACATCAAAGGCTGTAATGAGGAGGTCATCCGGGCATGTGGGGGACTACCTGTAGGGCCACCCCCTCATGAGGGCTGAAACATCTCACACATGCCCGGGAATCACTGATATCAACTAATGCATCACTGAACCATCAAGTATACGGATCTCGATCATGCTGAAAGGAGCTGGAGCTGAGAAAAAATCAAGTCAAAGGGAAATAAGGAGGCCCTGTGCCTGAACTGAGGCACCGAACAAGAGTGGAAGCTGGAACCAAGGTACACCACCCTCTAGACCTATCTTCTGGAATGAATGATCTGATTTCAACAGAAGGAGGTTGGCCATAGGTGAGGAAATAAGGGATCCTCAACTAAGGTATGAGAGAAAATAGTAGAGTGACTGACAGACTGACACCAGGGATGATGATGAAATGGGGGGTACTAAGTAGCGGACGGATGACTTCCCTTGTTAGAACATAAAGGGCATGGATGACCTGGCAGTGACTGACACAATATCATGTGGCACCACTAAACCATCAAGTATACGGATCTTGATCATGCTGAAAGGAGCTGGAGCTGAGAAACAATCAAGTCAAAGGGCAATAAGGAGGCCCTGTTCCTGAACCGAGGCACTGAACAAGAGTGGAAGCTGGAACCAAGGTACACCACCCTCTAGACCTGTCTTCTGGAATGAATGATTTGATTTCAACAGAAGGAGGTTTGCCATAGGTGAGGTAATAAGGGATCCTCAACTAAGGCATGAGAGAAAATAGTAGAGCGACTGATAGACTGACACCAGGGATGATGATGAAATGGGGGGTACTAAGTAGCGGACGGATGACTTCCCTTGTTAGAACATAAAGGGTATGGATGACCTGGATAGGGGACAGTAGGACTTAAGGCCATAATGTGCGACACGAGAGAGGAACCAAGCAATGAAGGATGGAGGACTATAGTGGGATACATAGGGACTCGGGATAGACTCCATGAATGCGATGATGACTCAACTCAGATGCTCTAAACAAGGGCGACTCGATGGTGCTGCCACATAGAAAAGGTCCAATGGGGACCATGAGTACATGATGGCTACTCACGACGAAAATCGACACGAGCATGGACAAGTATGAACGCAAAGTGGTGCCCCAAGTATAAGTGTTGCAAGTGAAGAAATTCGATTTTGAGGAGTGGTGAAGTGACCCTTCTTGGAAGGAATGTGTTATGGTGAATTATCAAATCACAAAAAACTAATCGATACCCATTTGAGGGCTCGGTGAGAACTTTCCAATGGTACAGACTGTTTGTCAAACTGAGCTATAGTTTGGCCACAGCTAGAAGAAGAAAAAATAGGGGTTTCTCTTTTAATAAAGCATTTTCCCTCCAAATTCACTCATTTTCATTTGGAGTTGTGGTGAATGTAGAGAGGAGAGAAGGACCTAAATCTTGCGACGATCATAGCCGACAAACCGACCGTTGGAATCGAGATCCATCAGTTGCAGGTAAGAGGCCTAACCATACTATTTTAGTTCAGGGGATTACAATTTCAAATTAGCTACTCAAAGCTCATGAATAGGCCAGATCACACTTTTTGGGGTCTGATCTACGACCTGGGTAGCAGGTACTGGGCAGATAATTGCGACCTGTCCTAGGAAATGACCTAAAAAGTGCGACCTGTCAGAGAAAGGAGGTTTTAGTGTTTTTTTTGGCTGAGATCTGGGATTTTTATAGTTGAGGGGCATAGGTGCCTCCAAGCATGTTGTGGTCATGCCAAAATGTATTTAGAAAGGGGGAATCTAAACACATTCTATGATGTGGTGTGCCATTTGTTTTCATTTTGTTATGCAGTTCGAGAAAGGGAATGGAGGATTACCAATCTCTTTTGGTACTGCATATATGAATCAAATAGACTTTAAGTTTCTGGGTTAGCATACATGGTGTCACTACCCCAAAGAGAGGATTTGGAGATAATGAACTGGTGCTCTCCAAGAATTCCCACAGGTTGGTCAACAACAATGTCGAAGGAACTGGGTTGTTGATGTAAGATGAAGGGATGATGAGAGGTATCATCCCTAGAGTCATCTGAAGTGATATGGGATGCGATAGGTTCTTCTAATTGTGGAATAATAATGGTACTAGAGTCGACACGACCAGATGCACTAGGAGAGTTGTGGAGAATTGCTTCTCCTGGTCTCTCAAATATGGGTGCCCCCTTACCCAAACATTGGGTGTCAATGTAATGGCCACAAGGTGTATGTGGTTCGAATGCATGGGTTCGATGTAAGGGGGGAAAGGTAAAGTCAGGGGTGGTAAATACTTCAATAATGTCATCATCGTAATAGAAGATGGGGTGACTAGTGGAAGAAAGACCACCCAATGCAGCGAAGCTACTTGACTCATCATCATGAGAAAAGATGTTCACATGCGCATCGTCACAAGGGGTGATAGAAAAAAAAGTAGATGAAGGATCCACTGATGTTGAGCCCGGGGTGATCGCCGAAGGGAGGTAGAGTGAAACAGAAGGGGAAGTCTTAGAGGGAGCTTCCACCGTGGATCTCATTAATGATGACAGGTAGTGGACAATGGCCAAAGACTCTATCATTTTGACATTCAGAGGGGGAATGTTAATAGAAGTGGATGTGTCCTCTAGTTCTGCTGAAGCAAAATGCACAAATAAGGGAGTAGTGGGCTGATTGCGCTTGGCCTTGAATTGGTGAACTACCGCTAGAGAGGTGTGGAAGTCCTTGAGGCAGGGATAGAGGTGGGTATAATGGCCATGGAGATCACACAAAGCACAAGGGTGGTTGGTGTGAATAGTCTTGGGGTTCCTGGCTACAGTCGAGGAAGGAACAAAGGTTTTCGAGACCATAGACTCAGGGAACGTGACATTAACCATGGGCTTGAGATGAGGCAACTCCAGACAAGTATGTGTGGCATGACCAAAAACATCACACAAATCACACTGGATAGTACTCTTTGGTGGCCGATGAGGGGCAGGGTTTTTCAGGGCAGCCTTGTACTTTGATGCCTGCTTGCAAGCTTTGCCCTGCTTGCAAGCGGTCACAATAGGAGGTGGTTTCTGTTGAGGTGGCTGAGGCACTATAGCATCGGGAGAAGTCATTGGGAACAGTTGAACTAGGGTCAAAGCAATATAAGCTTTCTGTTGACTAGACGGGGTAGTAGCTGGAGGATCAAGGTACCAGATGGGAATCCAAAGGGTTAGGTTAGGAAGAGAGAGTGTAGCCATGACAGGTACCGTGTACACTCCTGGGGTGGAGCTAGGAACGGTATCTGATCAGAGGGGTAATGGCCAGGCGGGAAAGCTCCTAAATGGTTAAGGCATAAAGGAACTATTCCAGGAGGGTAAAGAGGCTCATGGATACTAGCTGTAGGTGAAGGGCCAAGAGGAGGAGGTCCAGAAGGCTGAATCAAAGGGCTAGGAGTAGGTTGTAGAGGGTGAGGAGGCTATTGACTAGCCAAAGCAGGCCGCTTGAGGGCAACCCGAGATGATTGCATCATGCAAACATTCGATGAGCTGGGATTAGAGATAGGAGGAGGAAGACCAAGGAATGTAACAAGCAATGAGGAACCTTTGTAGACTATGGGTGAGACACTAGTCAAAGGATCAATGGTTTACTTATTAGCCACTAAAGAGATGATGGAATCAGGGGAGGTTTGATACTTCAGTTCGTAATATGTCAACTGGTCAATGGTGACTATCTTTCCATTATGAGGGAAGGACATCTTGCGATGAACCGCAGATGGGACAGCAGACATTGCATAAGTGTATCTACGACCAAATAGAATGTTGTAATATAAGGGGGCATCTATGAATTCTACATCAATGCAAACAGTCTTGCCCACAAGAGTAATAGGACAGTTGCGGAATAGGCCAATGGGTTGGTAGGCGTGGCCATCCCATGCTCGGAGAGTGATTGTGGAAGGAGCCAACTCAGGTGATCTGAGTTGCTTCCAAATCGAAGCAGACATCACACAGGTGGATGCCCCCTCATCAATGATGCACCGGGAAACGTTGGCATTCCAGATCTTGACTGAGATTTGGAAGGCGACAGAAGCAGGGAGAGGAGGATGTTCTGACTCGTCAACATCAAAGACAATCAATCGATCATATAAAGGATCTATAGCGCCCATGGCAGATAGTAGAGCTTTTCGTTGTGAAGGGCATGACTAGAGGAGTTCCAACGTTGAAATGGTAGCAAGAGATTGCACCAAATCATCTACTATGCTATACGAATGGGAAGCTTTGCCAGAAGCAGCATTTTGGCATAGTGGTCCCTTAGGGATCTTGGTATGAACCTCTGCCTTAGGTTGAGGGATCTACAAGGGACCATTAGGTGTCGAAAGAGGCCATGTAGGGACTGAAGTAGGTGGCTCGAGGATAGACGTAGCGGGAGGCTTGTTGTACTGATGGGAGCAAGTCTAAATATTGATGTTTATGGTTAGAGGTTGGTCAGAATTCATCATGAGAATCTGGTAATCGGAGGTACCAGATGGAAGAGGTTGAGTGGCCACCTGACCTTCAGGTGCTTGGGTAGCCACAAATCCTTGCTGAGGGAAAGGATTAGTAAACATAGCCGGCTGACTAGGCACAACACTGGGAGGGACAGAAGGGGAAGCTTGCTGTCCTTGCAATGTTTCTTGAGACTCCCACATCTACTTCATCTATGGTAAAAGAGGACAATCATGCATGTAATGACCATAAACACCACAACAAGAACAAGGCTTGTTCGTGAGAACAGACTTGTCCTGCTTGGGCTTAGTGCCCTATTGTTATTTTGAGGGTTAGATCTAGGATTACCAGGAGCAGATTGATTTTGGGTGCCTTTTCTCTTCTTTTTGGAAGGAGGAGGATTAGTCACGCCCTGCTATGCATACACCTGCCCCTGAGGGGGTGGTGGCTGTTGTTACGGGGGTTGAGAAGGCAAGGGAGGAGGAGGTGCTAATGTTGGAGGAGTTGGAGCACCAAGTTTTGGATACGAATAATAAGGAGGTTGGGTAATAGTGTGGTAAACATGAGGTTGGGAAAAAGGAGGAGGCATGCCATGTATTGGCCATATCTTAGATACATGCTACTAGGAGGGGAAAAAGTGCAGGAGGCGCTGACCCCCCCTGAGGAAAACCATAGCCCATGGGAGGCTGAGCGTATGGATGGGAGAGAGCTCCAACGATACCGTCGGTGGCATGAGATGCCCCCGGTGCATTGGCACCACCAGGTCTACGAAGATCAGGTAGAACGGTATAAACATAACCTGACTGAGCATAGATCAAGTCGTATTTTAATGCAATTTGGAGAGCGTCTTCTTTGGTTTGATGGAAATACGATGCGACATCTTTACCGATAGAAGGCAAGAGAGATCTAAGGAACCAATCCATGTAGACATGGTCTTCAAATGTAGGGGCTCGTCATAGGCTCTTTCTTCTCTGCCATTCCTGGACATGATCAAATAGGTGGGTCGCAGATGATTGACGAAAATAATTCAAAAGTTTGATACCAGTGTCATAACAAAGAGGAAGCTAGAAATAAGACAAAAAAGCTCGAGCAAGATCGCAAAGGTGGTATGAGAGGATGAGGCCTGATCAACATACCACTTAGAAGCTTCACTTGTAACTGTACGTTGGAACAACCGAAGATGGACAGAGTCATCGACAATGGAGTTAGAGGAACACCAAATGTGGAAAGATCGAACATGATTTGTAGGATCTTCTCTAGCAAGGCCTTCAAACTTGGGAATGTATGAAGGGAGATTGGTTGACATAGCAGGCCAACTAAAGTCATGGTGTATAGGGTCATTGATAAACTAGTTAAAATCGGGAAGACTGAGGCCTGCCAGATAGGGGAGCAAGGGAGCAGCCAGAGTAGTTCTTGTTGTGGTCCCACTAGCAGTATTCCCAACATTAGGGCCGGGGATACCACCAGCGTTAGGTCCTAGATCAGACATGGTGAAGGTGATAGGGGGAGAACCAGGAGTGGAACCAGAAGGAGAACCTAATGAACCAGAAGAGGAGTCGGAGTGTGGACTCGGTGGAGGACTAACTCGAATCCTACACGGAGGAGTAAGTATTCCTACCGGAAACTGAGGATGAAGGCCAAGAAGTCTCCAGGATAAACGCCTTGGTGGCGCAATGATGATGACAAAAACACGACACAAGGGGAAGAGAGACCAAAAAGGGTGGAGAGGTGCAGGATTAACTGATTACAATGTCGAAACAAGGGTAGAGAGGTGAAGGATCAATTGATTTCAATGTTAAAGTCTTTGCTTGGCGGTGTTAATGAATCTATTCTTCACTTAGGGTGTGTGTGTGTAAAGTGTGTAAGTTTTAATTTTTAAGCCCAGATGTTTGTAGAGAAAATGAAAGTGTGTGATGTATAACTGTAAATAAATCTGCAGACAACAGTATCTGAAACTGAAATAACAACAAATAAATATCTAATAACAATAATCTAAACCCAAGGAGGTGGGCCTCTCAACAAGTAGTCTATAGGTGGGAAAAAAACTAGTCAAAAGACACCAAAATATGTTGAGATTGCAACAAGATGATGAGCTTAGTGGAAATAATTCGCCTTCACTAAGTGGGCACACAGGCTATTTTTGGCGCAAAGTCTATTTTTAGACTATGTCTATTTTTAGACATATGGATCATGTTCTATGAGTTGCAGGATGCTATTTGTGGATGGTTGGTCAAGTCGGAAAAAATAGATGGACTTCTATTTTTAGACATACTGGGCAGAATCTATTTTTAGATTTCCAGTCTAAAAATATATATGTCGAATATTATTAGCTCTTAATAATATTTGGACTCTAAACATTATCTTATCCTCTTGGAGCACTTTAGTTAAGTGCACATATGTGGCACATGTAGCTAACAGAAGGAATTACGTTATTCCTGAGGGTTTAGTGGAGCTATTGCATGGAGACTTCAGTTAGAACTCAAGTGACAGAGTTTGGTGGAGTTGATTGAGGAGTTAATGGAGTTGTGTTCAGTTTAACTCAATTAAACATAGTTGAGTTAGTTGTATATAGTCTAACTGATTGATACTCTAGTGAGAGTGGTGTGAATTAATTATTAATTAATTCACTAATTATAAACTCATAAATCAACTAAAGAATACATTAGTTAACTTCAGTGCATGGACAGTTTCAATGGAGACCAGTGGAGAGGTAGGTGAAAGAGCAAGTGTGACTATCAGTTGTGACTATACTAGTGCATGAGTTTGCACCACACATTGATGGAGATTCCAATGAGGATTGCGTAGTGCATACTAGGTGGATTCGAACTCAGATTGGTCCATTATTCATCTTGGATTGTGCAGTAGAGGCAGGCTAACAGGTGGAGTAGATTGGAGCATGTGTTTTGTTAGATTTGAGCTTGTGTAGTGTGTAACAATTGGAGATTGTACTGAGAGCTTGTGAGGATTTTGTACAATGATTGTTACATGATCTCTATCATTATAATATACAGATAGTTGGGGGTTTTCAGCTTTAAGCTTTCCCATAAATACTGTGTTTATATGTGTGATTGTTTATGGTTTTAATGTGCGCATGCGATTGTTTGTATTTCCGCAAATTGATGATCAATAGTAGAAGAGGTTATGTATTATGCATGAAGCTCAAATAGTGTGTGATCAGGATAATCTCGGTGAATAATTTAACAATTATTCAAATTTCTACATGGTATCGGAGCAGTATTGATCATTGGAGCAATTGCAAAACATTGAAGCAGTTGAGTTTTGTGCTGGTGGAATTCGAATTTGCAGCAGTGTTTTCTTGGTGTCGAAGTTGAGATGTCTTTCAACGGATTGCGATTGGAGTATGCCCTTGAGGGCAGCTCAAATTATATTGCATGGAAGGATAGGATGGAGGTGGTGCTAGATGACAATGGGTTGAAGGAGTTCATAGATGCAGAAATTCCAAAGCCTACTTCTAGTGATGCTGCCGTACTTGACGCATGGCAAAAGAAGACAACAAAGTGTCGAAGGATTCTGTTGGAAGGTGTGAAGGATCACATAGTATCCAACCTTCATGGTAAGGCTTCTCCATTCTTGATGTGGAAAGCTTTGACAGATTTATTCCAAAGCAAGAGTGACCAGAGGAAGTTGGCGCTCAAGGACAAACTCAGGAACATAAAGATGGAGAAAGGCGACAGTATGCCCAAGTACCTCATGAAGTTCATCCAATGCAGGGATGAGCTAGGAAGTGTGGGGGTGAATGTTGATGATGAGGACTTGGTGAGCTTGGCTCTCCTTGGGCTTCCGAAGAGTTGGAATTCCTATCAGGACTCTGTCAATGGTCAGGAAAAATTTCCAGGATGGGAGCGACTTTGGTCGGATCTTGTGCAAGAGGAGATAAGGCAAAGTACCAAGGACGGATCTTCATCAAAGAACTCTGATGAAGAGAATTGTGCTTTGGCTGCCAAAGAAAAGAAGGTAAAGAGCAAGAAAGCTTCTCATTCCGGTGCGAAAGGCAAGAAGCAGGACATGTCCAAGGTGAAGTGCTTTCACTGTCACCAACACAGACATTACGCCACGAATTGTCCACAGAAGAAGAAAAATAAGAAGGCTGCTGGATCTACAGCTGGAGAGGCCTTAGCCTCGCAGTTTGAGCTGGACAGTGGTGCGTTTTTTCACATGACAAGAGATCGAGATTTTTTTACTAATCTGGATGATAAAGATCACGGAGTGCACATCGAGATGGGCGATGATGGTAGATATAGTGCGACCGGTATCGGTACCATTTCCTTTGAGAGGGAGTCTGGTAAACCCTTCGTATTGAAGGATGTGATGCATGTTCCAGGATTGAAGAAGAATCTTATCTCTGTGGCAATGTTAGAAGACAAGGGATATGATGTTGTCTTTAGCGAAGGAAAGGCTTTCCTGTGCAGTAAGGCAACTGGTGACACCCAGAGGATAGGGGTTCGAGTTAAAAACATTTATCAATTGCAGGTAGATGGATGCACGGCAATGGTAGGAAAGGCAGAAGGAGTGGTGAGACGGGATGATGGCGAGTTGTGGCACCAGAGATTGGGCCACCTTCACCATGGAGCTTTGAAGATACTATCGCAGATTTCTACCGGACTTCCTAAGGGTACTCTTGCGCAGTCAGATCAGTGCAAGGGATGTACCTTGGGAAAATTTGTGAAAGCCAACTTTCACAAGAAGGATAGTCGCGCCACGATGATCCTTGAGAGAATTTACACAGGTGTGTGTGGACCTTTCTCAGTAGCTTCGACAGAAAAGAATAGGTACTATGTGATCTTTGTTGATGATTTTTCTCAGAAGTGTTGGATCTTCTTTATGCAGAAGAAGAGCGAGACATACTCAAAGTTCTATGAGTTCAAGGCACTGGTTGAGAAAGAATCGGGGAAGCAGGTGAAGGCTCTTAGGAGCGACAATGGTGGTGAATTCATCTTACACGAAGGACTTTATGTTAATGCATGAATTCGAAGAGAGCTCATAACACCTCATAACCCACAACAGAATGGGGTTGCTGAGCGGAAGAACAGAACGATCGTGGGTGCTGCACGGGCGATGTTGCATGATCAGGGCCTACCCATTCACTTGTGGACGGAGGCATGCAATACTGCAGTATATGTGCAGAACCGTTGTCCTCACAGGATACTTGGCATGAGTACACCCGAGGAGGCGTTTTCTGGTAAGAGGCCTGATATTTCCCATTTGAGGATTTTTGGTTCACCTGTTTACATTCATGTGACGAAGGATGCCAGGAAGAAGTTGGAGCCGACTGTAGAGGTTGGGATATTTTTTGGGTACACTGATACGCCCCACAACTATCGTGTGTATTTTCCAGACAGTCGCAAGACTGTTGTGCGACGGGATATAAAATTTCAGGAGGAGAAAGCCATGAAGTGTTTGCTTGAGAGGGAGCCACACTTGCATGCAGATGAGGAGCTATTAGTTCCTAAGGATGAGTCTCGGGATGTGGATCAGCCACAAGATGAGGTTCATGGAGTGGAAGAGACCACTCAAGCAGCGCCAACCATTAAAGGGTGGAAGCGCACTGCAGAAGCTGAGAGACTGGCTCAAGATGTAGAGAAGGTTGTAGGAGCACCTACATCACAGCGCAGACAGAGACAGTCACCTGACCGGTATATTGGATACATGGCTCTTATGAGCAAGTGTATCGTGACAGAGCCATCCTCTTTCGAGGAAGCTGTGGAGGATCCCGCATGGGTAGATGCCATGGTGGAAGAGTATGATTCGATTGTCAGAAACAGTGCATGGGAGATTGTCCCGAGACCGAAAGGGAAATCAATGGTGGGTTCGAGATGGATCTACAAAGTGAATCAAGCAGCTGACGGGAGTGTGGAGAAGTACAAGGCAAGATTTGTTGCCTGAGGCTTTTCACAGATAGAGGGGATCGATTATGAGGAGACCTTTGCACCTGTCGCAAGGTATTCTTCCATACGGACGATTCTTGCTCTCTCAGCGCAGATGGGGTGGCACATTCATCAAATGGATGTGAAGACTGCGTTCCTCAACGGGGTGATTGAGGAGGAGGTGTACATAGAGCAGCCCGAAGGTTTCGAGATCTTCAGCAGCGAGTCGCATGTGTGCAGGCTCAAGAGAGCGCTGTATGGGTTGAAACAAGCACCTCGTGCTTGGTACACACTGATAGATAGTTATTTCACTGGACGTGGATTCTCCAAGAGTGAGGCAGATCCAAACCTATTACATTTTGGTGGAGGGTGGTGCTGCCGATCATTTTACTTGCAGATGATTTTATTTTGATTTGTGTGATGAGTCATATCACTGCTAAAGGAGTGATATTGGGTAAAAGAGGCTTGAGATGAAGGACTCAGTCTCCTTCATTATTTCTTGGGATTGAAATTTGGCAAAAACAAAGGATGGACCTGCTTGTCTCTTAGCAGGCATAAATCGGGAGAGGACTGATAGTTCACCATGCATGGCTGTAAGCCAGCTCGTTGATACTCCTCTTCCTGGTGGATGGAGGAAGGAGGATGCTACTTCAGCGGAGGTAGTGGATGCCACTGTTTATAGACAGTTGGTGGGGTCACTTATGTATCTTGTCAATACACGACCCGACATATGCTATGCTGTTAACCAACTTTCACAAGCTATGGTTAAGCCAACCAAGCTCTTCTGGAAGGCAGGCAAGAATGTATTGAGATATCTCAGAGGAACATCTGGTTATGGATTGTGGTACAGACAGTCGGATGAAGTGAGGCTATGTGGCTTCACGGATGCAGATTGGGCAGGGAGCCCAATGGATAGAAAGAGCACATCTGGAGGGATTTTCAATATTGGGTTGACAATAGTTTCTTGGTACAGCAGGAAGTAGAGATCCATGGCACTCAGTTCAGTAGAGACCGAGTATATGGCAGCAAGTTTGGCTGCATGCAAGGCTATATGGATGAGGAAGATCCTAGTCGGGTTGTTCGGTTCACACTTGGATCCTACTGTGATTTATTGTCATAATCAGAGTTGCATCAAAATCTTGGTTAATCTAGTATTTCATGATATATCTAAACACATTGACATCTGGTATCATCATATCAGAGATTGTGTGCAGCGGAAGATCATGTTACTTTCATACATTCCCACGGAGGATCAGGATGCTGATATCTTGACGAAGGCGCTCACCAGGAGCAAATTCGAATACCACAGAGGCAGGATAGGGGTTGCAGATAATCTATATCTTGTTGAGAGGGAGTGTTGAGATTGCAACAAGATGATGAGCTTAGTGGAAAGAGGTCGCCTTCACTAAGTGGCCCCGCAGGCTATTTTTGGCGCAAAGTCTATTTTTAGACTATGTATATTTTTAGACATATGGATCATGTTCTATGAGTTGCAGGATGCTATTTGTGGATGGTTGGTCAAGTCGAAAAAAATAGATGGACTTCTATTTTTAGACATATTGGGCGGAATCTATTTTTAGATTGCCAGTCTAAAAATAGATATGTCGAATATTATTAGCTCTTAATAATATTTGGACTATAAACATTATCTTATTCTCTTGGAGCACTTCAGTTAAGTGCACAGATGTGGCACAGGAGCTGACAGTAGGAATTACGCTATTCCTGAGGGTTAAGTGGAGCTATTGCATGAAGACTTCAGTTAGAACTCATGTGAGAGAGTTTGGTGGAGTTGATTGAGGAAGTTAATGGAGTTGTGTTCAGTTTAACTAATCTAAACATAGTTGAGCTAGTTGTATCTAGTCTAACTGATTGATACACTAGTGAGAGTGGTGTGAATTAATTATTAATTAATTTACTAATTATAAACTCATAAATCAACTAAAGAATACATCAGTTAACTTCAGTGCATGGACAGTTTCAGTGGAGACCAGTGGAGAGGTAGGTGAAAGAGCAAGTGTGACTATCAGTTGTGACTATACTGGTGCATGAGTTTGCACCACACATTGATGGAGATGCCAATGAGGATTGCACAATGCATACCAGGTGGATTCAAACTTAGATTGGGCCATTATTCATCTTGGATTGTGCAGTAGAGGCAGGCTAACAGGTGGAGCAGATTGGAGCATGTGTTTTGTTAGATCCGAGCTTGTGTAGTGTGTAACAATTGGAGATTGTACTGAGAGCTTGTGAGGAGTTTGTACAATGATTGTTACATGATCTCTATCATTATAATTTACAGATAGTTGGGGGTTTTCAGCTTTAAGCTTTCCCATAAATACTGTGTTTATATGTGTGATTGTTTATGGTTTTAATGTGCGCATGAAATTGTTTATATTTCCGCAATTAATGATCAATAGTACAAGAGGTTATGTATTATTCATGAAGCTCAAATAGTGTGTGATAAATATAATCTCAGTGAATAATTTAACAGTTATTCAAATTTTTACAAAATATCCAAGTGATCTAAGGTCGGGAGCGACAGGGATTTAAAGGTGAGATCTACTGGAAAGTGGTGCAAAAAAACACAACAAATCAGAGGAAAAATTGATGTAAATGAGGTGGCGAAAGGCTATCTCCTAGAGGGAAACGGAGTGGACCCTAGAGGAAAACCCATAAAAAAATAATTGAGGTGATTTGGATGGATAAGTAGCCAATCTGAAGCTGATCTGAAGGTGAGGTATCAGATCTAATAAATGGCTGAACACTTTGAAAATTTCAGACAACCTGCAGCAGCTAAATCTCTTCCACAAAGTGTGGAGGGTACTAAAGCCCTAGGGGGCTAGGTTCCCACTTAGATGAGTAAAATGGAACAATTACAGGTCCAAAATGGGCGGAGGCCAAGGTTATACAACCCTGAACAGAGGCCTAGACAAACCCAAAAAAATTTCAGAAAAACTCTCGCAAAATGTCCAGGTTTCTTGCTGAGGTTGTAGTTTTTGGGCAGATTTCTGCATCCTCAAGCTCCAGGTGATAGGTTTAGGGCAAAAAAGTGTGACCTGCACTTTCGGCACTCTCAGCGGCAGATTTCAGTAGAATGTGTCGTCTCAGCTGCGACTGATGTCGGTCACCTGCGCAATAGGCCCGAAAACACACGAAAGTTAGAATTTTTAATGTTTTAGGGTTTTATAGGTTAAAAAGAACATCAAGAAAAGAAAAAAAATAAGTTGAAGAGAAATCCTAGGGTTTGAAGCAGCTCGATATGTAGGGATTCAGAAAAATACAACAGTCGTAATCATAAACCTTTGTGGAGTCGCCAGTTGTTAGTATGAATCTTAATTGCAAGTGTACGAAAAAAGACCACTTTAGCTGTGCATAACAAACAACCCTAACATCAAAGATGGCTGCCAATATCTTTAGATCTACAATTATTTGATCAAGATAAATGCTACAAAAATCTAGATCAATGCATTAAAAGACATTAAGTAGTAAATAAAAATGAGATTTACTCCATGCATCCAATAGACAAGACAAGAATATGTTGAATGAATTTTATATAAGGGCACCTGGGAGGAAAAAATAGAAGGATGTTACCAGTTCTCCTCAATGGGATAGGTTCTTGTAAGTCCTCAGCACTTTAGATCTAAAATTCCTCTCTTGATGGTGTAGAAAACCCAAACAAAAATGGAACTCAAAGGGAGCTCACAAGCAAAAAGATAGAAAAATATGACAATGATGGTGGACCAAAGTCAGACCAAAAGTATAGATCCAGAGTGATCTTTAGGAAACAAAAGGTGATGAATGAATATGGAAACCCTTCTATTTATAACAAAATATTGAGTTAGTCTATATATTGGTGCATAATTAAAATATTATTAACCAAATCAAGATCCAACTTTATGGAATATTTTATTATATTTGTTGGAGAGAAAAAGAATTTGACTTGGGCCAAATCCCTTTATTTATAAATAATAAATAAATAAATGATTTATTTATCATTTTAAGGATGTGGTTGAGTAATAATTAAATAAATAATAATTTATTTAACTATTTATGAGTGATTTAGTCAAATTTAACAAGGAATATTATTTAAATAAGGTTTAAATAATTATTCCTAGAAAATAATAAGATAAATAATAAGTTATCTAATTAATTTTCCTGTTTTGGGTTAAATATGACCAGGAATATTAATTAAACTGTTGTTTAACTAATTATTCCCTGAGGAAAATAAAACAAATGTGGATTTATTTAATATTTCCTCATGGGGTTTCCTGTTTAGACCATAAACAACTTATTAAAGGTGTTTTACTAAGTTATTTTTCATAGTGAAAGCAATTTTACTTAGGGTAAAATTGGTCTTACATGTTGTACTTAGGTCCATATAATAGTAACAGGTTAGATGACCAAAAAATGGTGTAAAATAGGGCACCCTATTCTATCTATGTTTACAAGAGTCTATGTTTTCTACTAATGCCAAATCAAGGAATTCTAAATTGCTCCTTGGTTTCTGCTGAAATTTACATTCTAGGACAAATTGAGGAAGTCTTAACTGCTCCTCAGTCTCTACCTAGCCTTACATTTATTCTTTTCACATTCCATTTAAAGGCCTGAAAGATCCATTTTGGTGCACCTATCTTGCCCTATTCACTCATGCTTTATATTTCTATAATTTAATCACCCGAGCCTCTTTGACTCCATTGCCCAATGGCTTTCCCTTGATCTTCCCACCAAACCAATTCAAAACCCAAACTCTGCATCTATTAACTAGCCTAAATTCCCAGTCTAACAAAGCTATATCTAATAGAGAGATCCCACTTTGGGTCTAGGAGGGCTAGATCCTAGGCCCGAAGTAGTTTTGATGTTGCCTCTGAGATTTTGTCTCCACCATCAGAATTATAGAGTGATAACATAGTGGCGACCATAGTAGGGACGAGTTTTGTGTTCCTCAATAAAAATTACCAAGTTCAGAGCTGGTTGAAGATGGTGGACAAATAATCAGACACAAGAAGGTTGAAATAATCCACCTGGCGACTCCACAATTTTAAGTTTACCTAAAGGCTCCATTGGTAGAAGAATCTAGATTTGTTGTGAAAATACGGTGACTCCATTCTTTGATTGATTGACAAGATGAATTCAAAAATACAACGCAGGTATGCTCCTTTGGACAGATCTAAGATCCTAGGTTTTCTAAATCCCATGTCAAACATTGATTGGTTAAAATATCTTCCGGTGTTTAGAGATAATAAAGGAGATGATGCTACTATACATTTGTTAATATTTCATATGCATGTATGAAGATTTAAAATCTAATTTCCAGGAGACTTTCTTATGAAAAAATTTGTGGCCAGTTTAGAAGAGAAAGCTAGGATTTGGTATGAAGGTCTACTAGCTGCAAGGATAAGTTCTCTAAAGTGTTTTGATGTTGTGTTTTGTGACACCTATAAAGAAGACTACCCCTCTTTGTCACTAGTTCAAGACTATTGTGATAAATTTCAAAGGTTTATTGAATATCTGGAGGATTACTATAATGATGATCAGTTTATGAATGATGAGATATTAGAAGTTTTAGAAGAAAGAACATTTTAGAAAGTGGACATTTTGTCTAAAATGTCTTCTTATCGTGAAAAAAGGAATGAGATATGTTATCCAGCAGTTCGTGAATTTTCATCACAGGAAATATCCCTATAGCACAAGGACAATCTGATCATAAGATGGTTAAAGAAGAACTTCAGCTCCCTGAAATGGATCTAACAGAGGACAACAATGAAAACCTCCAATAGTCTAGTAATCTAGAAGGAGGAGCAATAGAGTTTGATGGTCCTAATTCACAAGAGCATCTTAAACTAGCATTGTTTTATTCAGAGATTGAATTCCAATCAAGTTTTCCTAATGAAAACCAAGAAGGTTTGTTGATTGAAGACCTCTCCCATCCTCTTTCTAAATTTACAAACGTTGAAAAATACCACAAAGGTTCCCCATTATTTTCTTCTTGGGATTTCAAAAAAGTTGCACAACATATTGATATTTTAGTTGATGACCTTTTGCCAAGATGATTGGGAGTTTGCAACTTCCTTGCAAATTTTTGAATGATAAAGGGAATGATGAAGAGCACACAAAACAGTCGATTATCATGAACAGAGAATAAAAGCAAGTGTTCTCTTTTCCATGTGAAGACAGTAAGTGGCAGCACAGAGGCAAGGGAGCAGTCTTGGATGATGTATGTTTTTATTTCACCAATCATCTAAGGTATCTCATGTTGCATATTTACCTAAATCCTTTGAGTAGTTTATTACAGTCATCAGTGAAGGAAGAGTCTTCTAGGTTTATTAACAAAGCTATTGAATTCAATTGGAGATTTAAGTTTCCATGTTTTGAGCCCATTGTTATACCCAAGGAAATGGAAGGTCAGTTTCAGTTAAGAACTCATTTTCTTGACTGGTTACATTGGAATTTTGATTATTATTTTATGGGATAATTTTTTATCAAACTAGATGTAGGTAGGAGTGCAATAAGCTCAAAACTTTGAGCATATTTTCACTTTTATTTTAATATTTCTTTCAGTTTTTAGTTTCAGCACAATTCATATTTTAGCATTCATATTTTCTGGGTGCAGCAGTGATTTCGGTTTGATGGTTGCAGTGCATAAGTTTAGTCATAGTTTGAGCTGAGATTACAGTACACGGATTTTCTTTTTGCCTGAGGTTTAGAACATATGATTAAATATTTTCAGCCACAGAGGTTTTGTAACAAACCAGGTTGCAAATTTGAGATCAGCCCAATGGATCAGGCCACTGAACTATGGTGTTCTTAACACCTCCTCCAGAGCTCCCCTCCCCAATTGGAGCCATTTTTAGTACTCTATAATTCATAGGACCTCAAGGCGACTAATTATTTTTTCTTCAGATTTTCCATATTGAAAATAATGCTCCATGACTGTCATTTATTTCCTAGTAGATGCTGCTGGGAAAAAAGGACAATAATGTTTTTTTCTAAGGCTTGGAAACCCCTTTACAGGAACCGGGAGGACATATTTTGCAAAGGGATTTAGAATTTATCCTAATTCTAAAACATGGCTAACTGCCTCATTCTCCATATAGGCCAAGCTAAGCCTAAGTACCTTCTTTAGTGCTTATCGATCTCATTAAGCCTTCAAATCCATAATATAATATTTTCAGACCTTATATAACCTATTGCCATATTTTTACGATATAAACCTCATTCTTTCCATTCATTATATCATGGCATCATGAAGAGCATCGTCACCTCCTCGCCCATTATTACCCCCCGATGCTCATTCATTTCTCAGCCCCACCATCGCATCGCATGTCACCTCTGTTCTCATTGTAAATCATGCATCGCCAATTTAGACTTAACTCCCATTCCTCGTAACAAAACCTTAAACTTTGTGATTTGCGGTCCTGCCACATCACCTTCCGTCAGCGCACATCACATTTCTCGGGTTTTAGCACTTACCGCATTGCCCAACCCCAAACCTTGCGATGTGTGACAAACCCCAAACCTTGCGATGTGTGATAAACCTTAAAAGTTGCGATGTGCAATAAACTTAACTCCTGTTATTCGCAATATGGGTGGGAGCCAATTGCATGTCTCACTTCGTGAGTTCAAAAAGGTTAATGCTAAGGAATATGTGAAAAGCATCGATTTGTGACCTATGGGTAGGCCCGTGCTCCTTGCCATGTCATCCACCTTTAAATTCCCTGCACCTTGTTGCCTTCTCCACTCCCCATCTCCGCATCCGACGGTCTCCAGCGCATTTTGTGCCCCCCTCAGCCTTTGAGCTTTATCCGCCACGGGGTGGGTGGCAATCTAAAATGGGAGGTATCCCATACCGTCATCCTTGCTATGTGGCACAACCATACCACTTCGCACCCTCCCCCATTTGAAACATCTTACCATATGTAGGACCCTTCGAAATCTGGTTTCAGGTTTTGTTCGACGAGCGCAACACCTCATCGCAGGCACCTAAGCGACCCCTCCAAGTGTCCGTCGAGCCAACAATTTTCTTTTATATTCCATATTTTTATCCATTTAAAGGTATGAAATATCCATGGTAGTGCACCTATCTTGCCTTGTTTCACTCATGCTTGATATTTCTGCAATTTAATCACCCAAGCCTCTTTGACTCCATTGTCCAATGGCTTTCCCTTTCTCTTCCTTCCAAACCAATTCAAAATCCAAACTGTGCATCTATTAAAGCCTAAATGCCCAGTCTAACAAAGCTATATCTAATAGAGAGATCCCTCTTTGGGTCTAGGTGGGCTAGATCCTAGGCCTGAAGCGATTTTGTTGTTGCCTCCGAGATTTTATCTTCAACCTCAGAATTACTGAGTGATAACATAGTGGCAACCATAATGGGGATGAGTTTTTTATTCCTCAGTAACAATTAGCAAGTTCATATCTAGTTGATGATGGTGGAAAAACAACTAGACACAAGAAGGTTGAAATCATCCACTTGGTGACTCCACAATTTTCAGTTAACCTAAAGGCTCCACTGGTATAATAATCCAGATTTGTTGTGAACATATGGTGACTCCATGCTTTGATTGATTGACAAGATGAATTCAAGAATACACATCAAGTATTTTCCTTTGGACAAATATAATATCCCAGGTTTTCCAAATCCTATTCCAAACTTTGATTGATTAAAATATCTTTCGGTGTTTAGAGATAAGAAATGATGCTACTATACATTTGTTAAGATTTCATATTCACGTCCAAAGATTTAATATCCAATTTCCAGAGGGTTGTCTTATGACAATGTTTGTGGCCAGTTTAGAAGAGAAATCTAGGAGTTGGTATGAAGGTCTACCAGCTGCAAGTATAAGTTCTCTAAAGTGTTTTCATGTTGTGTTTTGTGACAAGTATAAACAAGACTATCCCTCTTTGTCACTAGTTCAAGACTATTGTAATAAATTTCAAAGTTTTATTGAATATCTGGAGGATTACTATGATGATGATCAGTTTATGAATGATGAGATATTAGAATTTTTAGAAGAAAGACCATTTTAGAAAGTGGAGGTTTTGTTTGAAATGTCTTCTCATCATGAAAAAAGAAATGAGATATGTTGTCCAGCAGTTTGTGAAGTTTCATCACAGGAATATCCCTAGCAGCAAAAGGACAATATTATTAGCATATGGTTAAATAATAACTTCAGCTCCCTGAACTGGATCTAGTAGAGGACAACAGTGAAATCCTCCAGCAGTCTAGTAATCTAAAAGGAGGAGCAACAGAGTTTTATGTCCCTGGTTCACAAGAGAATCTTCAACTAGCAATGTTTCATTCAAAGATTCAATTCCAATCAAGTTTACCTAATGAAAACCGAGAAGGTTTGCTGATTGAAGACCTCTCCCATCCTCTTTTTGAATTTACAGAAGTTAAAAAATACCACGAAGGTTCCCCATTGTTTTATTCTTGGGATGTCGAAAAAGTTGCACAACATATTAATATTTCAGCTAATAACCATTTTCTCGAGATGATTGGGAGTTTGCAACATCCTTGCAAATTTCTGAATGGTAAAGGGAATGACGAAGAGCACACAGAAAAATTGATTATCATGGACAGAGAAGAAAAACAAGTGTACTCTTTTCCATGTGAAGACAGTCAGTGCCAGCACAGAGGCCAGGGAGAAATCTAAGATGAGGTATGTTTTTATATCACCAATCATCTAAGGGATCTCATGTTGAATGTTTACCTAGATCCTTTGAGTAGTTTATTACAGTCATCAGAGAAGGAAGAGTCTTCCAGGTTGTTTAAAAAAGCTATTGAATTCATTTGGAGAGTTAAGTTGCCATTTTTTGAGCCCATTTTTCTACCCAAGGGAATGGAAGGTTAGTTTCAGTTAAGCACTCATTTGCTTGACTAGTTACATTGGAAGTTTGATCATTATTTGATGGGATATTTTTTTATCAGACTAGATGTAGTTAGGAGTGCAACAAGCTCAGTATTTTGAGCATCTTTTCGATTTTAGTTTAATATTGCTTTCAGTTTTCAGTTTCTACACAATTCAGATTTCAACATTCAGATTTTCTGGGTGCAACATTTATTTCAGTTTGACGGTTGCAGTGCACAATTTCAGTTGTAGTTTTAGCTTATATTGTAGTACCTGGATCTACTTTTTTCCTGAGGTTTAGAACATATGATTAAATATTTTCAACTGCAAAGGTTTTGTAACAGACCAAGTTGCATATTTCAGATAAGCCCAATGGATCAGGCCACTGATCTACAGTGTTCTTGAAACCTCCTCTGGAGCTTACATCCCTAATTGGAGCCACTTTTAGTACCCTATAATTAATAGGATCTCAAGGCAACTAATGAATTTTTCACCTACACATAATTGTACATATAATTTTCATAATGTTTCTTTAACAATTATCTTCAACTTTGAGGACAAGGAAAATGTGTAGTAAGAACAAACATATCAAAGCTGTAATAGTTGATGAGTGTCATAAATAGATTATTCAAAAGACCTCAACAACTGCACATCAGTAAATTGTTTTCTTCACTGGTGCACCATGCCAAGTTGATCATGAGAATGATTAGTTTGTGTTTTTGAGGACCTATACATTAGATCTATGGTGCATTGAATATCCTATGAGCTTGCAGCCTAAGAGACTTTGAAACCGCTCCCCTGCAACATGCCAAATATATTTCCTCCAAATTTTCCCATTTCACCTACATTGGAAACAAGTGGTTGACCTTGGTGTTGTTTATCGATAGAATTCACAATAGTAGCAAGGACCCACTTGTTGCAAGATTAGTAGAGGATTGGGGATACATTGTTAGTTACTTTTCTGTTTCAAAAAGACCAAAGTTGTGTTGTACTCCTTGCATTAATGGTTCTTGGGCCATAAGAGGTTAATCCTATAGCATTTTGATTCATTGTGAGACCTCACCACGTGGTCATATTGAATGAAGTTGATCAGGAGGAACTTTGAGCCCCTAGATTGGATTGATAGAAGAGATAGAGCACAACTAGAGACCTAGACTCCTAATAACCCATGTGGGACAAATATAACATATAGACCTACAATATTTTCTTCCACGGAGGATGATAAGGTTAAGGATTGGCCCACATGATCCCTGGATATTTTCCTATATTGTTGAATGTATTGATTAATAGCTCCACTAGGTAGAGTCTTATAAACATGTAAAAATAAAAGCAAACTTTTAGCATTATGACGAGAAATGATACTTGTTGATACATGCCCATAATATGATGATTTATCCTCTTCCTTAACCCTCGGCCAAGCCCAAATTAGATGTCACCCTGCAAACAACTTAAGGTAAAACTCTCAAAATCAAACCATTTTGGTGGTTGAGCATTTGAATGTGGGTTAAGAACATTGACTTTTAGAGGTCATTTTCCCTCTCTTATTGAAAATAACTTTGCACGTAACCATATAATATGGTTTGATGACTAAGTTCACAAGAGATGAAAATATATGATATATACTAAAAGAATTAAGAGCCAACAATCATGGATATTTTGATGAAATGCTATACAGGGATTCAAATGGGTTTATATTAACAAGTGATGAAAATATATGGTATATACTAAAAGAATTCATAGACATCACCTTTTAATGAATGTTATACATGGATTCAAATAGGTGTAAATTAATTTTGTTGAGAAATAATCCTCTTTTCAAGAGAAAGTCTAATAAGATTATAGAAATTTCAATAAAGTTTTAAATAAATAAGAATCCTGACTTTATATATGGCTAGATTCAGGAGAACAATTTTCTACAAGGCTAAATGACTCCATTTAAATATAGAAATATTAGGTTCTGTCAACTAAAAAAATAAGCACCATGCAAATTCTTGGATAATTCTTGCTTGCTTAGAAATGGTGAAAAATATTACCAATTAGGATGGAACCATGAACAATGAATGATTCCAATATACCCCAAATAGTTCCAACTGGGCATTTATTACAATTCTTCATCATGACACCTAGTAATAAAAGTTAACTAGTCAAAATATACTAATATGGAATAAATATAACAAGTCAAAATAGATGAAATATATAAAAATAATTAAGCGACATCAACCATTCATCATTTAATGAAATGCAATCCACACGAGTTCACATTCACTATGGTGGATACTGAGAATATGTTACTTGAGAAAACAAAATTGAAGATTTCCTTAATTTTGCGGCATAAATCCCCAAATTGATAAACATGAACCACCACAATAGCTATTCAAATATTGAAATAATAGGATATTTGGACATTGGCTGGTTGGGAATTGCGTACAAAATGAAGAAGATCCTACACAAATCCAATGTAATGCCAGTTACTTGGTATCTTTTTCCTCTCCAGAAAACACAGTTTTCAGTAAGTGCCCAAAATTTCAAGAACATGAATAGAGGGAGAAGTTATAAACCCATTTCCTAGTTCATCTTATCCAATGTGATCATTAAATTTATGAAACATGCACAAAATAATACCGATATTCACTTAAATAAACAACAAATCAATAAACATAGTAAATGCTCAAAATTTCAAGAACACGAATATATGGACAAGTTACAAACCAATTTCCTGAGTTCATCCTATCCAATGTGATCATTAAACAGATGCAACATCCTATAATATATACCCATATATACCTAAATTAGAAATATCCATTCGAATATTATATTGTACTCTAGATAAAGATAACAAACAGGGCCAACATGATGACAAAAAAAGAAGCAGTAGTAATTGAAAGCAATTGTTTACATCTAGAGGGGTACATATAATTGCCATAATGAAGTTTTGATAATTATGTTCAAGAATGATGGAAATCAAAACGTGTCGTAAGAACAAAAAAATCACAGCTACAATAGTTGATGAGTGGCATAAATAAATGATTTAAAATACCTCAACAAATGCATATCACTAAAGTGTTTATTTCCCTGATGCACCATCTCAGTGGATCATGAGAATCATTAGTTTTTGTTTCTGAGTACCTTCACATTAGATCTATGGTGCCTTGAATATCATGTGAGCTTGAAACCTGAGAGCCTATGAAATTTCTCCCTTGCAGCATGTCAAATGTATTTCCTCCAAAGTTTCCCATTTCGCCTGCATCAGAAACAAGTGGTTGACCTTGGTGTTGTCTATCCATAGAATTCACAATAGTTGTAGGGAACCCACCTGTTGCATTATTAGTAGAGGATTGGGGATAAAATGTTAGTAACTTTATGCTACAAAAAGACCAAAGTTTCATTTTACTCCTTGCATCAATGGTGCTCGAGTCGTAAGAGGTTGATCCTCTAGCATATGTTGATCCATTGTGAGACTTGACCATGTGATCCTGAAGATCTTGAGCCCCTGGATTGAATTGATAAAAGAGAAAGAAGACATCTAGAGTCTGAGACTCTTGATAAACCATGTGGGACAGATATAACATGTAAACCCACAAGACTTTCTAAGGTCAAGTATTAACCCACATGATCCCTAGAGCTTTTCCTATACTTGTGAATTTCCTGATTAATAGATCCACCAATTATAGTCTTAGAACTTTGTAAAAGGAAAATCATCCTTTCATCATTATGATGGGAAAGGATACTTGCTGATAAATTCCCATGATCTAATGATTCATCCTCTTTCTTAACACTCGGCCAAGCTCCTTTTCCATTTCTGGCAAGCTTAAAATTGATTGAATTCTCCTCCAAGTTTGAAGCTATCCATGGATGCATGAAAGGTGATCTAGCCATAAATATGCTACTATGTTTCCTATCAATTTCCTAAAGAAGAAACATTTTTTAGTTTGCAGAATTTATCTTCAAATCAACAACAAGTGCAAGCCTTAATTACAATTTAATCCTCACACTAGTTTGGAAGGGGTAATGAAGAACACAAGAACAAATTAGCTGAGTTAGTCCAGACATTTTAATTTTATGCTCACGTTGTAGCAATGAGGTTCTCTATAAAAAGGGAAGTTGTATATAAAATGCTAGGAACAATCGAAATGGTTGGGACAATGTATTTCTTTGCATGATTTTTTCTTCAAACAAATCAGAGTTTGGTTATTGTGGAATTGCATCGCTCCCAAACAACGCAGGTCTAACTGCAAGGGTATATCCACTCTAGAATGTAGCCAGGGGGTTTCAATTACATTCAAAGAAAATTGTACAAAGTAACCCATTTCTCAAATGAGAAATTCCCTTAAAAGTTGAAAGTGGTGACAATTTTCTCATATTATGTGATAACCAAAACCTTAATAGCTTAATATCACACTAGCACCTTCATAGTTATCTAGTATATAACTAACATATGAGTTAAACATCAAGAAAAACCAGACCTAATAAAAAAAATATAACATAAAATGTTGACAAAATGATGTTCTCACTCACGGATAGAATTGTAAACGGGAATTTGATAAGAACATCGTTATAATATGTATCAACCAACCTATATAAACAAGACTCGTGTTCTGCGATATAAACATGAATTAATTAATTAATACTTGTGTTCTATGATATAAACATAAATAAAAAAAATAGTTTTTCCACTCGTATAGTAATTTTAGATCAGCGTCAACCAGACCAACAGGAAGACTTTTTAGTGTGACAAAATAAATAGGAAACCATATAAAAAGTTCATGAATATAATATCTTCTTAAATTTTTTATGGCACACAACAAAAATTAAAGACCTGTTGTGGTAAAACACAACCTCTCTTGCCTCAACCGCCCCCACCCTCCCCCCCCCCACCATTTTTGACTTGTTCACTTCAAATAATGGGGACCCTTTTTATTAAATTTTTGGCTAAACGCCTTTTAGGATTTTTATTAAGTTGATTATCCTATGATTTTTTTAATTTTTAATTTCCTTTGGATTTTTGTTTTGATTAATTTGTTAAAATCAATTCTTTATAAGCTTTCCATTGATACTTGTTTCGCCTCATTTGGTCAACTGGTTTGTAAATGGCACTCCTTTTGAAGTCTAATCATTTACATTGTCTGGGTTAAAAATGCGTAGAATGTACAACATTCCATTTTTGTAATTAAAGTAGTTCAATAATGCATTTGTTTTAAATATTAACCCTTAGTTAGTTATTACTAATATTTTTCATTTTTGCTTATACAACCAAATCATGAAGCATCGAGATTTCAGTAATTTACTCCAATTTTCAAATAAATTACTAATCTCAAAAATCCAAAATGTCAAAGTGGCTATAGTTTAGATAGGCAAAGCATCCCTTAGATAATTTCATAACTTAACATCATTAAAATGAAACCAAAACAAAAAATTAATATTTAATATTACATTTTAAATTAATTAAATTAATTAATATATTAAATATAATTAATTAAATTAAATTAAAATTTAATATTAATATATATATATATATATATATATATATATATATATATATATATATTAAAAAAAAGAATTTATTACATCACATCGAAATATCGCATCGCAAATTTCCAATGGATGCATTTCTTAGAAACCCCAATGGCCTTCATTCCTCGATCGCCGAAGTGAAAGGGCATGTGGTTAAGCCTCCTCATTCATTGTTGAAAAGCCACTCATATGTGAGTGGAGAGGTAAATATTAATGGGATTGTTAATATAATTTTAATTTAGATTTAATATTTAATATTTAAAATAATTATTTTTAAATTAATTAAATTAATTAATATTTAGAATATAATTAATTATTAATTAGATTAATTTGTTTATAAATAGTTAATTATATTATTTAGTTAGATTAATATTAATTAATAAATAATTTATTATAATTAGTTTAGTTTATAATTAACAATTAAATTAGAATTAATTATTAGATAATGAGAGTCTAATTTAGGATTAGATTTTTTTTTTATTTTGATTTTTAGCCCTGTAACAAAATTTCTAGAATTATGCCAGATTTGACTCATCAACTTTAGAGGCTCATAGATTGAGTCTTACTAAGTCAAATGAGGCCCAGGATGACTCATTGAAAAGATAAAATCAAGGAGAACATTTCTGTGGAGGTTTCACTAACAAATTTAGTCATTTATTGGGTCTAAAAACATGCAGAAGATCAAGCTCCGAATTTCTAAACAAAATCAATTTTCTGAGTTTTATTTTCATTTGCCCAAAACCTCTTCTAAGTGCAAATTCATTCATCAATAATATCCTTGGCCAATTAAATCATCACATAAATCAATCGAAAGCTTGGATTTCTTTTTCAATTATTTATTTAATTAAATTTGATTGGATTTATTTTAAATTCCAGAAATGGAATCTTGATTGTTGCATCTTAATTTATTTTAATTTCTTTTTGCAGGAAAACAGTAGAAGAGATATGGAGAAAAAGATATCAATCAATGAGAATGCTCCAGCAATTAAAGATTGGAGTTTTGAGCAAATAAAATTGGATTGAGCAGATTTTTCTTCAACAAACTTTCCTCTCAAAAATACCTTTGGAAATATTATAAATGGAAGATTGCAGAATGTAATAAAGGGGGCTTTCCTCTGTGATTTTGGACTTCTAGAAGCACTTCTGCAATAGGAATTTAGAGTTGTAGGAGGGAGAAGAGAAAATCCCAGATCTGAGGATTATTGAGGATTTTTCCTTTGTATCTTGAATTATCAATGATGGGTAGAGTTTGCACAATTGAAACTCTAGTTTTGAAAGCAGAAGTTCGAGCAATTTAAAGGATTGTTGGAGACCAGGATCAAAGAAATGGATTCAATAAATTGGTATTTCTAATACTACTATTTCAAATACCAGTTTCATTTTTATGATAATAAAATGTGTCATTTTATTCATGTTTGTACACTTGTGTTGATATGGGTAATTTGGCTCAATATTGTTACTATGTATCTCCGCTCTTATGGATTAAATTCTGATTTCTGAGTAACTATTTACTCAAAAATCTATCTTCTAAAACTGATTTATTAAATAGTAATGTGTTGTGAACTATTTCCACATATTATTGTTTAATTATTGGATTTACTGATTTGACAATCAATATCTTTTTTGTGAATTACTTCCTGAGTGTTGTTGATTTATTATTTCAGTTAATATTTCTCAATAGGATGTGCTTCGGTATTCATAAATGTCAGCTAATTGACTTACTTCGTTAGCTTGACTTTAACTAAAATCCAGACATATTTAAATCCTTATCATTTAATTATCTTGCTCTTAGTTGGGTTAGATCTATATCTATCTAATTGAGATAGGATTAAGATTAGTTTATTTTTCTTGCATTATAGAATAATTTTGAATTTAGATTAAGTTATACATTCTTTTAAGTCCTCTTCTCAAAGAGGCAAAATCTTAGTTGTGGTTTGGCTGAACTCAAATTAGCTTAAGGGTCATTCTCTTGCCCAATCAACAAGAAGAAGTGATCTGATATCCCTGTCTATTGGTAGTTAAATATACATCGTAAACCAATAACGATAGGGAAAAGGTAACTGGACCTAGTTAAACCAGTCAGAGCGACTACTCCAAACGGAAAATGAGTTGCTTTAACGTCCGAACCGGGTGGTTATTCCCCAATGTTGAGGCAGACATTTTTGGCTCTCAACATTTTTGGCACTAGAAGGAGAGCCTTAAACTTGTTGTCTATTGGAGTCTTTTCAATTTTAACATTTTATTTAAATCACGATGGCTCCTCTTAAACTTATAATTTGGAGTTGTATCCATGGACGTGCATCTTCCAATACTCCACCCGAATTGGTAAGACTCTTGTCTTCGATAAATTTTAATGGTAAGAGAAATTCTTCTGCTTTTAATCATGTCTTTCAATTTATTCAAAATGTTTCAAATTATGATTTTCAAGGAATTGATGAAGGCATTTTATGCAGAATTTTTACTCTCACATTCACTGCAAAAGCTAAAAACTGGTGTAGAACTCTTCCAGTTGCCTCAATTCACAACTGGGATCAATTTGTTACAATTTTCATTTGTAAATTTGACGGATACGATTATGAATAGGTATGCGATGAAATTGAATATCTACGAAGATTTGAAAATGACTCTGTTAGAGAGTTTAATATTTGATTTCATTTTAATTGTTTAAGATTTAAAGTTGAAGATCAACCTATGGAGGAAGAATCACTAGATTGGTTTGAATATATTTGCTCTCTTCCTCCCATTCTCAATCCATATGAAATTAGTTCAAGCTTTGTTCCATCCCCTTCCAACATAAATGAGAATTCCAATATGGATGTGAAAATAAATTATGATGAAGTGGTCTCACAAATCTTAGAAAATATTTCTAACCAAATGCAAAAAGACAACAGTAGAAATTTTGGAGAAAAATCCGCCTTGAAATTTGAAATTTACTTTGCAGTGAATTCAGAAAATCAAATTGCAAATCATCAAGTACAAGCATCAATCAAAGTAAATAATAATACACAAACTGTTGTACGATTTTTTGAATTTTTTCATGATAAGCAAAAGCCACATTCAAATAACCAAAGCACAATTCTTCAAGAAAGCACAAGTAGACAAAGAAATGATCTAGAATCTGAAATTTATAGTGAACAGAATGCACAGGATTTCTCGAACATAAAAACTTTTGAATTCATTATTTCTTATTCTCATTTTTCCCTTTATCCTGATATTTTTAATGTTGGTAAATTTTCCCCTCTTGGTATTAATGATATTTCAGAAAATAAAGAGGATGATCTAAATGAATTACTAATAAGTTTTTATCAAGATACAAAAACAATTATTGATCATTCTTTTGCCATTAATGAACATGAATTTCTTATTCCTCCTTGTTTTGATATATTGGACGAAATCAAAGGGAATTCTAGAGAATATTGTGAAGTCGTTTATGATAATTACTCTGACATCAAGGATGCTGATTTCTGTTCTTCTCAAAAGAATCCTCATGATAAAATTCAAATAACATCTATGAATGAAGAACATTTCAATTTAGAAATTATTCCAACCAATCCTCATTCTAGAGAAGCAAATTATCTTCATGATTTCACCATTCGAGAAAAAATTCCAATTTATGATTCATATCATGATCAAACTCCCATTCCTACTCATAATCATAATTCTCTTTCTAATTCACAAGTTGGAATTGGCAATTATTCAAATTCTGTTATTCTGGCCAATCCTTGTAAAAAATAAATTATTTCAAAACAATCTCAATTGCGTTGTAACATTAGTTGTACGAATAGTGATTTCACTTTATTTTTTCTTTCACACTTATTTTGTTCAAATTTGGATTTATTTTTTGATTTTATTTCTGATATATTTTTTGACACTTTACGCTGGCATATTGAGCACTTTAATAGTAAACACTCAATTGATGCATTTCCCTATTGGGAAATTGAAGTTTCATATTATAATCATGAACATCAAAAACTATTAATATTTCAATTTCAATCAATGTTCATCTCTTATCAATTGCTGCAATCTTCTCAAAGGTAGTATCAACAAGTTAGTGTATTTTTACAATCTAGCCAGCAATCCAATTCAATTAATAATCTTCCATTATATCTAACATATTTCCATTCATTCTTCATTAACTCATTTGAAAAATATTTGGAAAGTTTCCCTTCAAGGAAAATTGTTAATATTTTAACATTTGTAAATAACAATAACAATTTTCTCCAAGCCTTTGAATCTTAAAGCGCATACCCACAATCTGACCTGTTATTTCTTATTTTGAACCTTTCCCATTCATTAATAGAAACCCATCCAGATTTTTATGATCCAATTGGAATTCAATTGGAAAGGAAAATTCAAAAGAAGGTGATTGTAAATAAGTCGCTAACAATAATTGTAAATTCTACTTACAGATTTATTTTTCTTAGTTTAATTAGATTTGTATTTTTATTACTAACATTTGAACTGTGTATATATGAAGGAATTAAAATGAGAGAGTGGTTACATTGGAAATATGACTATACTTAGTCATTTTCCTGCATATGGTTAGAATAAGCGTAGAATTAATATAGTTAGTTTGTTTATGTAATTAATTTATTTTCAACAGTTCTGCAGATATAAATAAAGCAAGCAATCGACCCTTCTCATATCATATACATGTTCAAGAAAATATTTTCTTCTCATCAGAAAATTTCTAATTCTTGCTTCCCATTTTTAAATAAATATTTTGCAGCAATACCTCTACCCATAACTGCATCTTTGCCTATTCCAAATAATGTCTTGATTGAATTTAATTGAGTTTTCACTTCGCATCGATCACCTCAAAGCCAATTTTCTCCATTTCAAGATGTCCTTACAAGATTTTATTTTGAAGTTTATTTGTCAAAAGTTTTGAGGACACAAAGCTTCATGATCTCATTGTCCCATGAAATATATGACTATCTATTATAAACTTAATTCCAATTCAATTATTAGTAGTCAGTCTCACCTTTCGCTATAATCACATGAAGTTCATATTATCTTCCTCGAAATTTGTATAAATGACCTTCAAGGTGTCCATTTTGCTGTGTGCACATATTCAAATCTATGTTGATATTCTTTCACATTGAGTGGCTTTATTCCATTCTGATTTTTAGTTTATTATCTGTTGCTGCAATACACATCACATTTATTTACTAAAGGTTTTATTGAACAGTCACTATAAAAATACATATTTTTCTCAAGTTAATTTGGAATGAAGCAGAGGTAATAAATTACTTTTGCAAATCAAAGGGAAGCATATTTTCATTTTCATCTCTGATGAATTTTATGAATTTCAGATTTCCTGAACATGAATAATTGAATTCCTTTAGCTTGATTTCACAGTCTAATTTAGAACAAATAATGAGATGATTTTGAACAAAGTCAGAATTTTGATAAATCCAAGGAAGAATTTGAAGATTCATGAGGTATAATTTACAGACAATTTCCTTCCAGGTATGCATTTACAAGTTCATTTTCATTTATTCTCCATTTTCCTTAATTTATTTCTGATTCTTGTCCTGTTTCATTTGCAGGTTTCCATTTATTTTCGAAACTTGAAGTAGGCAACAAACCCATTTCAAATTTGCAAGAAGTTCAGGGAAATTTTATTTATGATTCATTAGAATTTGAGCATTCTTTAACTTTGTTTTCATTCATTAGAAAACCCAATATAAATTTAAAACAATATTGGAAGATTCATATTGGACCATTTCATATCGCCGATACTACAAAATTCATACATCTCCGATGTTCCTTTTCGATCAATCTCGGATAAAATAAATTTACCAATATTGTCACGATCACATAATTCTGGACCAGATATGAAATTTAAATCAAGTTCATAAGAAATACCGTGTCCATTCAATCGCAATAATGATAGGGGTATAATTCTAAAAGTATCAATGTCTCGGATCCAATATGATATTAAATTCTCATAATAAATTTGTCGGGTCCATTCTTCATTGCATCTCAGGCATATCAAAATTCTTACATCATGTACTTAATTTTGCCGATCACCAAGAACTGCATCATCCATCGCATCGCCTCTATCGCAAGAATCATATTGGCATTTCCAACATGACTATTTACCAATATTCCGATATGCCGATATCGCTATCGCTCATTGCCTTTTTGATGCTCATATCATAATTCTGAATGTGCAATGTGCGATGTGCGATATTCGATATGCGATGTGCGAAGTACAAAGCACAATGTGACCATTCCTCAATTCTTGACATAACAATTATTCAATATCACAATCACTCAATCTCATCGCATATATTCTCATTGCATGTTCTCATATCGCAAATTTTCCATTGTAACTTCCGATGCGATAGACTCCAATGCATGCCTCTATGTCATTAACATTTAAACGATATATGGCATATGAACAAAGGTGAAATTTCGCAATATTGGACTTTAAGCATGGTGAAGAAACATGTAATGTGAATCATCTGATAAGGCAATATGTTGTATGAAATATTTTTTAAAGCAATCTTGGGTAACCGTTATAGTACTATAACAATTGATGACAAGTTTGCAGCATATTTAAATCATTTTGATTTCTCATATATTTCAGTTTTAAATATTAAATTCCATAATTGATATAAAATTCAAGACCTTTCTATCTTCACATTTAAATTTCATTATCTTGGATTTGGTCTTAAATCTAGACAATTTATAAAAATCATGGAGTTTATATGAGACTTATAATATTTTGAGAACATTCATCACTGCATATTCTCATTCTAATTTCTGATATATTTGTTTTAATTCCCTTGAACACAAAGTATTCATTTTTACATTTTACTGCTTACTTTAGTTTAAATAAAATAAATAATGATTTTGGGTTATAGGATTTTGGTTAGTTTGACTTCTTCATGTTTTTAATGTTAACTAAAAGAAGAAGTTAGCTAGCATTGGAGAAATTGATACCTTTCAGGTAAGATCAAATGCAATTATCTAATGCTCTGCATAAAGCTTTCAATCATTTTCCAGATCATATTTTGGAATTCCTATAATCTTCTCCTGGTTTTATTTCAAGAAGCACTGATAATCTTCGTTGAAACAACTACACTGAGAAGTTTCTGAACCTTTATTTTGTTTCTTTAAGCATTCCTTTTATTAGAAAATAATTAAGATGATTCTTTGAAACAAGAATATTGACATCAGATAGAAAGTTTTCATTGTGGCTGAATTTTATCATCACTGCTATCTAAACCCTAAAACATTTACAATCCTGCAAGGCATAATTCATCTGAATCTCGACATAAGAAAGAATAATTACATGATTATTTTCCTTTACTTAATTTTGTTGAGACATTTGTATAAACATTCTTGTTAGAGTTTGTGTTTCAAAATTAGGATTTTCCTTTCCACTTTTAAATTTCTTCATTTTTATTTTTGATTGCTGATTTCTTTTCCCACTTTAGCTTAAGAATTCTTTTCCTTTGGTTTTCAATTTTAATTTTGGTGACTCTGCCATGATTTATGTGGAAGGCCTTCTTATTACTTAATTATGGTCGACATACTTAGGGAAAAAATTGTTAATAGTTTACTATTAGTTTTTTCTTAAAATCTCTTAATAAGGTTTGTTTTTCTTATTATAAAGGTAGACATATTTAAGGAAGATATTACAAAACAAGACAAGTTGACAAAGTGTCATAAAATCTGAGAAATTTATTTTTCATCAAAATTGTAATTATTTTGAGATTTCAATATTTTATTAAGATCTTTCAAAATTCTATTATCAGTCAAGAAAAAATATTTTTAACCAAGTAAAGACACTTTATAGCAAAGCACTTTTAACTCTAAAAATGTCATTCTGAACTCTTAAGGAGTCAATGATTCCCCCTATTCAAAAGAGTTAATTTTTCTAGAGTGTAATCCAAATATATATTTAAACTTAAAAGATAAGAGGTTTCATCATGAGCCTGCTTACCATGATCATAAAGGAAAAATAAGTTGACATTACCTACACTGCTAAACAAACCAGGGTAATGGCTTATGATTGAAAAAAATTATAAAACAAGGGGTCTCATCATGAGCCAACTTGTTTAGTCCAATTATAACCAGTGAATGGCATTGTCAACTATCTGGCTACCAAACCAGGACAATGGCTTTTAAGAACTAAAATAAAAAAAATAAAAAAAAATAAACATATATAAATGGATTTATCTCTAGGTCAATAATTCTTAAATAGATGGGATTCTGAATCATTCATGATTAAAAGGTAACCCTGTCGAGACTATAGATGTTTGCTGGCAACAATGGCTCTACCTATGACAAATGAGTACATTTTAAAAGCTAAGTTGTAAAGTGACCCCTGCTTTATCTATAAAACTAATTAAGGATTGATATAGAGTTATGAAATATTTTAATTTATGAGGAATTTTAAGAAAATTACAGTAAGATGATTCTTGTTTTTATTCAGACTAATGAACCTAGTCAAGCATTCCAAAAATATTTTTCTCTTCTTTAATTATTTTTACTTTAATTTTAAGAAAATCTCATTCATATCAAACAGAGCTAACTGGTTCTTCTCCCGTATGTCGTCATTGTTGTGATAAAACACAACCCTACGCCCCCCCACGCCCCCCCATTTTTGACATTTTCACTTCAAATAATGGGAACCCTTTCTATAAAAAATTTTGCTAAATGCCTTTTAGGATTTTTATTAAGTTTATTATCCTATGATTTTGTTAATTTTTCATTTCCTTTAGATTCTTGTTTTGATTTCTTTGTTAAAATCAATTTTTTATACGTTTTCCATTGATACTTGTTTCGCCTCATTTGGTCAACTGGTTTGTAAATGGCACTCCTTTTGAAGTATAATCATTTACGTTGTCTCGATTAAAAATGCGTAGAATGTACAATATTCTAATTTTGTAATGAAATTAGTTCAATAATGCATTTTTTTTTAATATTAACCCTTAGTTAGTTATTATTAATATTTTTCATTTTTACTTATACAGCCAAATCACGAAGCATCGAGATTTCAGTAATTTACTCAAATTTTCAAATAGATTACTAATCTCGAAAATCCAAAATGTCAAAATGGTTGTAGTTTAGATAAGCAAAGAATCCCTTAGATAATTTCATAACTTAACATCATTAAAATGAAACCAAAACAAAAACTAATATTTAATGTTAAATTTTAAATTAATTAAATTAATTATTATATTAAATATAATTAATTTAATTAGATTAAAATTATATATATATATATATATATATATATATATATATATATAATTTATTACATCGCATTAGAATATCGCATCGCGAATTTCCAATGGATGCATTTCTTAGAAACCCTAATGGTCTTCATTCCCCAATCATCGAAGTCAAAGGGCATGTGGTTAAGCCTCCTCATCAATTGTTGAAAAGCCACTCATACATGAGTGAAGAGGTAAATATTAATGGGATTGTTAATATAATTTTAATTTAGATTTAATATTTAATATTTAAAATAATTAAATTAATTAATATGTAGAATATAATTAATTATTAATTAGATTAATTTGTTTATAAATAGTTAATTATATTAGTTAGTTAGATTAATATTAATTAATAAATAGTTTATTAAATAATTAGTTTAGTTTATAATTAACAATTAAATTAAAATTAATTATTAAATAATTATAGTCTAATTTAGGATTAGAATTTTTTTTAAATTCTAATTTTTAGCCCAGCAACAGAATTTTCAGAATTATGTCGGATTTGACTCATCAACTTTGGAGGCTCATAGATTGAGTCTTACTTAGTCAAATGAGGCCCAGGACGGCTTATTAGAAAGATAAAATCAAGGAGAACATTTATAAGAAGGTTTGACTAACAAATTTAGTCATTTATTGGGTCTAAAAATAGGCAGAATATCGAGCTCCGAATTTCTAAACAAAATCAATTTTCTAAGTTTTATTTTCATTTGCCCAAACCTCTTCTAAGTGCAGATTCATTCATCAATAATATCCTTGGCCAATTAAATCATCACAGAAATCAATAGAAAGCTTGGATTTCTTTTTCAGTTATTTATTTAATTAAATTTGATTGGATTTATTTTAAATTTCAGAAATGGCATCTTGATTGTTGCATCTTGATTTATTTTGATTTATTTTTGCAGGAAAATAGTAGAAGAGATATGGAGAAAAATATTTCAATCAATGAGAATGCTCCAGCAATTAAAGATTGGAATTTTGAGCAAATAAAATTGGATTGAGAAGATTTTTCTTCAACAAACTTTCCTCTCAAAAATACCTGTGGAAATATTATAAATTGCAGATTGCAGAATGTAATAAAGAGGGCTCTCCTCTCCAATTTTGGACTTCTAGAAGCACTTCTGCAATAGGAATTTAGATTTGTAGGAGGGAGAAGAGAAAATCCCAGATCTGAGGATTATTGAGGATTTTTCCTTTGTATCTTGAATTATGTATGATGGGTAGAGTTTGCATAATTGAAGCTCTAGTTTTGAAAGCAGAAGTTCAAGCATGTAAAGGACTGTTGGAGACCAGGATCAAAGAAATGGATTCAATAAATTGGTATTTGTAATACTACTATTTCAAATACCAGTTTCATTTTTATGATAATAAAATGTGTGTCATTTTATTCATGTTTGTGCACTTTTGTTGATATGGGAAATTTGTCTCAAGATTGTTATTATGTATCTCTGCTCTTATGGATTAAATTCTGATTTCTGAGTAACTATTTACTCAGAAATCTGTCTTATAAAACTGATTATTAAATAGTAATGTGTTGTGAACTATTTCCACATATTATTTTTTAATTATTGGATTCACTGATTTGAAAATCAATATCGTTTTTGGGAATTACTTCCTGAGTGTTGTTGATTTATTATTTCAGTTAAGAGGTCTCAATAGGATGTGTTTCGGTATTCACAAATGTCAGCTAATTGAATTACTTCGTTAGCTTGACATTAACTAAAAGCCAGACATATTTAAATCCTTATCATTTAATTATCTTGCTCTTAGTTGGGTTAGATATATCTATCTAATTGAGATAGGATTAAGATTAGTTTATTTTTCTTGCATTATAGAATAAGTTTGCATTTAGATTAAGTTCTACATTATTTTAAGTCCTCTTCTCAAAGAGGCAAAATCTTAGTTGTGGTTCCGCTAAACCCAAATCAGCTTAAGGGTCATTCTCTTGCTCGATCATCTAGAAGAAGTGATCTGATATCCCTGTCTATTTGTAGTTAAAGATACATTGTAAACCAATAGATAGAGGGAAAAGGTAACTGGACCTAGTTAAACCAGTTGGAGCCACTACTCCAAATGGAAAAGGAGTTGCTTTAAGGTCCGAACCGGGTGGTTATTCCCCAATGTTGGGGCAAACATTTTTGGCCCTCAACAAGACCATGAAACTTTGCGAGATATGAAAATTTGTGAGCTAGCTATGAATCAAGAGTTTCATTCATTTTCCATTAACGTAAGATTTTGATTCAACTATCCACATTGAACAAAAAATTATCAAGTAACTAGATAAACTGCACTAGAAACTGACATCATCTACCAAGCTTGGTTTCTCTACAGTACCATAGAAGGTGGAAAAAAATATTGCAGATTTCATTTCTGGTGAATAAGGTTGGGGTTTCTGTATGTAGAGGTTGAACCTGATACAAGGGTTTAAAAGGTCATCGACTCTATTTTTCTTTATTCTAGAGCTACAAGTTGTTTTTCTGAAATGTTTGACGTTGGATTTTTACCATGTTCTTATTTTCTCTTCCACTGGAAGGCCACACAAGCTGGATCGATATTGGCAAATTAGAAAATAATTTCAAGAAGGAACACATTATGGCTCTCCAAATTTGGTCTAGTAAGGTCTTTTGCACTAGGATGTATCTCGTGTTTATTTAGCAGCTGGAAGTCGAGAGTTTTGTTGTCTAAGTTTCCTTTAGTGAGTGAGAATTTAGCTGGTGGTTCCTGTGCATCTGCAAATTTGACTGGTCTGGAAAAAATACTAAATTCATGTTATTTTACTGCTATGGGGGTTGCCGATGAAGTAGGACTCACCAGAAGTCTATGGAAAAATTGCCTCTGTATAAGGAGCAAGATATTGTAATGTAGCGGGAGAATCCGTAGTTTCCGCTACCACAATGGTATATTCCATTGCGCCACATTCTTGAAATGTATTAACTCCCTGAGCCACAGAAGAAGCTATTTAACCAATTGCTACATAGACACAAATTACATTTTGAATCTTTTTATTAAGAATAGTATCTATAGCTACTACTTTCTTGCCGGTCTGTCTATCCCCAATAATTAATTCTCTGGCTCCTGTCTATAGGTGGAATAGATTCCGTTGAATCATGACATCTGTGTCATGTCTTTGACTTACACACAAACGACTAATATTATGGATAGGGGTGTAAGCTTGACTACAATGTCGAACAAGCATCAACTAGTACGAGTGCCGAATAGATTAACTCCTCCTTATTTGTGTTCCCACTATTGTCGATTTGTTCCCACTCATCATTACCAAAACCAATAAATACACTTCACTTTCCCAATATAATTCCTTATAGGTTTCTTTGGCAGTCAGGATGCTAAAAATGTGATGCAGCAAAACTGCAATTTTTTCAATTCGTGGATTTGTTGGTTATGGATCCAGGATCTAGACAAAATAGTCCAAAAAACAGTGAAAAAAACTCCTCAATACTCTAGAACTCTTCTGCATACTTAGGAAATATATGAGAACGTCAATTCCTTATTTTAACTTCGATCGGATCAATAGGATGATCACGATAAATCTCTTTCATCCGACAGGATCCTTGCACAGATCTCAACCTTGCTCCACTCGATGCAGATAACAAACATAGGCTTGATGCAGATTTTAATTCATGCCTCCAAAAAAAATTCAAAATGTTTTAAAACTTAGAATTAAACCTCTAGTTGATATGCTCAGAAGGTAGCAAACAATGTGACATCGGCAGCGATAGCTCAAAAAACGCATTGGTGCACGATTCACCTGGTTCATCATACTGTCACCTTAATGCTTTTATGGATCACCATCCATATTCCTCTATGTAGTGCACGTAATTCCACATGGGTTCAAGCTTGTACAAAACATAAAATTAATCTTCAATCTATCTAAAAATGCATAGTCTCAAGGGAATTCAACAACTAATACAACTCGAATACATAATGAAAAAATTCAAGCTAATTAACGCCACATTTCAATTATTTTCAAATTTGAGTTACAAATGCTTATATGAGCCAAATTTCCCTCTTGGAACTTGATATTACATGGTGTCCATCTTCCTCCTCTACGCACTCACACTTACAATATATATTCCTCAAAACAATTTAAGGATTAGATCTTTTGATATCCGATCTATTTTAAGATCTCTCACATCCCTCAAAAAATGCGTAAGATAACTAATTACAAACAAACTCAATCATATAATTCAAATTTGACGAACATGTTATTTTTTTTGGCCAAGTCGACTTCTAGAAGGTTTGAAAAATTAAATTTGACTTGGGCAGGTTGATGCTCCTGCCTCAGACTCTCGAGGTACAAACTTTCTATGACCTCCTAGTCATATTCCTCCATCATCCCTTAGAAATTCTACCCACATCCTTTGTGTAATTGCCTTTGTGATCTTTCTGTGAGCTACAACAAAACCTCTATAGTAACAAGTTCTCCCTACTAAACGATACCTCACCAAGCTTGTCTCCTCTGAGCTCAGTCTTTCGGCATCTCTCTGGTTCTCTCTTCTCTGGAACCATTTGAGCACTCCTTTCTCTAGGTTGCTACAATATTTTCACCTTCTTCTGCCATTATATGGATGAAAATATAAAGATCACAAACTCACCAATATTCAACATAACTATACCTCCTCCTTCTTCACGCAAACTCTTTCTTGCAAGAAATGTTTTCCTGCTCTGATACCACTTTGATGCAGCAAAACTGCAATTTTTTCAATTCGTAGATCTGTGGGTTATGGACTCAAGATCTAGACAAAATATTCCAACTAACAGTGAAAAAAACTCCTCAATACTCTGGGACTCTTCTTCATATGTAGAAAATATATGAGAAAATCGATTCCTTATTTTAACTTCGATCAGATCATTAGGATGATCATGATCGATCTCTCTCATCTGATAGGATCCTTGCATAGATCTCAACCTTGCTCCACTCGACGCAGATCACCAACATAGGCTCGATGAAGATTTTAATTCAGGCCTCCAAACAAATTTCAACATGTCTTAAAACTCATAATTAAACCTCCACATGATATGCTCACGAGGCAACAAACAATGTGACTTCGGCAGCGATAGCTCAAAAAAAAAACATTGGTGCATGATTCACCTGGTTCATCATACAGTCACCTTAATGATTTTATAGATCACCATCCATATTCCTCTACGTCATGCATGCAATTCCATGTGGGTTCAACCTTGTACATAACATCAAATGAATCTTTTATCTATCTAAAAACGCACAGTCTCATGAGAATTCAACAACTAATATAGCTCGTATACACAATGAAAAAATTCACGCTAATAAACACCACATTTCAATTATTTTCAAATTCAAGTTACAAGATGCTTATATGAGCCAAATCACCCTCTCAGTGCTTGATATTACATGGTGTCTGGCTTCCTCCTCTACGCACTCACACTTACAGTATATATTCCTCAATACAATTTAAGGATCAGATCTTTTGATATCCGATCTATTTTAAGATCTCTCACATCCCTCAAAAACTGTGTAAGATAAAAAATTACAAACAAAGTCAATCATATAATGAAAATTTAACGAACATATTGTTTTTTTGGCCACGTTGACTTCTGGAAGGTTTGAAAAATTAAATTTGACTTGGGTGGGTTGATGCTCATGCATCAAAATGGAGCCTTTTAAGCATTACATGACGCAAGATGCTTATTTTCTCAAAGAATTTTCTCAAGCATACAAGATGGCAGAGGATTGTGCAGATGATGACAATGATAAATCATTGATCAGTGAGCTACAAAAATCCACTAAGGAGGAGCTCAATCTGAAAAATTCCTTGGCTAAGGATTGGGACGTTGAATTTTCAAAAGGCTTCTCTCCCAATATGGAAAAATTCAAGTACACAAAATTTTTATTGGTAGCAACTGTTAGCAAGGTGGAAGGAGGGAAGGGAGAAAGAAGAAGTGTGACTCCTTTTGAGAAAACAAAAATAGCAACATACATAGTGGGTGCCATGACCCCTTTGATGAGGCTTTATGCTTCCTTGGGGAAAGAGATTTATAAAGCCTAGGAACCTCATTGTAGTAATTATCCATATAAGAAGTGGATTGAAAAATAATCTTCTGCAAATTTTGAGGCATAAGAATTACAAACTGAAGAGTTTCTTCATAGATTAGTCATTTCGCTAACTAGGGAAGAGCTTGAAGTGTTAGGGAGGTTGTATCATCATTCCTTAAAAATAGAAACATAATTATTTTTTGGTCAACCTCTCTCTTAGAGAACTTTAGTTTCACTATTGAAACTATATGACTCATCCAGCCGTCGATATAGCATTGTCTCAGATTTTGATTTGTCTTGCACTTTCTTGGATTCGTCAGCAGTGTTGGTTAAAATTGCAATATTGACTATTCTCAAAACTGAGAAAAATGGTGTTGAAAACCCAAGTGATAGAAATTCATCATTAGAGTTGTGAAACACTTGGGATGCATTTTCTAGTCAATATTCTAAAGAATGTGAAGAATGCTTAAGGAAGATTCTACCACCCGAGGAAGTGGACATTTTTTATTATGAAGGTCTATACCAATATCTTGAGCAGTTGTCTCAGTTTGAAATGGAGGAAAACTAAAAATTTGGGGAGTCAACTATCCTTAAGAGAATTAATATAAATGATATTAAAAATTCAGGAGAGCATCTTGCATTTCACGATGGATATGTAAACTTATTTGAAAAAATCCTAACAAAGATGGATGATTTAAATATGGGTGTGCACACAATTTTTGTTTGTTGGAGTGGAGACATCATTAGGGCCACTTTTTCATCAAGTGGTTTGGATAGTTTACAAATTCATTCAAATGAACTCACCTTTGTGGAATCAGTCTTGACTGGTGGTATTGATAGGTGTGTTGGGTCCCCAGTTGACAAGCTAAAAATATTTAATACTATTTTTTATTCAAAGGACTAGGAAACGAAACATATATCCATATACATTGGGGACATTTTAGGTGAATTTCTTTGTCTTCTTCAAGCAGATATTGGAATAGTGCTTGGTAAAATCTCAACCCTAGGAAGGTTTGGAAAACATTTTGGAGTATCATGTGTTTGTTTGTTTTTCGGTCTTCTAAAATGGGAGAGATCATATGTAGAAGGTTCTAGTTCTTGGAAAAAATAAAGTGGAATTCTTCATATCGTCTCTAGTTGGAGTGAAATACATGCTTTTATTTTGGGTTCCTCCAATTGATTGGAGCTCTCTTTCAGTGCATGTCATTTTTTGTGGCAATTTGTTTTTTTGAAGATACAATTATTAAAAAATGCATACATCATACAGGAATGTATTCATAGAGTCCCATTAAATAGAAGGGAAATTTTTGCAAAAAAACAACACCCCAAAATCAATTTAACTCAAAATTTTTGGTTGAATGCACCATTCGAATGTGAATCAAGATCTACAACTTTTCTATTCTTTTTCAGTTGAATTTTTTTTTAAGAGTCTACATTTTTTAGTTTAGCATGTACTGTTGGAGCAATGAGTTGAATAGTACCTATAAGGCGAGTAAATTGATGATCATGTCTCCATAATTTATCTGCTAATGTTGTAGAAACATGCAACATAGCATGAATTTAATATGGCTTCAATTTTCTAATATGATTTAAATGCCACAGTTCCAGGCCTCAGTCAGGAATCCTGATAAGAAGCAAGTCCTTAAATGATGTTACAGTAATTAATCAAACACTTGGAGGGGAAACATGTATAAATCAGGGCCATTGTTAGTTTTCAAAGCAGGGTAATATTTTGTGACAACCCTTATTGAAGATACATGGAATATGGTGTTGATTTTTGTTATTTCATTATATCATGCAGGGTGTAATAGTATGAAACTCAATATATTTTTGAAGCAGTTGTATAATATTTTGAAGAAATTTCTGAAAAAAAAGAGGTGGGGATTCCTACACCGCTGATTGTGGCCAGCTAGACGTCTCTGACAGCTATGATTCCGTTAATCAAACTCAAACAATGTATGAAACCTGCATACAATTCCAAGGATTTCATGTGAATTCTAGAATATATTACCATCCATGTCAACTAACAATTGCTTCTAAGATTTAGCGTAGTAGTCTCATGGAATAATGGAAAAGAAACATTTAACACATCTATGGAACTATGCCTTGGAAATATTTGAACCTTAAAAGAGAGTTGCACAAAATAATAGGCTGCAATAGAAACAAAAGTAATGCCCACACCCATTAAAATAATTTTCCCAATCAAGAGAGTAGGAAATATAGAAGGAAAAAAAATTATGACCATCCTCTTCTCAAATAAATATGCCAATGATGAAAAATTGATCATCAACGTTATCCAATACAAAAATAATTAAATATTAGAAAAGACTATAACAATCCTGTACAGGAGCTAGAACACAGTATATTAATAAGAATTTGGATGAGTCGAGTTGTAAATTGAATGGCTACCTTACCACTGGAATGTATGCAGATGTGACCAAAGACTCACTTAAACTTGGGCATATATTCTCGTGTATTCCCTTTCCCTGCATTCTCATAGAACAAGAACATGCTAGTAAGATACAAAATTCGCTCATAGTAGGGAAGAAAAAAAGCACAACCCCACACCTCATTCTAAACAAAATGTTGGAAACTAGCATCGACTCATTTTTCTGAAACACCAATTTTTTGTAATATTCTTTGTGCTCAGCACACCACAATATGATTTCATAAGCTCCCATATTTGAAACCCTAAGGTAAGAAGAGGAAATATCCATAACAATTAGGTTAGCACTATAACCCACTCCCCTAATATTATATGTATTGATATTGTTCTGAAGCCTAAATTTATTAACTATGAGCGATGCTAGTGAGGGAATAGTATTAAAAACACTGCAATTCACAACTAGGATACCAATTTCCTAAAAATTAACCCTTGTTTTCCCTAGCAAATCCCGCACAGAGCCAAACATGGTGATCTTTGCTTCACGACGAGAAGCATTGTTCGTTAAACTGGGGGTAAAGTAGTGTAGAGCAGGAGGGAAATGATCCAAGTGTATATCGGTGGCCACCCACCTATTCCACCTGGACCTCCATTATTTTTCATTAGTTTCCTTTTTTGTAGCAACATTTACTATTTTTAGCATTTTTCGGGTCCTAAAATTTTGGAGCAGTTTTGACCCCCTAAATAGAGTTTTTTTGAGGTCTGAAATAGGGCCATTGCCACAGGAAAAGGCTTGTAGAAAAACCTATAGTACTCGGAGAGATATTTCCAACAATATATTATATGCGCCAAATGGATATCATATGAACAAGTTAGAATCTCGAGAAGTTGGTTGCCCAACTGACCCAAATGGTTTAATATTCCCAAATGGGGAAAGCAGGAATATAGTGCATAAAATGAAAGCATCAGCAAATATTTAACACATGAAACCATGATACCAATATGGAGTGATAATATTATGTATTAGAGCAGCAGATCAATATAAAATAATGAGGCATAAATCATATACAATGAGGAAACAAGCCTCCCATAAGCAATCACTCTGAAATATGAGCTAATGTTACAATACAAAATGCTGGAGAGAAAATAAAGTGTAGTCATATGAAGCATAAATAAAACTGGAGATGATAAAATGATAGAAAAATACTGATATAGGCCCCAATAGAGTCTAGACATACAGATCTGGGCACTAGATCATCTTTCCAAGACAACCCAAGAGGGTTTCCGGATAATGCACTCAATGTGCCAATGTAAGCTACATCCCTAGGGCTGAAGATATGATGCAAAAACATAAATGAGAAGATATGGATGAAGCTGACATAGAAACCTATAGCTCTTCTCCAATAGATCCTATGGATGAAAGAATGGCTCCTCCACTAAAGAAATTACCTCCCCAAAACAACCACTGCAACTACCCCTACAACTCCTCCCTAAAATAACGTAGATCTGGGCTGAAACTGTGATGTAGGGGATAAATAATCCTTATAATGCTGCTAAATGTGTCAATAAAGCTCAAGGGGCTTCTTTACATGCCTCCCAATGGATGGAAACCTTCCTCCACTGCAAAACTAGCTCTGAAGACACCCAATATAATTCTCCACTGCTGCACCCTGCAACACAACACATTATTCTGTAGAAACTACGCTGATGAAGAAATATGAAGCTTGGCCCTAAGCCTGAGTGTGGAAATGAAGTGAAATACTCCTCCAAGAGGCCTCTTAAGGAAAGATTTTGGATTCCCACTCGGGAACATGTGGTGCTAAACAACATAGCAATCTCAAGTAAACAATTAAAGAATGCAAGAAGTCTAAACAGACCACATAAAATAAAAATCCAAAACATCATCCCATATGGCTACCAACCTCTTCCTTATATAGGTTATGAGCTTCCTTGCCCTTGGCCCCACACAATTAGGTCATTTCCTCCATGCAATCAATCTCCCTCCAAAACTGTGTTATTCCTCATTTAAAGTCTACTCCTCCATAAAAACGCTATTGATTTGGTCAAAGTTGACCTATTCAACATGATCCAACCCCTATTCATACTCAAAGGTGCTTTAGTTAGCTACTTAGAAGGTCTCCTTTCACACTTGAAGTGTTTTTATTCCTGCTAAGGAGATTTATGGGCCTCCCTACCCATTTATTCACCTACCTGGTGACAAAATGATCTACAATATTACATTTAGCTAAAAGCTAAATTTCAGGAATATTACAGTCCTCCCCTCCAAAATGTTTCTTTTCCTCAAGAAACTGTAATGGTGGATCAAAATTCCTCCCCTCCTCCTCTTGTGGCCTCCTCATCAATAGTCTCCACCATTGCTTCAGATTTTTTTTTTTACATTAATTATGTCTCTCAATGGTTCCTCCCAAGTGTGCAAGTTGGCCTTGGTGGATAAAGCAAATGGCTCTCATCATGAGAAAATGGAACGTCTATATGGAAACCTTCTTGCTGTCCAATGGCCTCTTCAAGGTATGAGTGATGACAAGCATAAGGGATCTCATTCCCAATGAGAGACTCCCACCTCCATGCTATCATCCAAATGAAATAAATCACCTTCCAGCATGGTAATTCATAGAAGAGTTCCTCCCAAATGTTCATGAGAGGCATATCCCAAGTGCTCCCAAAAATCATATGGCTCACCTTATTAAGAAATAAGTGATCTACTGCAGTGGCCATATCATCTCCCATGCTCCCCTTTAAGCATGAAGCATAAAAGGTGTGGGAAATTTTATTCCCCATGGACACATCCAACCAATGTGCCTTCCCTCCAATCATGTTCCCAACAAAGATAAGAACATCATCAACATATGGAATCACAATCAAAGTCATGCTAGCTGCCATGTGTAGTAAAGGAGAAGGACAATGGTCCCTCATGTTCAACTAGCGTAGGTTTTCTCCTAACTACCATAAAATATGATATAACAAGTGTTTCCCCCACCACTTGTTTGTTGTCCCATTCTTCTTGCATGCTTGGAAAAGGTTCATGGTGTTTGGTGTTAATGAAGCACACCATGAAGAATACATCATTTCCACAAAATGTTCTAGGGAGTGGTCAACATCATCATTTCTCATGGCCCCTAGTAGCCCATGAAGCCAATAAGAAAGAGTGGCCCCTCTTGGAGCAATACCCTGCACATGAGTGGTAATAAAATGAAAGTACATAGTAAATATATCATGATGCTCATAAATACAATCCTTACCATACACTTGGTTTAAATCAGTGAGGTAGCTCATGGATGAGCTCCCTCTCACCCCTATTGGGTAAGGAGGTGGTGATGATAGCTCTTCCCAAGAGTTATGTTTCTCCTCACCCTCCAAAAAATTTATGCAGTTCCTCTTATGATAGTGCATCTCCTCTTTCAAGTCTTCCCACATGAATCCCTCCAAGATAGTATGATATGTTCTATTGAAAACAGTGGGATTGGAAAGCAAGATCTCATGGGCTACATGTAGTAGTTTATCCTTGAGTTTTGAGCCTCTAGTCATGTAGATCTGATCATTGAAATAAATGACTCCACCAACCACTATATACCTCCCATCTATCCCTTGGTCGTCAATAACCTTACATCTGAAGAGGTTCTTGGAATATTCCACCAATAGTTGGGACTCCCAATATGGATCTAGGCTTCCCAACAATGACAGCGCTATTGAAATTTGAAATGAAGCCCTTGTCACATCATAACTCTCCTCATGCTCAATGCCAAAGCCACATGTTGGAGTGTTGTTACTCCACTTTTGCTACCTCCCTTGTAGCTGATCTTTGCCAATACAAGATTGGAGTACATGGAAGTCAACCTCCTCTTGAAAGGTATCTTTCCTCCAAAACTTCCATAGTTTGGCCAATGTATACAAGAGTGTCAATAACCCCTTGTCATATTCAGAAATATTCCTCATGTGTGGGAGGATCATTTTCTTCCACAAGGTTATGGAGTATCCCTTTGACACCATGCTCATGTCATTATATATTTTTGAATAATCATATTTTAGCCCAAATAGCTGAGTGGGAGATAGCAATCTCCATATCAGAAAATTATTCACCTCTCCTTTGAACCCATCAAAGGTTTTCAACATTGTGCTAGCTCCTCCCAATTCTTCTCCCTTAGCCAAATATATCAATGTTGTACCATGTTGAGAGAACTCTTTATTCATCTTCCAATTAGGGGGTACTCATGGTGTAATTCCTCCATGTAAAGAGACGTCAAAATTTGAAGTAGACTGTATAGGTGAGTGGATTGATTTGTCCCTCCCTTCACTGAATAAATCAGTCTCCTTCTTCTGTATATATACCCTTTGAAATAAACAAGGGTGCATGCTCTCCATCCTTTTATGTTGATCCACCTTTTATTCTCCTCCTTGGATCATGGTGTCACTGCCCATCACTACTGTCACATGATGCTCCTTGGGAACCTTTTGCAAAGATTCAAAATCTCCTCCACTTGAAGCAATAGCTTCATGCCCATCTCCATGTGGTGATGGTTCTTCTTCTGAAGTGACAACTTTGTTACTTCCTCTCTACTCTTCCTCCTCATCAATATTTGATAATACCTCATCAACAATGAGAGACCCTAGATCTTGGTCTTCCCTTGAAGGAGGAATCTCCATGTCTTCCTTTTGAGAAGAAAGCTCTTCATACAATGGGGATCTTTCCCTTAGCAAGGTATCATACAAGTTTGTATTCCCTTCAATAGAAATCTGGAGTGGAGTTGGTGCAATAGATATTTCCAACTCATGCAAAGGTTTTGAATGTTTATGTTTTGTTAGCTCACTCAAAGATGTTTCATATTGTTTTACATCAAATCTCTTCACTAATATCTTCATGAATCTTGTATAAGTAGGTATATTTGCATGATTGAATGAAGAAGATTCATAAAACCACCAAGTATGATCCTTGCCTTCAAGATGCAGCACTATTATCCTAAGGGCTTCCTTTTCTGAAACTTTATGTAGATGCAAATATGAGTCTAGCTGATCTATCCAATCCTTGGCTATGCATGTAGAGGACCCATCAAAATTTGGTAGAAAGAATCTACCTCTTCTTCTTTTGTTGTGATTTTTGGGTCTTCTTTCCTCCTTGAGTTGGAAAAACTCTTGAATGTTCAAGTGCTCCTTGAATATCCAATATTGAGATTCATACTCCTGAAGATAATCACTCAAAGTCTCCCCCTTTGGTGCATTTTCTTCCTCCATCTCTCTTGCAATAAATATCGGCATAAGACTGCGCTATGGATCATAATGTGTGGCTGCATTCTCACAACCATCATAAAAAATATAGGACTTGCTTCATATCCAAACCCCCTTGGAGATTCCCTACACATCTCCCTTCTCAGCTTCTTGATATCTCCCTTGATGCTCTGCATAGTTTTAAAAAGAAGCTTTGAGAGCCCCTTTTCCTCCTTTCCTCCAAGTAATGGAGTATTGTCTTCTTATTTTTTCTGAACATATCCTCTTCTTGTGAGAAGCTCCTCCTTATGGTGACATATTGGTTGAATGTACAGGCTAAGCCAAGATTATGCTCTGATACCACTGTAATATTCCCAAAAGGGAAAAGTAGGTATATAGCACATAAAATGAAAATAGTAGCAAATATTTAACTCATGAAACCATGAGACCAATATGGAGTCATAAAATTATGTATTAGAGCAGCAAATCAATACAAAATAGTGAGGCATAAATCATATACAATGAGGAAACAAGCCTCCCATAAACAATCACTCTGTAATATGAGCTATTCTTACAATACGCAATGCCAGAGAGAAAATAAATCACAGTCATCTGAAGCATAACTATAGCTAGAGATGATACAATGATAGAAAAATACTGATATAGGCCCCAATAGAGTCTAGACATACAGATATGGGCACTAGATCAGCTTTCCAAGACAACCCAAGAGGGTTTCTGGAAAATGCACTCAATGTGAAAATATAAGTTGAAGCCCTAGGGCTGAAGATATGGTACAAGAATAGAAATTAGAAGATATGGCTGAAGTTGATGTAGAAACCTACAACACTTCTTGTAATATCCCAAAATTGGGATTGCATAGCAAGCCTGCTGGAATAATGCACTCCTAAGAATTTTGTGCACTAAAATGAGTTTGCAGCTCCTGGATCCCTTAGATCATCTCATTTAATATCTAAATCCAAAAGGAGAGCAAAAACAAATCAAACTAGGTGGGTTAAACAGATCTCCCACAAACTAGTCTAGCTGAAAATCACCCAGAGAGAGGGGCTGCAGCTATATGCAAAGGACTGCTTCAGAAATAATGCAGATCCACTAAAGAAAAGCAATAGGATGATATGGAGGTTCAAATATCAGATGTATAACAGAAAATAGGAGTTACATTACAGCCCATACAAGATAAATCCTTAGAAATGAGGTGCTACAGCCATAGAAAAAGTTTGCATAAACTTAACAACGTTATTTATTGGGGATGAAGCAGCAATTTATTAATACTCGGATCTAGAGCATATCTACACACAAAAAGATAGATCTAATTCAGATCTTTGTATAATAAAATATCATCTATACATTCCCCTTGGGGTTTTGTGCAAAACATGAAGCATAGAGAGTAGATCTGAGATATAAAGTTGCATATCTACTGAATTATTCAGAAATTTATGAATCATACAATAAGATAGCAGATCAGATCTGAAATAGACATGGATTGGATGGCTAATCCATGGATCAACACAATGAGAAGAATAATCCTAACACCATAGATCTCTCCTCCAAAATGCAGACAAAACACCCTGCAACTTCTCCTTTGCAAATAACGTAGTCTAGGGAGAGAAACTATTCTGTAGGCTTTGAGAATGCTTTGGCGTGATGCCATGGTATGGATTTGAAGCTCAATTAGCTAATTCACTCTTCCAGGAGGTTAAAAGACACACTCACTTAGAAGAATCACTAGTATAGTCTAGATCTAAGCAGATCTAGTGCCTTCCACTACTACAAATCATAAGGACAACCCAAACCTCAACAAGATCAACACTGTAGGTGTAAGGTGAAGCTTGGCCCAAGCCTTATAGTGGACAAGATGGCACAAGTCTCCTCCTAGAGCTTCTCAAGGAAGGAGATGGGATTCCTAAACAGGAAAACGCAACAAGGGATGTCTACGCAAACAATACCTTCAGAAAATAATAATCTTCAACAACCCCTTCATGCTACTCTCCTCCTATTTTTATAAGATTGAGTCTTGTCAAAACCCTAAATCACTTCATTAGTTTAGCCTCTTTCACATGTAAAATTTCCTTCTAGAACTACATTTCCCCTCAAAGAGGTTCAATGCATCTAGACTGCGCTGTAGATATGGTCATGGTTGAATTGGTCAAGTGGTCAACCTCTTCCACACTCAAGGTGTCTTCATTTTAACTAGCTAGCTTGATTTTCATTCACATTGAGCTGTATTTATTTAGGATCCACTCTTTGAGAATAAATGTTGTTGACTTGGTCAATCTTGACCTTGTCCACATAGTTTAGACACTGTTCACACATGTGGATGCTTGATCTGGTTATTTCATGATTCCTTTTCACACTATGAGGGATTTTTATTCATACTTGAGCAATTTATGAGCCTCCTTGCCCATTTATTCATGCATCTAGATTTCAAAAGAAAAAATAATATTCCTATTATTTGTAAGCTAATTTAGGAATATTACAGTCTCCCCCTCCCAAATGTTGCTTGTCCTCAAGCAACTACAAGGGTGCTACGAAATCTCCCCTTCTTCTCTTGTGCCCCCCCTCATCCAATAGTCTCCACCATTGCTTCAAATTTTCTTCCATAGTCCCATCTTCCAATGGTCCCTCCCCAATGTGCAAGTTGGCCTTTGGTGAATAATCCCAATGGCTCTCATCCTGAAGAAATGGAAGGTCTATGTGGAAACCTCATTGCTGATTCATGGCCTCCTCAAGACAGAAGTGATGGGGAATCTCATTATGAATGAAAGACTCCCATCTCCATGCTACCATCCAAGTGAAGTGGATCACCTCCTAGCTTGGCAATCCATAGAAAAACTCCTCCCCAATACATATGAGAGGCATGTTCTCAACATACATATGGCTCACTCTACAAAGAGACAAGTGTCCTATCATAATGACCATACAATATCTCATGCTCCCAGTGAAGCATGCAGTGCAAAAAGAGTGGGGAAATCCTTCCCCCAAGGGCACATCCCACCAATGTGCCTCCCCTCCAACCATGCTCCCAAGAGTAAGAACATTCTCAACATAAGGAATCATTATTAGAATCATTCTAGATGCCATGTATGATAAAGGAGAAGGAATATGTATCCTCATGTGCAACCAGCGCAGTTTTACCCTCAACTACCATAGAATAGGAGATGACAAGTGCCTCCCCCAACACTTTTTTTCTGCCCCATCCCTCTTAAATGCTTGGAGAAGGTGCATCATAGTTGGTGTAAAAGAATCACACCATAAAGGACAAAATAACTTCCCAAGATCCTCCAAGGAATGACCTACATCAACATAGTTCATGGCCTTGAGTGGTCCATGAAACCCATCATAAATAGTGCCTCCTCTTGAAGCAATTTTATGCAAATGAGTGTTAGAAAAATATAAGCATATCATAGATACATCATATTATTTAGAAAGACAAGTTCATCTATATACTTGTTTTACATCAATGAGGTAACTCATGGATGAGTTCCCTCTCACACTCAATGAGTAACGAGGTGTGAATGATGGCTCTTCCCAAGAGCTATGTTCCTCCTCATCTAGCAAGTAATCCATGCACATATTCATATGAGAGTTCACCTCTTCCTTGAAACCTCCCCACGTGAATTCACTTAAGATAGTATGATATGCTCTAATGAAGCTAGTGGGTTTGGAAAGCAAGATCTCATAGGTTGCATTTAGTATTCTCTCCTTGAGCTTGGAGTATCTAACCAAATAAATAATATTATAGAAATAAATGACTCCATCAACTACCTTAAACCTCCCATGCATTATCTTCCCATCAAGAACCCCACATGTGAAAAGGTCCTTGGAGTATTCCATCATGAGTTGGGAATCCCAATAAGCATCTAGGCTTCCCAAGAATGACAACGCTATAGAAGTCTAAAATGTAGCCCCTGTCATGTCATGGCTCTCCTCTTTGACATGCCTGATGTCAACATCACATGTTGAAGCACTATAATCTTCCCTTTGCTGCCTCTTTTGCAGCTGATCTTGCCCAAGACAAGATTAAAGCAGACGGAAATAAACTTCCCCTCAGAAAGTCCTTTTCTTATAATACTTCCTTAATCTGGCCCATGCATGCAAGGGAGTCAACATCCTCTTGTCATGTTCAGAAATTTATTTTATGAATGAAGGTACCATGGGCTGCCCCAAATATATGGAGTTACCATGTGTCCTCATGTCCATGCCATCATAGACTTCTGATTCCTCCTTCCTCAACGTTGATAACTGAGTGGAAGATAGCAATGCCCCTTTTAGGAGATTTCTCACCTCTCTTCTGAATTCATGAGAGATTCTCTACGTTGTGCTTGCTTCTCTCAAGGCTCCCTCCTTAGCCAAGTATGCAAATGTTGCCCATAGTTGAGGGAACACTTTAGTTTTCCTCCAATCAAGAGGTGCTTGAGATGCTTTTGTTGTGACTGCGTTATCATCTCTTGCCTCCCCCTCCTCCTCTTCAATAGTTGAAGTTGCCTCATCATCAATAAGAGACCCTAGATCTTGGTCATCTATTGAAGGAGGAATCTTCATGCCTTCCTCTTGAGAAGAGAGGCCTTCATCAAATGGAGATCTTGCCCTTGGCAAGGCATCCAACAAACTTACACCTTCTTCCATGGTTTTCAGAAATGGAGTTGGATTCATAGACCCTTCCAACTCATGCAAAATATTTGTTTGATATGGTTTGATAGCCTCAGTAGGATACGTCACACACGAAGTCTCATCAAACCTCTCTATTAATATTGCAATAAACTTTGCATAAGTAGGTGTATTTTAATTCCTTAAGGAAAGAGACTCAAACAACCACCAAGCATATGCTTTACCTTCAAAATGCAGTGTTGCTATTTTGATGGCTTCATTTTTTGAAACTTGATGCTGTTGAAAAAAGTTGCTTAGCTCCTCCACCCAAGCCCTAATTGGACATTTAGGTGACCCATCAAAATTAGATAGAAAGAATCTACTCACACCAGGTTGCTCCTCCTTTGTGCTTTTGTTCTCCTTGACCTTGCAGAACCCTTGGAAGTTCAATTTATGTCTAAACTCCTTATATTGGGCTTCATACTCCCGCAAATACTCTCCAAGAGTCTCCTTCTTGGGTACACCCCCTTTCTTCCTCTTCATGAAGAATTCACTAACAGAACATTGAAGATTGTGTGATATAGCTGAGTGCACATATCTATGAGATGAGGATTTAGAATTTTCCTCATGTATAGATCTTGTAGATCCACTAGTACAAAATGACTAATTAGTTACTAAAAAAATGACTAAAATTTGCATATAAACAACTATTTTTCGATCGGTGACCAATAGTAGCTAATTTACAGTATCTTATAACGCGACCAATTTTTAGTCGTTTTTAGCTTAGTCATTAATTGGTTGTCTCAATTTTGTTGCTAGTAGTATATTTGGTCATTAATTTGGTAATTGATTTAATCATTGATTTAGTCATTAACTTTCATTAATTTAGTCATTGATTTAATCATTGATTTGGTCATTAATTGTCACAATTAATGACCAAATATACAACAAAATATATTACTAAATGATCACTTGAGAAAACCAATTAATGAACAAAGAAATATGACTAAAATGTTGGTCGTGTTATAAGATACTATAAATTAGCTACTAATAGTCATATATATGAAGATTTTAGTCATTGTTTGAAACTAATTAATGACCAAAGAAATATTACTAAATTTTAGTCTTGTTATAAGATACTGTAAATTAGCTAATAATAGTCGTATATATGCAAAATTTAGTCACTATTTGCAATCATAAATTTATCATTTGCAATATTCATTTATCATTTTTTGGTAGTTTCATATTCATTATATAAATGACTACTTTAGTAGTTTATATTCATTTCAATTACCTTCATTAACAATCGTAATAATCTACTAATTTAGTCGTATATTCATTTTATTTGTGTTCATAATTAATAAATATAAACTAAAAATTTATTAATTTTAGATTGATTTTATGTGTTCATTATTAATCAACATACATTAATTAGTATGATTTTGCAACTAAATTAAAAAAATAATGTCATACAATGTACATGTTCATCTAATATGAAAACAAAAAGTTACATATGTTAATTACAATACTAAGTAATACCAAGGGTAACTATAAATAACACAAATTATATTATATAAAATGTCAAGTATTACAATATGAGTTTCCAACTTAGTATTGGTTGGAGTACAATTTACACATGAAATATTGTTTCATCACTTCAAAAATTATCATTCTATTGCCAAGACATTGTAGGTGAATTCACCAACTATGAAAGCTTGGTAATCAGTCCCTATGTGTATCTTATGCGGGATATTGGCTCTAGAGGTACCACTAGACTAGTGTTCTTCACTCTCTTGAATTTGCATTTTGTCGCTCTAGTGTTATTGTTCTCCTCTTTCTTCAATTCATGCTTCTTTCCATCAATATTGAGTTCCTTATCTGGCAAAAAAAAAGATACAATGCAAAGTATAAGACATGAAAGTCGATGAACACTAGAATATAAATTAAAGTAGACTATAAAGGATTTATACGGTATATACCTCAACATAAGAATATTTAAGTTAAGAAATATTGTTAATGTCACTTTTCCCCATAAAAGCAAGAAACTCGAACAAGTTTACTTCAGTTGGGAAATAGTGGCCACTATCTAGCCAAATGACCTGCATAAAAAAAGAAAATAAAACATCAACATAGAATAAATTTTGTACCTACTGCGTTCTTAGTGTACAACATTTTTTGATGAAATGTTATCTTCAACTAAAGTAATAAATGCAAATAGCACACATTCAGTATTTTGAATTCTCATGCTTATGGTACATTGCAATTTTGATTTTATCCAACATAATCAAACACAGCAGAGCTAGCAATTTCTACTAATAATGTCTCATTCTCTAATTTTGTAGTGGTATCGTTTCATCTAGTTATCTTTAAGACGCAGTGACACTTCAACAATAAAACTGGGCAGTAGAAATCTAATGGGTGGAGAAAAGTATTGTTGACACAATATTACAAAAAGAAACTAAAAAAGAATAAGATAAGACTTTGTAAATTCGAAACCAACTGGAAATATAGCTTCAATATAACAATCTTCAATCATTGGCGTACTATTCCAGGTGAAAAGGAATCTAATTCCTAGAATCCAACAAATTATATCCAGAGAAAAACTAAAAATGTTGACTCCACATTCAAAGGTAAAGTAACTGGGACTAGCTATATCATATACTTTTTAGAGTGTACGAGTAGCTACAAACACCATTAACAAGAATTTTAAAATATATCTGCCACGTATGACCTCAAATGTGGCAAAAAATTTGATATATATGCACAACCTGTATACATTTCAAAATGCATTGCAATGATATAAGAGTATCAAAATAAACTACACGTAATTATATATTCACTATCCACTTTTATTCCAAAACAATAATCAAATAATTGTTATAAATTACCCTGAAAAATATGCTGAAATTTCCATTCATTGTCATGAATATCCTTGTCTGTGAGTTCCTGGAAAGGTGGTTGCTTAGTGAAATCCTACCCAAAACACACAAAACTTAATAAGAGACAAATATGACAAATACCCTTACCTTTTGCTCCTTCAAAGAAAGTAGTCTTCTCTTAAAAAATGTCTAAAATTCTAAGCACTTATCTATTAAATCATAAATAGAACAACAACTATGGGAAAATAAGAACTGCACAAGTGGAAGACAAACTTTTTCCACAGCGCGTCGTGGCACATAAAACCTATCATTGGTGCTAGTGTTTCTTGCAGTCAACATTTTACAAAAGTAATTGCTTGCTTCGTGTGCCAAGGTCAGAACAAAAATAATAATATTTTTCCGCTTGTTGCACAATATCATCAATTTTTAGTTCCCTGCACAAATGGAACTAGTACCAAAGAATTTCTCACCAAAATTGGAAATTACAACAAATAAAATATATGAAATTGAAAATTTCTTACAACATTAAGAGGTTGCAATGTCATTTGAGCATATACTTCATCCGTTTCCACATATTCTTGGCATTCAGTAAGGTGTTTATTAAATTTTAAATATTGTATATATAGCGATATGAATAAAAGTGTTCACAACCAAAGCAAGGATGAAATGCAGAGAACCCACACAAATTGTAACATTGTGAAGTTGGATTATTTAATTGAGTTGGAAAATTCATATAATTGGATATATGAGCATCAAACTCCTTGTTTTTTGAAGCAGCTACCTAAAATCAAATTGATTATGATCAGTTTCATTACGTAACATTAAAATTTCAAAATATTGGAATCACATTTTATGATGAAAATAAGATAAGCATTCACTATTTTCAGTGATTTGTATCCAAAAGAAGATTGCAAATTAAAAATTAGTGAGAAACAACCTCACCTGCTCATTGTAACCCTGTGGAAAATAAACAACCTTGCTCCCAACAACAGGTAAGAACACAAGCAGTCAGACATAGGCATGCCAAAGCTCTGAATTAAGGCATCTCCTTTCCCCTACTTTATGTGACATAAACAAAAACATTGTCAATTGGATATTCCTTTAGAAACCTCTCGACATTCAATAGTAAATGTGTAAGGTAATATGATATTATGAATGTAAACTTTACAGTGTAAAGCACATTAACTTGCAAATATTCTAGATGATAGTATTTTCCATAGACATTCATTCTCTATCTTTCTTCGGTTGTTAAATTCTTTGTCCAGTCGGGTTGGAATTCTGAAATATGTGAAAAATTCTTGAATACAATTATGCAGAAATCCTACTGTAGTATCATGGTTTATTTATCCTACTTGATTAAGTTATACAATTTATTTTCAAAAAGAATATTCATAAAATACCGAAGTAAACACAGCTAACAGCCTACATATGCAAATCATTTACTGAATATTATGCCCATTCAAAAAAGTGACACGCTGATTTTTGGACATAAGTCCCCAGAAAAACCCAAAGCAGGAAAACCAGTGCAACAAATATGAGGGTTTATTATTATTAAGTAGATTATGAGTACAACAAATCTGGGCACCAAATCTAGTTAGCCCGATGGAGAAAAATAATATGTATAGCTAACCCGTTGTTCTAAGACTAAGATTCTGACTGATCCACACCCTCAAATGTGATTTACAAGACTCGGCCCGATTCTAGCCCTAGAAACCCCAACGCTGCCCATAGTTTTAAAAATAGGCCAGACTGGCTCGGAATCAACCGAGTCAACCGAGCCAGACCCTCGATCAGACCGAATCGGTGGAAAAGCTAGTCCAAAGGCCGATTTGTGACCAAGCCAGCCGAGTTGATCGAGCCGTACACCGAGCCGTACACCAAGCCAATCGAGCCATTGTCCTGAATTGCAAAGATTTGCTACAATCCGCATTTTGAGTCAGACTTACAGTATGTGAATGAAATTGGTCTGTCTTTGAGAAGATTCACACAAAGAAGAGAAATCGTTTGGAGCCAATGCAGATCTACTAGTAGCAGGTCCAGTCCCAACTCCAAGTCCTCTAGTTGCAGCCGCAGACACTTCCTCTAGTCAGCCACGACAGAGGCGCATAACTCGTCTATCTCAGGCTCAACGTGCTACAGTTCTAGTTGAGGATGTTGATTCAGAGGAGGAGGAGGAGCGAGAATTTTCCCCCTTTGGTTCAGAGTTTGAGGCAGAGGATATTGTCTTGTCAGACGTCTAGCAGTAGTGACTATTCATGTTTTGTTGTAGAGGCCATTTAAAGCCTCCTTGGTTATATTATTTTTTTTGATCTCTATATCATCATCATGTATTGGATAGTGCTATGGGTGAAATTTTGATATATTGGATATATTCATGCTTTTTGTTTGGAAACATGAATGAAAATATTTAAAGTTATGTTTTTTTATTCAAAAATTAATATTTAATGTATTTTTTACAAAGACCGAGTCATTGAAACCGAACCAACCGAGTTGATACTTAGTCGGAGTCGGAGTCGGAGCCAACCCTCGACTGTTTCAGAACCCGAGTCCAATTTTTAAAACATTGGCACTGTGCCTGAAGCCCCATCGTCAGCCCTACTAGGCTCTGCGTGTCCCTGCGCTTCTCAGAAGGGGACTGTGTTACCGCAGAGTGGGTGGCACAATCCTTACATTGCCTCTACAGGCCTCTGAAGCTGTAACGTTGCCTCTCTTGGGCCTGTGTAGCGGCTGAAGCCTTTGCGCTGCGCAGCTTCTGGGTAGTTGTTGCTGCTGCCCTTGCTCCTCTGCATTGTCCCTGAAACCTACTCCTCTACCTCTTTTTGACTCTTGGCTCTGATATCATATTATCCCCTCAGCCAATACTACCCCTCATTGTAGAAAACTCTTCCGAAAATTCTTAGCAAACCCTGCCGTAGAATTCCATATCAATCTCTCAGCTCTGCCTCTATGTCTTTGTGTCCAAATGACACTCAAGCCTTTCTCTTATACTTTTTTGTTGAACCTATCAACAACTAAGATTAAAATACTACTTGATCTGCGTCATTTAGAACATTTCAGCACTTTTGTTAATTAATTCACTTTAATTATTTAATTTTCCTAAGTTTAGAATTAGGGAATACATTAAAATAATTAATTATTTGAATAAATTTAACACCAGATGAAATTTCTCTAAATTCTTTTTGGGTTTTGGATTTGATGTGTTTCTTATCCCCTCCACAAATTTTTAGGGCTAGAGCACACCCGATGCTAACCCAACTACACAAAATCTCAACAGAATCATGGTTTGATAGACTGCATACTCTTGCATCTTCCTCATCTGAGTAAACAATGACAAATAAATTCCACAATGACAATCACAATGACAAGAAAATATAAATAAACAGAGTAAACAAAATACCACTATAAGAAAAGCCTCGCCTTGTGAGCCACCAAGTTGTTGAACAACATTTATAAAATGTCGATGTAGATCAGGTGACCAACACCTTCTACCCTTCCTCTTTTTTTGAGCTTGATATGTATGCTGAGTCTTCTCGAGACAAAAAATGATCGATGCAAGGTGCTCGTCGAGTTTGTAAAATTTTTGTATCTAATCTATCTCAAGCTAGACTTTTGTGATGCCAAAAAAATCATTCTATGTTTCTATGGTGATTTACCAGACATACTACCAGGAAAATGTTCATGTTTTTTAGTTTCCCCCTTTTTAGTGTCCTTTCTTCCTGAACCAAGTTACCATTTTGCTTAAATGGGACTTCTCTACTACGCTTCCTTTTAAATTTGAACCTAGTAAGTCTGTCTAAAAATTAACAAATACAAACACAACAGGAAGAGCACAAAACAAACTACCATGTAATCTCTTGGAATCCTTCTCCTTCATGATCACGCTAAGAGGGGCCTTTTTGGAAAAATATTATTAAAGGATTCTCTAGTAAAGGAACAATTTGGAAAGGTAAATGAATCTCTAGCTAGCAAACTACAACTGTCAAAATCTATTCTACAATTGGCCAATTCTGAAAATTTCAGCAAATGTGTAGTCTGTTAAGGAACACAATAGACCAAAAAATATCTTGCTGGCCTGGAAGAATGTGTATAATGCTTGCAGAGGCTTGGGTTTATGTTATGGGGGATTGGATTAATAAGGCTTTAATGGAAAAGATGGTCCAACATATTTGAAAGGAAGAAAAAAAACTCTAAGGCAAACTACACAGGCACCATATCCCCAGAATGTATGCTCGTTCATCTGTACTTCATTTGATACAACCTGAACATAATTAAGGATTATATTTTTTGGGATAGCAAGGATGGATCCAAGGCTAATTTTGTGAGAACTCATGGAATTTGAAGATAACGCTCTCTAGCATGGAAGATTTAGCAAGTCCAAAGGGGCCCTTACAACAACCCTTGGCCTCTATTTTTTGGAACTTTAGGTATGAAGCTGAAGATGGACACCTTTAAGGAGAGAAACAGGAAAATATTGGAGGAATTTAGAACCCATATCAATAGATATGCAACAAAACACTCAAGAAAGATCCTAGAAAATTTCAAAATTCCAACGACGGGGGACAAAATGACTGAAAATGGAGAGCTTCCAAGGCTGAATTTTACATGGTAAAGAGAGGTCATGAAAGAAGGGGAAACTTAAAAAAAAATTGGAAGAAGGTTAGGGTGAAGGAGGACTTGACTAAAGCAAATACTTTCTTACATCTATCCACTAAAAAACAACTAAAACAGGATCAGCTCCTGAGGAAAATGCTTCCTTGACCCTTCTTACTTCTACTCCTTATGTGTGAGTACCCCTGCCATATTTGAAGTCATTTTATAGAGAAACATGACCTCAGATGGAGATTTCCTACCTTGTTACCAGATCTCTTTCAAAACTAGCATATGATATCACAATCCCCAAAGCTTAAAGCAATTTGGAAACATGTCGCCAGCTATGGAAACCTAGTAAGTCTGTCTAAAATTAACAAATACAAACACAACAAGAAGAGCACAAAACAAACTACCATGTAATCTCTTGGAATCCTTCTCCTTCGTGATCACGCTAAGAAGGGCATTTTTGGAAAAATATTATTAAAGGATTGTCTAGTAAAGGAACAATTTGGAAAGGGAAATGACTCTCTAGCTAGAAAACTACAATTGTCAAAGTCTATTCTACAATTGGCCAATTCTAAAAATATCAAAAAATGTGTAGTCCATTAAGGAACACAACAGACCAAGAAATATTATCTTGATGGCCTGGAAGAATGTGTATAAGGCTTGCAGAGGCTTGGGTCTATGTTACAGGGGATTTGATTAATAAGGCTTTAATGGAAAAGATGGTACAACATATTTGCAAGGAATAAAAAAATCTTTAAGGAAAACTACACAGGCACCATATCCCCAGAATGTCTGCTCATTCATATGTGTTTCATTTGATACAACCCAAACATAATGAAGGATTATATTTTTTGGGATAGTAAGGATGGATTGAAGGCTAAGTTTGTGAGAACTCATGGAATTTGAAGATAACACTCTCTAGCATGGAAGATTTAGCAAGTCCGAAGGGGCTCTTACAACAGCTCTTGGGCTCTATTTTTTGGAAATTTAGGTATGAAGCTGAAGATGAACACCTTTAAGGAGAGAAATAGGAAAGGATTGGAGGAATTTAGAACCTAGATCAATAAAGATGCAACAAAACACTCAAGAAAGATCCTAGAAAATTTCAGAATTCCAATGAGGGGGGACAAAATGGCTGAAAATGGAGAGCTTCCAAGACTGAATTGTACATAGTAAAGAGAGGTCATGAAATAAGGAGAAACTTCAACAAAACCTGGAAGAAGGTTTGGGTGAAGGAGGACTTGACTAAAGAAAAGACTTTCTTACATCTATCCATTGAAAAACAACCTAAAATAGGATCAGCTCCTGATGAAAATGCTTCCTTGGCCCTTCTTAATGCCCCTTTTTCCTCTGCTCCTTATATGTGAGTACCCCTTCCATATTTGAAGTCATTTTATAGAGAAACATGACCTCAGATAGAGCTTTCCTACCTTGTTACTAGATCTCTTTCAAAACTAGCATATGATATCAGAATCCACAAAGCTTAAAGAAATTTGGAAACATGTCGCCAGCTATGGAAGTTTGGTTAGAAATAAATAGAAGTATTTTCAGATATCAGTCTATCAGGAAACCCATGAGAAAGACTAGTAGCATGTGTGGAGACATTTATAATTAAAATAGTAAAATCCACCCTGTCTAGAGAGACAAAATCCCCCAAAAAATGACTGTTGACTTGAAAAACCAAGGGAGCTTGAATCCTCCATCCCTGACAAAGGAAGTGGGACTCGTCATACACAGTCAAACTAAGAGACAAGGAGGATAGTTAAGACACAATAGACCTATGGGAAACTGTAACAAGCTAGCGAAGATAGAGGCATGATCAAGGGATTTAAACTGGCTTTTCAAATAGGATTTCCTCATCTAAATTGGAAGAGGAATTTGCCATAATCATCAGAGCCTAAAGTAGTCTAGGGGCTTATTTTTCACCTCATCCATCCTTTTTTTCTCTCAATAGTCTGGCTCAATATATGACGAGTACCTTGTGATTGAAGATTATGAGCACTAAGACATCACGATGAAGAAAATGCTAGAGAGAGAGCAAAGAGGCCATGGAGAGGGGGATGGATATTTGAACCTCTACATGTGATCCCTCAAAACCACCAAGGCAATAGATCCCTCTTATTATCAGAAAGTTGTGTCTGATAGAAATGGAAGTTCAAAATGATGTGGAAGGGTGGCTGCATGAAAGGAGGATATAGAACACAATAATTATGTAAAGGGTGGCTGCTAGAAGAGCAATTGTAGGAAGAGCCAAAAGCAAGGGGGAGCATGGATGATCTAATGTTTGATTCGGGATCAAGGAGGAGCCCCACACAAATTTACCATATCATGATCTTGTTCCTGAACACAATATTGAGTAGCTTCTGGGCGAATCTCTGCTGCAGGCCAAAGTAGCAAAGAAAGATCGATATTTTCAAGCTTCTCATTACTGTCTATAACCTCTTTATCCATATTTAGAATATATGCATGACCGACCATATCCTTTACAGTTCTGAAACCCATATTAGAAAAATTTCACAATCCTTTCTGTTAAATCTTCAAATAGGATAAATCTATTATTGCAGCTTATAATTTGCAATATGCATTGTTTCTAGCCTAGAAGAAGTCATTATCATGCTCAACAGTGAAGAAACTAAGTTTGAACACACAGTTTTGTGTTAGATGGGCTAGGTGTAGATTAAGGGTGCTTATGTCTGAGATTAGGTGTGGCACCATCCTTATAGGCTAGGTTGTTGGATTTATTATGTTGTTGGTTTACCTTAAGAGGGACTTAAAACCCTAAATTGCTTCAAACTCTGTGAACCTTGTGTATTGATTTTCTTTAAGGACACTTTAAATAATGTCACGAGATGTAATCCTCATCACCAATGCTAAGAGATGAGAAATTAAGTGATATATGACTCAGTTTCAGAGCATATAGATCATCAAACAATGGTGCAATAAAATTCAGTACTTGACCATATAAAATATGTAGATAAACAGTGAGAACCAGAGCCAAGTTTTTGTCAGTGACAAATCCGAGTATGTTGTTGAATTATAAAGTGGGTTGTTGAGCTCATTGTTGCATTTTATTGCATTAGAAGGTGTTTAAGACTTCATTGTGCAAAAAACAAACATTGAAATAATCAAGGTGTAACATGCCACATTTCAGACCTTGCTGCAGAGTGAGTAAAATGACATACAAGAAATAAATCACATGCATTGAGGTGTTAAATGAATAACCAGGAAGTTGGTCATACCATGGATCATGCAATATCCACCAAAAATAAAATTAGGTCTGAAGGCTTGAATTTAACCCTAGAAATCAATCTCAAATGGCATGAATTGTTCCACTTATTATTAAGTAGGTTGTTCACCCTATTTTCACATTGATTAGTCTTATTTGAGTGTGTAGATCGTAAAGATATCTTGATTCTCAATGTGGAAACAAATAATTGTAAATTGACCTCAAATGAGCAATATATATTCAAGTTTCCCAAGCATGACAACTCAATTAAGTGCTTCTGTTAGATCCAAGATAAGTAAATGGGTGAAATAAAAATATAGCAAATGAAATAACCTTGGATTTAGTGACCTAGATTTAGAGATACAGCATGCAAAACCCTCCAAAGAATTCAGAGCAATATTACTTTATCTAATGAATCATCAATAGTGTAGTGCAACCATGAACCCATTACATCTTCAAGAATGGAACTAGAATTAGTTAATGACTCCAGAGTATTATCCTATCCACAAGGGAAGTTTTCCAAGGTAACACAACATCATCATTTTATAGTTTTTTGACAGTTGAGTTGGAAAAGGATGCTTGACCACCTTGTTCACAACCTAACCATTTTCCACAGGAATTCTTCGACATCATGCTCTACATCATGGATCTATTATGTAGTTGTAGTGTATGCAATAAAAAGCAAGTGAGTATTTCTTTGGACCAATAAGCTCCTTTACAATTGGATTCCACGACATTATAAGGCTGAAATTTTCCCAATGTCCTGGCAATACATTAAATCTTACAAAAATCCAGCCATAAATGATGTCTACTTCAACAGAGGAGGAGGTTGTTGCCCTCATCAAGAAATGTGGAAGAAATTTGAGAAATCAATCAGAAATGGAGTCCACTTAGTAAATAAGGGGATTTCTATCTTTAGTAATCCGTAAAGCCCAATAATGACACATCCGTAGCTCATGCATACCAGGCGATGAGTGTAAACATCGAATATAGTCCCTCTGCAAGATATTTATGTACTAGAAACTTTGTCCAAATCCTGAGATGATTATATAATATAGATACTACATTTGTAAAATTTCCCATTTGAGAAACCCAACTCAACTCCTAGGACCGTAGTGTGAAAAACATAATGCAAATCATAATAGGAAATACAAAAGAGTTGTTAGAAATTTTGCCAAAGAAATCAGCACTGCTGTGGATCAGGCCTATGCTTAACAATTCCAAAATGCCGTCTAGATTCTGGTTGGCAATGATATTGAAAATATCATACTTTTCAACATAACAGCCAATAGTTATTAACCATATTTGTTAGATGGACTTGAGTGGTTAGATTGAACCCATAGTTTCTGTCAAACAACTTAAATGACTGACAATATGCACTCCAAATGGACGAATTTATGAGAATGAAAATGCAAATATTTATTTAGTTGTATGATGTACATAGGCTCCAATTTATTTGGTATACTAATCAGCAACAAATGAAACTGATCAAGATGAAAATATTAGTGTTGGATGAATCCTCTATGATGTTTTGTATTATCATCCAATTATATCTATCTTTATGCTTTCAAACAACACATTACAATAGAAAATTATTTTTTCTCAAGGTAAACCTGTTAACGTGACCAAAGCGTATTCCATTACACATGCAATAAGTAACATTCATTCAAATATTATTCTAAATCACCTGCTAACAATATGTTACATTAAAATAGTTCAACCACCAAGATTATATATTCTGTGTTGGGTATGTGTTATATTCTTTCCACGACTAGCCCCATGAGCTGTACGTTGCGCCGAGCAACAGGTCGCTGTGGGCAGCAGCTACCGGGAAAGAAAAATTGGCATGCGGTCCACCTGTGCGGACCCACCCATGTTTTGTGCATGATTTTGCACATGGTTTTTGGGTATGATGGTTTTTGGCCCCCGGTATTTTGTAAATCCAGTCAAGGGAACTACGGTTATGTTCTAATCCAGGGTTAATGGATTGGGGTTTATGTATGCTTCGACATGTATATATATGTGTTGTAACACTAAAAGGAATATAATGAAAAATCAAGCTGGTCATCTCGATTTGGGATCCAGGGGAAAATCTCTGTGTTTATCTATTTTATGTTTTATGCTCTCGCTATTGTTTATTTTCTGTTATAAGATTCGTGTGTAGATAATTTCTGTTCAGGGTTAAAACCTACATTTGGTATCAGAGATGTTTCGGCTTCAAGGGGATGCCTTTGCTGCTAAGGGTTTTTTGCTCGGACCTGAGGTAGACCCTGTTCAGTGGGAGATCTGCGGGATCGATTCTTGCAGTGAAAGAAGATGGCAAGCGGTGGGAAGATAGAGATCAAGAAATTTAATGGTCAGAGCTTTGAGTTATGGAAGCTCAAGATGGAGGATATATTGGTCGATAAAAATTAGTGGATCACGGTAGATCTAGGTACTAAACCAATGGCAATTTCAGATGAAGACTGGAAGAAACTGGATCGAAAGGCTAAGAGCACAATATGGTTGTGTGTCTCAGATTCAGTATTGTTGAATGTATCTGGGGAAGCTACGACAAAAAATTTGTGGGAAAAACTTGGGACTTTGTACCAATCTAAGTCTCTGGTGAATAAGTTATTCCTGTGGAAAAATATGTATAACCTGAGGATGAAGAATGGAGACTTGGTGACAGAGCATCTGAACGCCTTCAACACTGTGGTAAGTCAGCTATCATCTGTTGATATTAAAATCTCAGATGAAGATAATTGCATCAGTTTTTTGTGTTCTCTACCAAACTCGTACGACAGTCTGGTTATTGCAATAGGTAGCAATATAACTACCTTGAATTTTGATGACATTGTCTCAGCCTTGCTGTCAGAGGAAATGAGACGGAGAAATATGGAGGGTCAAAATGGAGATGCCTTATATGTACGAGGAAGGGCCCAAAACAGAAACAAGAATAAGGTTTCGAGTGGGAGATCTAAATCTCCTGGAAATTTTGTAAAGGTATGCTGGAAATGCAGAAAGGAAGGGCACAACAAAAAGGAGTGCAGATCTAAAGCTCCTGAGAAAGGAAAGGGATCTGATGATGCTCCTTCTGTAGAGGCAAAAACCACCTTGGATGAAGGTGGGGATGTGTATTTGGCTTCTTCTTCAAGTACCCATGTAGATCATAAGTCATGGTTGATTGACTGAGGTGCATCCTTTCACTTCACTCCCCATAGGGAGTGGTTCTACAAGTATGAGAAATATGATGGTGGTGATGTCTTCCTAGGGGATGATAGGAAGGCCAGAATCATCGGATGTGGAAAGGTCAATCTGAAGCTGCAAGGTGGAAGGATTAGAACACTTCCTGTTGTTCTGCATATTCCTGCATTGGCTAAAAATCTGATTTCTGTAAGCAAGATGGATGATGTAGGTGTAAAAATAGTGTTCGAGAAAGATGCCTGCAAGATGGTTCGAGGAGCACTAGTATTAATGCGGGGAGTTCGGATTGGAACTCTGTACAAGCTACAAGGTAGCACTGTTATTGATGGGTGTAATAGTTCTGTGGTTCCTGAAAGTGGAGTGGAAAGCCTAGCTTTCTCTGGAGAAAAGACCATGCTATGGCATCAAAGGCTTGGACATATTGGAGAGAAGGGCCTTCGGATACTGCATAGAAATGGTATGGTAGAAGTTATGTCTAATTGCTCTATGGATTTCGATTTATATGAACATTGTGTATATGGGAAGCAGAATTGGGTGAGTTTTCCTTCTGGTGCTAAGAAGGTGAACAAGATATTAGAACTTGTGCACAGTGATGTGTTTGGACCTGTGTCAGTTCCATCACTGGGAAAGTCTGTGTACTATGTTTCATTCATAGATGACTTCTCAAGGAATACATGGATATATTTCTTGAGGAAGAAATATAAAGTATTTGACAAATTTAAAGAATTTAAGGCTCTAGTGGAAAACCAGACAGAGAAGAAGATAAAAGCGCTGAGGACAGATAATGGTGGGGAGTTCTGCAAGAAGGAATTTGAAGAGTTCTGTAAGAAGTGTGGTATAGCACGGCAGAAGACTACTCCATACACACGTCAGCAAAACAGAGTTGCAGAAAGAATGAACAGAACGATGATGGAAAAGGCAAGAAGCATGCTCAGTGGTACTGGGTTAGGACAAGAATTCCGGGCAGAGGCAGTGGAGACTGCATGTTACTTAGTTAATTGATCACCTTCATTAGCATTGGGGGATAAGACTCCACGTGAGGTATGGACTGGTAAGAAACCATCTCTTTCACATCTAAGGGTATTCGGATGTGATGCATATGTACATGTTCCAAAGGAGAAAAGGACCAAGTTGGATAATAAATCTAAAAGGTGCATCTTTATTGGGTATAAGGATGGGTTAAAAGGTTACAAGATTTGGAACCCAGAAACAAGGAAGGTTATGTACAGCCGAGATGTGGTGTTTAGAGAGGTGAAATATGTTGTTACACATGAATTCCTACTAAAGGAACCTGAGAAGATAGAGTTTGAGCTAAAGGAGGATGAATCAAAATCTACAACAGAAGAAGACTCAGAAGAGGAAGAGCCACAAACTCCAGCTTTGAGAAGATTAGCTTAGGAAAGAAGACAACCAGAAAGGTATAGTCCATCTGCTTTCTATTCAATTTTTTCCTTAACTATAACTGATGATGATCCCAGAACTGTCAGGGAGGCAGTAGATTCAGAGGATGGAAAACTCTGGAAGGAGGCCATGGTTGATGAAATGGCATCCTTGCACAAAAATGAGGCATGGGATCTGGTGGAGTTTCCAGCTAGAAGGAAGCCCATCAGGAGAAAATGGGTGTTTAAGAAGAAGATGAATGTAGAAGGCAAGGTGGAGAAATACAAAGCTCGGTTGGTAGCAAAAGGTTATTCCCAGGTGCCGGGAATCGATTTTGGTGATATTTTTTCTCCTGTTGCCAAGGTTACTTCTATTAGATTACTTTTATCTGTTGCTGCTGCATTTGATTTTGAGATAGAACAGATGGATGTGAAGACAAAATTTCTTCATGGGGATCTAGAAGAGGAGATCTACATGAAGCAACCTGAAGGCTTTATGGTGAAGGGTAAGAAAGAACTAGTATGCAGGTTGAAGAAGTCTCTATATGGGTTAAAACAATCACCAAGGATGTGGTATCAGAAATTTGATACCTATATACGGGGACTTGGCTTCACCAGAAGCAAGGAGGATCACCGTGTTTATTTTAAATTAATTGGTGACTGTGTTATTTATTTGGTCTTGTATGTGGATGATATGTTGTTGATTGGAAATGACAAAGAAATTATCCAAGATTTGAAGACCCAACTGTTCTCCAAATTCGACATGAAGGATCTTGGTGCTGCAAACTATATTTTGGGTATGGAAATTAAGAGAGATCGAGCAAAGAGGAAGCTCTGGTTAAACCAGAGGAAGTATGTCGAGACTATATTGCAGAGGTTCAATATGCAGGATAGTAAACCGGTGAGTGTTCCTATTCCCGTAGGTGCAAAGCTGTCTGCTGAACAGTGTCCCAAGACACAAGAAGAAGAGGAGGATATGTCCCGTGTTCCATATGCAAGTGCAGTGGGTAGCCTGATGTATGCAATGGTCTGTACTAGACCAGACATTGCACATGCAATGGGAGTATTGAGCAGGTTTATGTCAAACCCAGGGAAGGAGCATTGGACAACAGTGAAGCGGGTTTTCAGATATTTACGTGGCACTAGTGATTATGGCTCGTGCTACCAGGGAAGACCAAGATTGGAAAGAATGTTGGACATTCATGGTTTTGTTGATGCAGACTGGGCTGGAGATCTGGACCAAAGAAGATCTACAAGTGGGTATGTGTTTAGCCTATTTGGAGGTGCAGTCAGTTGGATGAGTAAAAGACAGTCTGTAGTGGTGCTTTCAACTACAGAGGCAGAATACATAGCAGCCACTCATGCAAGCAAGGAAGCAGTTTGGTTGCAGAGATTGTGTTCAAGTATGGGGTTGGTACAACAAGCTATAAGGATAGACTGTGATAGCCAAAGTGTAATTTTCTTGGCTAAGAACTCGGCTTATCATTCAAAGACAAAGCACATTGATGTTCAATATCACTTTGTTAGAGATATGGTTGAAGCTAAAAGGGTGTTGCTGGTAAAGGTGGACACTTTGAAGAATTTTGCAAATGCATTAACAAATTCTATAAGCACTCAAAAGTTCTCTTGGTGTAGAGAAACAATGGGTGTTGAAGAATTCGCCCAATGACTAAGCTCTCCTGTGGCCCCCTCTGGAAATACAACAACAAGTGGGAGAATGTTGGATACGTGTTATATTCTTTCCACGACTAGCCCCACACACTGTACGTTGCATCGGGCGCAGCAGGGGGGTCACAGGGGGGGTGGCAGCCCCCCCTGTCGGGGTCCGGGACAGCGCCCTAGCAAAAAAAATTTTGGTATGTGGTCCCACTCATAGGCGGACCCACCCATGTTTTGTGCATGAGTTTGCACATGGTTTTGGGGTACGATGGTTTTCGGCCGCTGGTATTTTGTAGATCCAGTCAAGGGAACTAGGGTTATGTTCTAATCCAGGGTTAGTGGATTGGGGTTTATGTATGCTTCAACATGTATATATATGTGTTGTAAAAATAAAAGGAATAATAATGAAAAATCAAGCGGTCATCCCAATTTGGGATCCAGGGGAAAATCTATGTGTTTATCTATTTTATGTTTTATGCTCTCGCTATTGTTTATTTTCTGTTATAAGGTTTGTGTGTAGATAATTTCTGTTCAGGGTTAAAACCTACAGTTTGGCCATCTGTGATGAAACTGTATAAAATCCAGGAAGCTAGATATAACACTCAAAGGATATATATGTGGGAGTCTTTTTTAACAGAAATTATATTTATAGCTAGCCTATATGTAATAGACAACCTTGAGACTTAGAAGATGCTGCTATATCTAATTTTCTTTATGAAAAATGTTGTAGGAACCTAAAGAATGTAATTATCCATTCCACTATGAATGGAAATTATGATTTTTCTCACTAGAGGAAAAAATAAGTCTTGTGATGAACACCTAAGAAGCTAGCATATCTCCAGATTCTGAGGACATTATTGCTGAAAACATTAGAAAAATAACAGTGTGACAGCAAGATGGAAAAATACTGACATTATATGAGAAAGAAAAGCAAAAATCCACTTCATAATGTCTTGGTTTCCATGCAGTGATGTCATGCAGGAAAAAATATACAATAGCTAAAGGATAACAAAATGGAATAAGAGGGAAAACATGCTACTAGACCTGATAGTGACACAGTCACCATCATCAGACTGAGAGACCATAATGCATCTTACTTCAATATGTTATCTATATTCTCTATGAAGACATCCAAAATACCTCTAGCAGATAATTCCAAAGTTTTTGCTAGAATTTATAATCTAAAACACTTGAAATCCATAAAAAATACAATGTTCCACCAAGTCCCCTGAAGGTGGGAGCGAGGGGGCAAGGGAGCGAAGGATCGGCCTATGCAAAAGCTCCCTACCAATTTTCAGGAAACGTGGGGGACGTCGGGGTCATAAAAATTATAAACTATAAAAATATATATAATATTATAATATTATATATGATATATCATTGAAAATTTAATAATAAATATTTATAATGCAACTGTATTTTTTATTTTTGCAAGGAATGTATATACAGTCATCATACACTTACATCATGAAAGATAAATCATAAATGATATAATTTTAAAATTATAAATCGATGAATGATGAATCATCTAACTGAAACAAATTTAAAAGTTACAAGTTAAAACATACATCATAGATTCATATGTAACTTTGTAACTGTATAATCATTAATGTAACTACTAACAATGTACAATGAAAATAAAGTTTAAGATATCATATGAGTCATGACATATATGATATTATATCAAGATTCAAAATAAACTTTAAACTCAAGTTTACAACTTAAGTCTGAAACATAAATATTAAAACTTAAAAGAAAATAAGTTTAAAGTTTATGTCTAAAACAGTGAAACATAAAACATAAAACATAACTTCTTCCAACTGTGGGCAGCAAGCTACGGGCTACTGCGGGCTTCTTCTAGTGGCTACAGCAAGTGCTAAGGCTTGGGCGGAAAGTGCTAAGTGCGGATGATACAATGATTCAATGAAAACAAATGAAACCTAAAATTTAATTTAATTAAACAATCGATTATTTAAATATATATTTTTTCTTTTCATTAAAATTATTTATTTTCATTTAAAAATTATTGTTTTTTAATTGTGGGCCCCACACATCCCCTCCCTTCCCCTCATGCCCCCTTCATGCCCCCTCACGCCCCCTAAAGCACCCTCGATCGCTCAATCTGAGGAAACGTCCCCCTTAATTTCCTGACTTTTGGGGGCATCGAGAAATGTCCCCTAGAAGTCGCCAAGACCCCGAAGCACGAGGGGGCAAGTCCCCGTGTAACCCTGAAAAAATATGAACTACTGTTAACAAAAAAAATTATGTTAAACCTACCTAGCAAGGCATGCTATGTTGAATTTTGTAGCTATGGTCAATCTTCATAATTTATATTTAGGCCCTTGTAATGTATAATGTAAATTTAAGACATGTTCATGTCATTTTTATTGATTAGAACTTGGAAGAAATATTATAAGAATTTTGAATTTTGAATTTTTGGGTCCAAACTAATCAAGTCAGCCCTTCCTCAAGTCAAGTCAGCTCTAGTGAAGAGACAAACCCATTGGTGAACATAGAACACTATATAAAGGCATTCAACCTCCTCCACAAAGGCACCATTCGATCACACACAAGAAAGACAGTTTCTGGGCATTCAAGTGAAGGATAAGAAGGATTAAGGACAAGAAGGATGAATTCATCTCTCTCTTGAACTTGAACTTGAACTTGCACATGTAAATTTCTGGGCAGGCCAAGTTTTCTGGGGATATTCTGGAGGCTAAAATTCGGCCTAGGTCAGAGAAAAGAGGGCCGAAGTTTGAAGGGAAAATTTTTGAATTGACTTGACTAGAGGGCTGCTTGACCAGGTTTGACCATAGCTTGTTGATTAGTTTGTACTAAATGATGAATGATGCAAACGAGGTGGTATTTATGTAGCTCTTGCATTTCTCTTGAGAAGCATCCCTGCAGATGTGCAATTTAGTTTAAACACAATGCCCCCTCACAAAAAGAAACTCTTTCCTACCCAGTGCCAACATAAATTCTAATTTTTGACTGTGTTAAGGGAAGGGCACCTTTTAATTGAAATGGGCTATTTTAGTTGGATTCAAGTGCTCATTAATTAAACTAAGCACCACGGATGTTTTTTTTGATAGACAGAAACTTTTTGTATTATAATGGGCCATTGCTACAAGAATTTCATATGAACCTATCTATCTTTTCTGTTTATAGAAATAACTTTTCTGTTTAGCTCATTTGACAACAAAATTTTCTTTTGATTATTATTTCAAATTTCTGTGATGGGGATACTGCCAGGAGCTTCCCTTTTAATTTTGTCATACAAAGTAAACATAGTTCCATTACATGCTTTGTTAATGCTAAGTTATTACTGTTTTGATTTCTTAGGGATATCTGAACAAAATTTCCCCCATCAAATCCTAGAGTTTGTCAAGTTAAATGACTTGATAGAAAAAAACAAGAATAACTAATATAGATAATTCAAGAGTTACTAAGCTTCACCCGATGGTTCTATTAATATAACTCGTATTAACATTGATTTTTTCCTGCTCTGTAAGAGAAACGGGGATCATTTTATTTTGTATGCATGACCAAAAGCTAAATCTGCAATGAACAAGGGAAGATAAGCGTTGAGACCCGGAAGTTTGCTACAGAAGGGTATCGATGACATGACAAGGAGAGCATAAAGAGAATAGGGCATATTGAGTGAAATTTGCACCCAAGGCAAAGATGCCGAAGTAGAGGAAGGAGGTCTCAGCAGCTCCGCTCTCTATTTGGTTCTTAACGAATGTTAGCCCCCTCATTCATGGTTCAAAAATAAGAATCCTATTTTGAAACTAACATATCTTGGTTTGAAACGTTTGGAATTATGTATTAATGATGAACCTAAATATATAGGTTTGAATCATTGATATAAATATAAGTATTGCAGATATTTTTTTTTTTAATAACAAGTTAGTTTGAATTTGAAAAATGGTGTTGAACCACAACGAAGGTACATCCATAGCATTCTATAGCACTATGTAGCATAATATTTTGTAACTAAACATGTTCGATCATTTTTATTGTCTCGATCCTACTACAAGGCTCAAGAGTCCAAAAAAATCCATAAGGATACATTTTATGGAATAGGCATATATGTGATAGAAATTGAAACAAATTCAACAAAATTTAAACCAAGGTGGATTCTTAATAATCTATGATAATAAAATTATCTGTTAAGGATACTTGGTTGTTGTCTGTCAAGCAATCCAATTGAAGCAACTTGGACTAAATTTACTAAAGACACCTAACAATCTCTTCCCTGTGCTTCTCCCTATTCCATAGCCTGTGAATTTTTCATTTGGAGTTGGAGATTCTAGATTTCCATACTCACATCTTGAATATGCTGGTAGTGAGTGGAGATGATATTAGTTAGCACATCCAGCTAATCCAAAAAATAATCAAGCTTCCTACTTAGCACCACTATGTCAATTCTAATATCCTCATCTACCACCCACTCTTTCTTTCATGCACTGTATTTCTTGCATTTTTTGACTTCCATGCCTCCCAGAACATGTACAGATTTTATGAGCTTCCAGCCCCTGTCAAAATTTCCTCTAAAATTCTTGTTAATGATTGCGCCAATTAATTTTATGATCCTGCTTTTCTTAGAGAATTTTGGAACCAAATCTAGCAAAATATAACAAAGAGGACCCCTGAGAAAGTTACCTGCCTGAGTGCCTTGAATTCCCAACTAAATGATGTGTGAGTCGAGGGGGTAATATAATACTTAACTTCTCTAATCCTCCATGACCTTGCCTCTGTAGTCCCACTTTGTATTGAATATTTCCCACTGCCAACTTGCATGGGGTGACTTCTTCTAGAGATGAGCCAAACCTAGCTATACCATGCCATTCACACAAGGAAATGCATCTCTTCACCTATTAAGGTATTCCAATTGCAGACATGATTGTTTTATACCTCTCATGGATTCCCAAGACTTGGAAACATTTTCCTTCGACTTACTTATCACAATATGGCAGTTCAAATTAACCCTATCACTGTTTTCACAAGACTGTGTGATTGCCACGTTCCAGGCATGCATAAACTTGAAAGCGATACTTCCATGCTTTTTAATTGAGTAGACATATCCATTGAATTATGGTATTAATGCCTCCCTCATTGTTCCTTTAATATGCATGGTTTCAGGTGCTAGTGATAAGGCTTGGTTGGCCATCCTATCAGCTATAGTGTTGAGGTCTCTTAGAACATAATTTGCTTGTGTGATTTGAAATATGGATAGATTTTCCATGATTCTTGTGTGGAGATGTCGCAGCTAAGAGTTTGAAGAAAAAATTCTCAACACAAGATGACATATGGTGTTACTGGAGTCTCCTATTATAATGAGGGGCCCGATTGGAGAAGAAGAAGCTAGAATAAGGCCTTGAAGGATTATGGGTTTTTCCTAGATTCCAAGAGTAGCCTAATTCAATCTGTCTTTCGGGGCCGAAAAGAACCTTCCCCCATCACATACCACCCCTATAAGTAGTGAAAATATTCTTGAAGATCGTGTCATAAAGAATGGCTTCTGCAAATTTTGTAATCGAAAAGAAAATTTTTGTTTGAGGGAGGTATACAGTTTATGCATTTCAGAGTATTGCATAAGAGATGATATAGTTAATCTTAAAACGATACTTTGTTTGGGAAAAGTATTTAACACTTTATGTGTTTCATAGAATGAATAGAGACCATTCGGCTGTAGTAAAATATCTAAAGATCATCTAATCCATATAGCAGATAGGTTGCAATTGAGATGAGTTTTTTTACAAAAAAATGAGGTTGGTAGCATCAACTAACAAACTAATTGTAAGAAAAATAAGTATCAGTTGAATTGAAACTAGTATCTTCGTCTTTTTGAATTTCTATATACCTTATGAATCTGTTTATGGATTGTTGCAATGACAGAATATGCATAATATTCTATGTTTGCAAAGTGGACTACTATGGCACAAATGTCTGTACAACTGTCTTTTTACAGTCTCAAACTGAAATCTAACTGGCTAAACTATGATTTCTATAATTTAACCTAACATTTTTTGGACTCTGAAATATATGACGAACTTTTAGTAACTTTCCATTCTAGATTTTACAAATATATCTAACAAAGAAGCACTGTAACTCCCTGTCATTGTAGATCACACTTCTGGATTAAATAAAATTTGAACACGGTAAGTGAAATTCACTTCTCAAAGTTTGAAATAGTTTAGAAGAGAAAATTGGCATTTGTAACCTACAAATGTTAGACAAGTCTCGATTTGTCAACTCTCATATATGATACTTAGCTTAGAGAAAGATATGTGCAAAAACATGCCCACGCACACATATGCCACGCATATGGCACACGTGAAAAAGATAGATATGGCTTAGTGGGAATCAACAATTTTGGTTTTCCTACGTACAGAGTGGTGTGACATTTTTCCTGTACATGACGCTTCAAAAAGCTAGATATTACATATGGACCCACTTCCACATGGCCAATAGCCCTCGGCCCGTAAGGGGTGAACCAAAAATCAGCCTACTTATGTAGCCAATCCGGCCTACGACGCTTGGGCATATGCTCTCGAGAGATTGGAATCGAGTGGGAAACTAGAAAAGTGACTTCCTTCGCTAATAAACTAAAACCCTATGGGAAGAAGTGAAATTTTCAAAGGAAGTCTTAATAGTGAGAAAATAATAAAATCAAATTTGAAATTCAAGAGAGCAAAGACATGGGAATGGGAGACTTGTGTACCAGATACCATGCTCTGGATAGAGGCTTAAGAAGAAAATGATAAGATTTTATCACTTGAGTAGACTACTGAGCATGATGCTCCTTCTCTTGCTGGTCCCAAATAGATGAGAATGAAAAAAACATAACTCAAAGTCCCATAATGAAAACACGAGATTAGTGAAGAAGTCACAGAAAGTTGCAACCCACCAATGTATTACAACAATAGGAATATGAAAAAGGAACAATAGAACTAACCTCGGAGTTGCACTAAAATAAATCAGGATGCAATTTCTTTTGCCAATCTTTGCACTTTCTTTCCAGATCATTTGTGTGTACATCATACTCTGGCTTCCTGTAGAGAAGAATGCCCACGTAATAAATTTCAGTCTTGCTTGTAATAAAATTTTACCCAGACTAAATAGAAAACTTATCCAATGGGATTAGTAATGTATTAATAAATATTTATATATATATGTGTGTGTGGGGTTCCCCATAAAAACAAATTTTCATATTCATTTCAGCGTCCAGAGATTTACAGACTGAATATCTAAAAATAGTTCGCTGAAGAATCCAGAGGTTGAACACTCTTGCATGATGGAAACACCAGAAATGGCCCAGCATCTCCCTCTGTGCCACATGCCCAACATTTAACTATGGAACCTTGAGCATTTTCTGAGGAGGAAAATCTCCAAAAGTTGGTTGAGTGATGAAGAAGGCCACTGGGGCAATTGGGCATGCAATTTTTTTTGTAAAAAAGATATGATCATCTAGAAAGGGTCAAATTAGATAAGCACTGAGACCCAGAAGTTTGGTGCAGAATGGTATCAAACTCATGACAAGGAGAACGTAAAGAGAATAAGGCATCTTGAGTGAAATTTGTAGTCAAGGGGAAGGTGCCAAAGCAGAGGAAGGAGATCCCAGCATCTTCGCTCTCTATTTTGCAGTTAACAAATGTTATCCGCCTGGTTTGCAAGCCAATTCTCATGGTTCAAAACTCAGAATCCTAGTTTGAAACATTTGTACTTCTGTCTAGATGATGAACCTAAATATCTAAGTTTGAATCATTGATATAAATATAAGTATTGCATATATTCTTTATTTTTTAAATAACAAGATAGTTTGAATTGGAAAAATGGTGTTGAACCATAGATAAGGTACATCCATATCTTTTTGTAGCAAAATGTATCATAATATTTTGTAACTAAACTAATTCGATCATGTTGATTGTCTCTATCCTACTGCAAGGCTCTAGAGTCCAAAAAAAATCCACAAGGATACAATTTATGGAATAGGTGTAATATGTAATAGCAATTAACATGCATTCAAAAAAATTTAAACCAAAGTGGATTCTTAATCATCTATGATAATCAAATTATCTATTAAGGCTACCTAGTTGAGGTCTGTCAGGAAATCCAATTGAAGCATCTTGGACTAAATTTACTGAAGACACCTAACGATCTCTTCCTCATGCTTCTCCCTATTCCATAGCCTGTGCATTTTTCATTTGGAGTTGGAGATGTTGGATTTCCATACTCACATCTTGAATCTGTTGGAAGTGAGTGGAGATAATATTAGTTATCACATCCACCTAAGCTGACAAATAATCAAGCTTTCTACTCAACGCCACTATCTCCATTCTAATATCCTCATATACCACCCGCTCTTTCTTTCTATCACTACATTTCTTTCCTTTTTTTTCTTCCATGCCTCCCAGAATATGTACATAGTTTATGAGCTTCCATCCCCTATCCAAATTTCCTCTGACATTCCTGTTAATTATTGTGCCAATTACGTTGATGACCCTGCTTTTCGTAGAGTGTTTTGGAACCAAATCTAGAAAAATATAACAAAGAGGTCCCCTAAGCAAGTTACCTCCCTGAGTTCCTTCAATTCCCAATTGATTTATGCACAAGGAGAGGGGGTAATATAAAACTTAACTTCTCTAATCCTCCATGACCTTGCCTTTGTAGTCCCTCTTTTTGTTGAATATTTCCCACTACCAGCTTGCATGGGGTGACTACTTCTAGGGATGGCCCATGCCATTCACACAAGGAAACTCCTCTCTTCACCTATTAAGGTATTACAATTGCATACATGATTTTTTGGTACCTCTCATGGATTCCCAAGACTTGGAAACATTTTACTCTGACTTGCTTATCACAATATGGCAGTTCAACTTAACTCTATCATTTTTGTCACAGGACAGTGTGTGATTGCCACGTTCCAGGCATGCAGAAAGCAATACTTGCATGCTTTTTAATTGAGTAGACATATCCATTGAATTATGTTATCATTTCCTCCCTCCATTATTCCTTTAATATGCATGATTTCAGGTTCTAGTGATAAGGCTTGGTTGGCCATCCTGTTAGCTATAGCATTGAGGTCTCTTAGAACATGATTTAATTGTGTGATTGGTAATATGGATAGATTTCTGAATATTCTTGTGTGGAGATGTCACATCTAAGAGTTTGAAGAAAAATTTCTCAACATGAGATGACATATGGTGTTATTGGAGTATCCTATTATAATGAGGGACCTGATTGGAGAAGAAGCAGCCAGAATAAGGCCTTGAAGGATTTGAAGCTTTTCCTAGATTCCAAGAGTAGCCTAATTCAATCTGTCCTTCGGGGCTGAAAATAATATTTCCCCCTCACTTGCCACCCCTATAGGCATTGCAGATATTCTTGAAAATGGTGTCACAAAGAATGGCTTCTGCAAAATTTTGTAATCTGAAAGCATAATTTTGTTTAAGGGGGATATACAGTTTATGCATTTCAAAGTATTACATAAGAGATGATCTAGTTAATCTAAAAAAAATACTTTGTTTGGGAATAATATTTATCAGTTTTTATGTTTCATATAATGCATAGAGACCATTCATTTGTAGTAAATATCTAAATATCATATAATCCATCTACCAGATAGGTTGCAATTGAGATTAGTTTTTTTTTCAAACAAACGAGGTTGGTAGCATCAACTAACAAACTAATGGTATGAAAAATAAGTATCAATTGAATTCAAACTAGCCTCTTGATATTTTTGAATGTTTATACACCTTATGCATCTCTTTATGGATTGTTGCAATGATAGAATATGCATAATATTCTATGTTTGAAAATTGGACTACTATGGCACAAATGTCTGTACAACTGACTATTTACAGTGTCAAACTGAATGCTAACTAGCTAAACTATGATTTTTATCATTTAACCTAACAGTTTTTGGGCTCTAAAATATATGACAAACTTTCAATAATTTTCAATTCTATATTTTACAAATATATCTAACAAAGAAGCACTGTAACGCCTTATCAAGTAGATCACATTTTTGGATTAAATAAAATGTCAATGCAGTAAGTGAAATTCCCTTCTTAGAGTTTGAAATATTTTAGAACAAAAAATTGGCATTTGTAACCTACAAATGTTAGACAAGTCTCGATTTGTCAACTCTCATATATGATACTTAGCTTAGAGAAATATATGTGCACAAACATGCCCATGCACACATATGGCGCACATGAAAAAACTAGATCTGGCTTCATGGGCATCAACGATTTTGGTTTGCCTAAGTACACAATGGTGTAACATTTTTCCTTGTGCGTGACGCTTCAACAAGCTAGATATTACATATGGCCCCACTTCCACATGGCGAATAGCCCTCGACGCATAAGGGGTGAATCAAAGTGGCCTACTTATGTAGGAAAACCGGTCCGCGACGCTTGGGCATATGCTCTCAGGAGATTGGAAAGCAGTGGAAAACTAGGAAAGGGACTGCCTTCAGTACTAAAATAAAACCCTGTGGGAAGTAGAGCAATTTTAAAAGGAAGTCTTAAGAGTGAGAAAATAATAAAATCAAATTTGAAATTCAAGAGAGCATAGGGTGAATGTTGGTCCTATGTGACATTAAAGAAAGCCTTGGTGAGAGGGATAAGGATTCAAATGCATAATGATTTACAATTGTTTGTGGTTAATGGATTTGATGTTAGGGCCCTAATACAATTTTATGCCAGAATAATTGTGAGAATTCCATCAAAATTGTAGGTGGTTTTTGGCTATGAGCCAAGTTTAAATATTGGTAATTCAGTTTATGTGCTTCTACAAGATTATGAGTGCATTGATTGGTGGAATTTCTAGAAATATTATTAAGTGATACAAAAAAAAATTGCAAAAACAGAGAAATTCATGTTGTCCCAAAATTCATTTCATATTTTGAAATTTTTCATAACTTGTAATGGCATACCTCAAGTTTGACATGTGCAACACAACCTCACCTTTACTGTCTTTCACAACAATCCAAATACATATGTGCCAGTTGGATCCAGCGACAATTCACTTGCTAGGTATTACCCACATTTGAAGGTTGAAGCACACTACTCCAAGTTGATTCCCTATTCTATTAGACATTTTCCCTACTCTAAAAAATATAGAAGAGTTGAAATCTCCCACAAATTTTGACACATAATTTTTTAATGCACCAACCTAGAAAAGTGGGAAATAAATAGTCTTCTATGCTACTATGTCTTCACATTTTCCTTTTCAATTCAACTCCTAATATTGTCTTGCCCCTCTTTGCATGAAATATACTCTCAATTCTACAAAATATCTTATAAAAAACACCATATACTCTACAAATCACTCCTAAATTTAGCTTCAGAAAGAGACTTAGCACATAGTTGATGAATGCAACAACCTAGCAAAGCAGGAAATACATAGTGTTCTACACTACTTGTCTCCACATTTTCCATTTGATTTCAACTTTAACAAACAAATCTATATATCAAAAAGATTGAATTATTAAGCAATGTGCTACAGGACATATGGATATCTCTATTAGATATTAGTTAAAATCATTAATGTTAGATATTTTCTCTAACTGTTGAGATATGGGCATGAATCTAAGCGGAACTGCAATTATTTTCAGCATATTCCAATGAACCAAAAGCTCTTAAAGACCATCAAGGATTTGATTTACTAATATAAAAAGGTGTTTGAGAGGTGATAGTGATCAACAACTCAATGGTGGTTATCTAATCCCTCCTTCAAATTCCCCCTACTTACAAACCTAAATCTTACCAAAAAATATTAAAGTCGAAATGTTGAACAAAACTAAAGGCCAGTGTACTAAAAGACAAATGTGTTTGAAAGGTGATAGTGATCAAAAACTACATGGCAGTTATCTAATCCCTCCTTCAAACTACCCCTACTTACAAAACTAAAGCTTGCCAAAATATGTTAAATTCTAAATGTTGAGGTGTTTTTTGTGTAAATGAGGGGGTAAGAGACTGGAGCTCCATGTGCCCACTCACATGAAGTAGCAAAGTGTTAAGAAAAGAAACCCTTCCCAGGATACCTATCATATCATGAGGAAAATGTGGAGGATAGGTCTTAAACAACCTCACCTTCTAATCTTATGCACGTTTATTTGATTCATTCTCTAAAGAACTATATTTTGGTGGAAATGTATCCTACATGTGGGATTAATTAATCCATCCAAAGGGTGAACATTGGTCCTATTTTACGTTAAATAAATCCCTAGTGAGAGGGATAAGTATTCGAACGTATAATGATTTGAAATTGTTTGTGGGTAATGGATTTGATGTTAAGGCTAATACCCTTTTATGCCATAATCATTGTAAGAATTCCATCAGAATTGCAGGTGGGCTTTGGCTATGAGCCAGGGTTAAATATTGGTAACTCAATTTTATGTGCTTCTGTAGGATTATGAGTGCATTTATTGGTGGAATTTCTGGAAAGATTATTAAGAATTTCCTGGCTTAGAGGGAATGGGAGGATGAACTTCAGGCGTCCATGACCATTTTTAGAGGGAACTAGTTGGAAATGGCCTCAAATATGGAGTCTATAAATTATGGTTGGGTGTAAATTTGTTCACTTCAACCTCCCTCTAGAGGTTGAGTTAGCTCCCACTCTCAACTTAAGCAACACCTCCATATACTCTACCTCGTTTTCCATACATCATTCAATGGATACACCCTAATTGCCCATATCTCAAAGCTATTGGAAGGCCTCACTAAAGACAAAAATGTGGCTATCTTCTTGGATACTAGCTCTACAACAATGAAATATGAAGACCTAGAGGCTAACAATTCATGTGGACCTAGTAACTAAAGCCCAAAATGGGCATTACATTTTAAATTTTATTTTAGTAGCCTAGTGTGTTTGTTGAGTACCGTTTGCATTATTCCAGTGTGTTAAGTAGTATGGTTGTGGACTTCTACGAGGTAGATATGGATAGGCCTCCATAGTGTTTTTTTTCTACTTCAACCTTCATCATTAGCTAGGAATTCCAGGTCATGGTTGCCTAGGAATATATATTTTTTGTAAACTTAAGCTGTATGGTATGGCCATAGACTTTTTAATATAAACTCTACCTCCCGACCTTGAAAAAAAAACATACAAATATAATGAGCGTAGCATAGAAAAAATTGAAATTTTCTATATCCCTCAAGAATTAACAGGGATAGTGTTTTTTTCTTTTGATGGGGGTTAGGTTTTATGTTAAGCCTTTGAAAAATGTCATTCAATAATACAAATTGCACCCAACCCATTATACATGGACTACAAGCTTGCTTGGTTATCCATGAGTTTCCAACAATAAAAACTTCAAGAAAAGGTAAATATATACTTCAAAGGCATCCAAAAGTAATGGAATTTATCAGTGAACCTACTATACTTACTACCCAAAAATAGTTGCAAAATTCCCCTCACTCAATACCAACATAAAATAGAGGCGTACAAAAACAATTTGACTAGATAGAATAAATAATGCTTCTCACTACCTGATACATGAGGCTAGATACTTCAAGAAAGTGAAAAAATCCAAAAATTACACCAAAAAGTGTTTGACTTAACCTTAAATATCACTAACAGAACCTTATTACTACTAACAGAAACCTATGCAAAATCATATACTAATGTATCCAAACTTGACTTTGATTATCTTGTCATGTGAAATGGTCCTTAGTCGGGCAAACTTTTGCCTACTAAAACAAGGTGACCAGAAGATCCATCTTAACCCTAGATCTATTAAACCCACAATATGCATTAAAAGGAAAAATGCAAACATTTTTCTTCTTGAAAGATCGAGGGTTGTGATGGATCTATGTTATTTTTCTTATATTTTTCTCCTTTTGCAAACATTATAATTTTATTTTCCTTGTAAATGCATATCCCATGTTACTCCAGGCACTTCCCCTCATTCTGAGGATGAAACCCAAGGTAAAATATCTAGCAACATTTTGGTACCTACCCCAGGTAGGTAGGACATTGAGTGAGGCCCACCAATATCAAGAATTTATTAGAGGCCACCAACCCAGGGACTTGATCTTAAGAGCTCCTACTTGCCACAACACTCAACCACTAGCTAACACACCAGGCTCCCTCTCCACTTTATTTTGGTATCCAGATTTCTAGCTCCTTTCATGAGGGGTGTTTTCAGACATAGATTAGTGGGTGAGTTTATATTCGATAGCAGTATCAATCTCAATGGGATGGCTTAGATCCAATACCCAAAACTGTCACTAACTATGCATCGTATGTAATGCAGAAGGCACACCAAACCAACTACCTTCTTCCATGTTGTCCAAATACTTCTGAGAATGAATGGATTTATTGCTTGCTCGACAAAAGGAGAGCTCTTTGTACTGCAAGAAAATAAGCTTATGTTGGAATCACTAAAAGCACCAATAATTTTTGCCAGCATTAGACATCAGATATTTTTGACCTTTTTTACATTTTATTTTATTAGCGTGAAACATGCACAAATCACATATATTCTACCCTAGGTTGTAAGAGAACCTTAATTTTCTCTATGCAAACACAGTGAATGACATAAACCATAATTTTATGAACTCGTAAGAAATAATATTGCATTCAGAGTTTACAGATTCATAATTTTGAACTCCTCATCCTCACACTACGGACAACGATTTCTAATAGGTCTAATGATAAAATTTATTCCATTTTTCAAAAATCAATAGAAAAATTATTTATTAAAAATCTCAGAGGGATATGGGGGTGAGGCTTACCTTTGGATTTATATTAGGCGCAAAAAAAAGTGTAGCTGGGGAGTAGAGTACTTTCAATGTTCTCCTCCTGGTTCGCTCCATCGTATTATGAAAATAATTCATTTTGGAAGAATTAATAGGCCCTGAAAACTCTTCGATAGTGGGCGGAATATCCAAATTGTTCACCGAGGTTTCTCATGGCCTCAATGTCACTTGTCTATTTCCAATGTGGTGTAGGTTCGATTGTACAACAATCACCACTGCGTGAAACACCCACAACTTCTCTAATTGAGAGGGTATTGGGAGTGAAGCTACCAATTCCATCCCATCAACGGAGTATTAAATCCCATTAACATTCAGCAAAGAAATAGCTTATCAACAATGGAAATTTAAAATGAATATAGAGGGAAGAATTAAAAAATATGAAGGGAATAAACAAAGAGGGTTTTGGTATAATTTATATTTATATATTCAATTGTTAAAAACTAAATTAGAGTGAGATATATTATGCATGAACACCAAATTTTCACTCTATTTTTTATATTTATGATAAAGTTATTAATTATGTTAATATGTGTTGTGGTTAACCATTTTAATAGCGAAATTTACATTGGTTTAGTAGTGATTATATAAAAGTGTTATAATTTTAGTATTATAAATGGATTGATGGACACCCTTTTAACGGGGTCATTGAATCTATCTAACTAAATTTTAACATTGAAGACGAGGGTCTCTAAATTTTAACACTTCAAATGGACTTGGAGAACTCTTTGTCTCTAAAATTTAACACTACATATGGATTCAAAGAAGGGGGTCTTTGAATCCATTTGCAGTGTTAAACTTTAGAAACAAAAGTGTTTTCATAATTTTAACATTTTATATGGATTCAAAGACTCGTTTTTCTGTTAATTTTAACAATGCAGTTAGATTTCGAGACCCTTGTAGTGAAATGTAACACTTCAGCATCAAAATTGCAATTTTCCATTTATGGAGTGACTCAATTAAAAATTACTAACATAAATAATTTATTCGTATACTTGTCGTACTTGTTATTTGGTCATGTTTTTATTCTTGGACTAAAATAGTCATTTACGTTAAACATTATTAATTTTGTCACTTATTATCTAGTCATATATTTTAATCGTAGACTAAATTAGTCATTTAAGTAGTCATTTTTAGTTTAGTCACTTATTGTCTAGTCGTATATTTTATCCCTAGACTAAATTAGTCGTTTTTAGTTCGGTCACTTAAAATTGCTCAAATTTAGTAGTAATTCACTTGAAATAATTGTGGTGACTAAATTTTTTAGTCACCTAGTCACTAATTTAATCATTTTCTACTAGTGATATGATCGGGAGATCTTTTTTCTCTTGAAAATCTCTAGGAGTTTCATTGCTCTTTCTCTCTTCTTTTTGTTCATCCTCGGAGAGGTTCTTATTGGATCTGAAAAGTGATGAGAGTAAGCTCATTCTCTTCATCATTCTTAGCTTGCTCTTTTCTTTATAGCACTTTGGCTTGAAGCCCATAGGTTGAGCCAAAGATCTTGCTCTGATACCACTTTAATATCCCAAAATTAGGATTGCACAGCAAGCCTACTGGAATAACGCACTCCTGATAATTTTGTGCACTGAAATGAGTTTGCAGCTCCTGGATCCATTAGATCAGCTCATTTAAGATCTAAATCCAAAAGGAGAGCAAAAGAAAATCAAACTAGGTGGGTTAAACAAATCTCCCACAAACTAGTCTAGCTGAAAATCACCCAGAGAGAGGGGCTGCAGCTATATGCAAAGGAATGCTTCAAAAATAATGTAGATCCACTGAAGAAAAGAAATATACTGATATGCAGGTTCAAAGATCAAATGTATAATAGCAAATCAGAATTACATTACAACCCATACATTATACAAGAGAAAGAATAAGACAATACAGGAGAAATCCTCAAAAATGAGGTGCTACAGCCATAGAAAAAGTATGCATAAACTCAACGACATTATTTATTGGGGATGAAGCTGCAGTTTATTAATACTCAGGTCTAGAGCAGATCTACACATAAAAATATAGATCTAATTTAGATCTGTGTACAAGAAAAGCTCATCTATACATTCCCCTTGGGGTTTTTTGCGAAACATGAAGCACAGAGAGTAGATCTCAGATCTAAAGTTGCACATCTATAGAATTATTCAAAAATTTCTGAATCATACAATAGGATAGAAAATCATATCTAAAATAGACTTGGATTGGATGGCTATTCCATGGAAGCTTGGCCAAATCCTGATAGTGGACAAGATGGCACAAGTCTCCTCCTAGAGCTTCTCAAGGAAGGAGATGGGATTCCTAAACAGGAAAACCCAACAAGGGATGTATAAGAATACAATACCTTCAGAGAATAATAATCTTCAACAACCCCTTCATGTTTCTCTCCTCCTCTTTTTATAAGATTGGAGTCTTGTCAAAACCCTAAACCACTTCATTATTTTAGCCTCTTTCACATGTAAAATCTCCTTCTAGAACTGTGATGTCCCTCAAAGAGGTTCAATGCATTTAGACTGCATTTTAGATATGGTCATGGTTGACTTGGTCAAGTGGTCAACCTCTTCCACACTCAAGGTGTCTTCATTTTAACTAGCTATCTTGATTTTCATTCACATCGAGCTATCTTTAATTAGGATCCACTCTTTGAGAATAAATGTTGTTGACTTGGTAAATCTTGACCTTGTCCACATAGTTTAGACATTGTTCACACATATGGATGCTTGATCTGGTTCTTTCATGATCCCTTTTCACACTATGAGGGATTTTTATTCATACTTGAGCAATTTATGAGCCTCCTTGCCCATTTATTCATCCATCTAGATTTCAAAAGAAAAATTAATATTCCTATTAGCTTTAAGCTAATTTAGGAATATTACACTTCTCCAATAGATCCTTCGGATGAAAGAATGGCTCCTCCACTAATGAAATCACCTCCCCAAAACAACCACTACAACTACCCCTGTAACTCCTCCCTAAAATAATGCAGATCTAGGTCTGAAACTGCACTGTAGGGGATAAATAATCCTTAACCTGCTGCTAAATGTGTCAATGAAGCTCAGGGGGCTTCTTTACATGCCTCCCAATGGATGGAAACCTTCTTGCACTGCAAAACTAGCTCTGAAGACACCCAATCTAATTCTCCACTGCTGCACCATGCAACACAACACAATATTCTGCAGAAACTATGTTGATGAAGAAATTTGAAGCTTGGCCCTAAGACTGAGTGTGGAAATGAAGTGCAATAATCCTCCAAGATGCCTCTCAAGGAAAGAGGTGGGATTCCCACTCAGGAACACCCAGTGCTAAACATCACAGCAATCTCAACTAAACAACCGAATAATGCAAGAAGTCTAAACATACCACATAAAATAAAAATCCAAAACATCATCCCATATGGCTGTCATCCTCTTCCTTATATATGTTATGAGCTTCCTTGCCCTTGGCCCCACACAATTGTGTCATTTCCTCCATGCAATCAGTCTCCCTCCAAAACTGAGTTATTTCTCATTTAATGTCCACTCCTTCATAACAACACTATAGATTTGGTCAAAGTTGACCTATTCAACATGATCCAACCCCTGTTGATACTCAAAGGTGCTTTCGTTAGCTGCTTATAAGGTCTCCTTTCACACTTAAAATGTTTTTATTGCTTCTAAGGAGATTTATGGGCCTCCCTACCCATTTATTCAACTACCTAGTGACAAAATGATCTACAATATTTCATTTAGCTAAAAGATAAATTTTAGGAATATTACAAAGGGACCCCACAAAATCTTAGCGTTCCATCTCTTGGGGTTAGGGTTTTGGTTGTTTATGGTTTTCCCATGTTGTTCAATATTAAAAATGCCCTTAAGCCTCATTGTAACACAGTTCAGAGGCATGCATCCACCACATATCTTCTCACAGAAAAGCTACCAACACACGAGCTAGTTTATTTCCATTTTGTCTGTAAGCTTATTTCAATTATTTTATATTATTGAAATGAACTATATTTTATGTTTCCGCTCTGTGTTTATGTTTATTTATATATTTTATTGCGTTTCAACATAAATCTGAATCATTGGTATCATATTAGTCAGTTATTTCTCGATCTTTCTTTGCATGTCCCCAACAAGATTTTGGTATAAGGAGTTAGGGCTTGATCTGGTTGAAAATTTACAAGATCAACCTCGCAAGCCTCGATGACCTCCCATGGTGGAGGAAAAGAAAGATGAGTGAGGAGGAGATCCTATAAAAATATTTCTCGAGGAGGCCCTCGAGAAATAGAGGAACGCAATGATGGATAACTTTGCCCAGATGCTTCGATGGCTACCAACCAGCGACACATATTCATCTAACAGCCACTCTGGAGATGCCACTCATTTTAAGGTACAATTTGACTTCAAAATTCCCATATTTTAGGGCCAACTAGATTCAAACATCTTATATAGATAGTTGACTCTATTGGAAGGATATTTTTCGGTTCATGACTTTTCCAATCAAGAAAGGATTAATTTTTCAGTCCTCAAAGACGCCCCCCATGTCAAGGACTGGCGGGAAACCTATTGTGAGCTAAAGAACGAGGAATAATCCTCCCTGTTCTCAGCCACACCCACTTGGAATTATTTCCTATATGCCATCAAGTAACAACACTACCCCGTAGAGAGCTACAAGGACAAGTACATATAATGGACTATAATGTAGAAACTGTTAGGATCCTATAAGTATAGGATTCATAATTTTCAATGGACTTATGATAGTCTTGTAAATATGTACATACCTTTCTTTCTGCAAGTTTTTTTCCCATATTTTGTAAAAAAATAAAATAAAATTGAAAACCAAAAAGAGGGTAAAAGTCCTAAAAGAAAGATCAAAGGACTTAAAAAAAATAATATACCCCAAAGAAAAAAGAAATAAAACATGAAAGTGTGCAAGTACAAATGCCACTACTTTTACTTTCAGATGATTATGGCATAATGTCAATAAATGCAATAATCCATGATGAGTTGAACTTTTCAATCTTGACTTGTCATGTTTTAATTTACATGTTGTAGATAGTGAATAAAGATTAGTCAGACAGTTTAATCCTAACTAATTAGCAGATAGGAAAAGAATAATGAGGAGCTCATTAGTTTAAACTGAGCCCTCAGATGATATAATATAGATTTAGATAGTTTTTATGCTTTCAAAAGAATAAAATGTTTAAGGTTGCTAGCTCAAATGCACCTACAAAATGGAAGAAAAAAATGTTAGATTAAATTTGGGTAGGTAGAAAGAAGTGGGAAAATCATTGTAATATTTGTTACCAGGAAAAAATCACTAATTCCCCCCCCTATAGTTATTCTGCATTCTAAACTTCCATTCAAAGAGGCTCAGAGCATTTCTCTAACTTCTGTTGGGACCGGACCCAAGGCTCAATGATTGTTAAGTTAAAAGTGTTGAATTCCTATATTAATCCCTAATTATCATCATTTACCCTACATGCATCCATTATAGTTCAATTTCAGAAGTAAATACCTGTTTACTTAATGAAAAATAAAATCCCCTTTTGATTAATCTCCTTCATTCATAAAAACATAAAAATCCTCCAAAAATATTATATTCCAGGTCAAAGTGGTCAAATTATCAATGATAAAGCTTTTCTTTTACATTATCACTTTACTTAGTCATATAATTATATTTTGGTGTTTTTCATTGTCCTTGGTCATATTAACTTCTAATTTATTTATTAAATCCTTATAAACAAACCTTATCCTATTATTATAACCCATTTTATCTAATTATCCCCGAAAACCCACTATTATAAGCTTTTTTGCCAAAGTTAATTATCCACATGTTTAAATAAAAAACCCCAATTATATCCCCTTTGGCATAAAACTAACATTATGTAAATAATCCCACCCCATATGGTTATTGGACCCCTCCATGGTCTAAAACTATATAACATAAATATAAATAAACTTTCAAAAAAGAATATCTTTACTATATCACCTATCCCGTTTTGACCCAAAGTTTATTTCGAATAAACTAAAAGGTTTATAACACATTTCCCATCAGTCTTTCCTAAGCATTATTTCTAAAAATATGCAATAGCCTCACACTATGCATAGCTTAACCCCAGTTAATTCCATAAACCCGCCTCACGCGCATTTTTAACCATATATATAAGCTCTATTTATATATATAACATCCACATTAAAACCCCTTTCTAAAAATACATATAGACTCCATTTGTACATAAAACATTTGATAAAAATTTTGGTTATAAACGTATATATATATATATATATATATATATATATATATATATATATATATATATATATATATATATATATATATATATATATATATATATATATATATATAAAGTTTTTACATGCACCATCGCATAATTCAACCGGGCCCTACCCAACCTTTTCACCGCAGCTTTCCATTTAATCCCAACCATTCGCTCTCATGCTCTAGATCCAATGCCTGATGATGATTTTCACGCTCGCAAACCAATCGCTCACCAAAACAGAAATTGAGCGTGAAATGGGTGGTTTTCCCATTTCCACCTCCTACGACGTGTCGCGTTCTTATTGTGTCGCGTTCATTTTTCCAAAAACTGCGTATAGCCCAAATCCAACGCGAAAACAACTTCTAGTTTTTTTGCATTCAAATCTAAAACCTCTCCCGCCAATGATTTGACCAACATTTATGACATTTTTTAAAGATTTATGTATAAATATTAAAACCTTTGTAATAAGTATTATTATTGTATTTGCATCCTGACTGTTAAAAAAAGCTCTGCTAAAGCCCTTTTAAGCTTCCCGAGATTGATTTTAAACCTCTGTGTGTTGATTTTGTGCCTGAAAGTTCCGACTTTGCAGCTAAAAACCCTTTGAATACCATTAACACCTTCTCGGCTCCAGAAACTCAAAATAAGCTCAAGTTCAACCACGTAAGCATTTCAAAGCCCGTCCAACTTTCGAAATACCTGCAGTTAAGGTATTCTTCGACTATTCAAGCCTGCAAATCCAAAATTGAAATCCATATGACTAAAATAAATATGAGTTAAAGAAATTATTCACATAAATTTTCCCTAAAATGCTCAAAATCAGGGCAAACCCTCGCAACTTTTTCCTAGAATTGGTTGTTTACATAAAGCCTTTTTTAAAGCCAAATCCTCAGTTCTAAACCCCTGAAAATCCATTCCATGGCTTGAAAAGGTCTTTAAACCTATAGATTGTCTAAAAAATCTCTTTTGCAGCCTTATTCATTTAGAAAACTTGTGTTTTCAGTCTTAAACCTGTTGAACAGATCCCAGATTCCTAATTGCACAAGAATTGCTCAAATTCCCTCTGATTAAGAAAAATTAACTATTGCAAACTGTGCAATCTTGCTTTAGTTATCTCAAAATGACAAAGAAACAAATGACACCTAAAGCTGGAGGCTCTAGGCCTGTTAAACCTAGAGGATCCAAACCTCCTAAGTCTGAAGCAACAAAAGCCCCAAAATCCAGCCTTGCACTCACTGCAAAAACTACTGTGTCTGTCAATCCCCTTCAGCCACCAGTATCTACTGAAGAAATCATCCCCTTAACTGATGTAGATTATAAAATTGTAGACCTTGTGGTAGAATTCAACTTATTAGAAGTTCACAATTGGTGTTATGAAAAGTTCCTAGATAAAGATGGCATGCCTCTATAGGATACAAATTTACCCAAATATGTAGTCCTAGTAACACATCGTGGTCAAGACTTGGTAAGAATGTGCCAAAAGTACCATGTTCCAGACCAAAGAGCAATTGTGAATCCTGATAGGGAGATTCTTTTTTCTATCACTGCATAGTCTATAAATGAAATGTTGCAACTATAGTTTGACCCTAGGGCAGTCCCCCTATCCATAGAAGCATTAACTTAGTTATATTTTGGATTGGATTTCCTCAAGAGATTCATGATTTTTCATAACTTCATGCAAGCTCATGTGGACATTCCAAAGCTGAATCCTCCCTATTCCACTTCCAAGTTTCTTGAGGGTTCAAGACATGTAATTTCGATGTTATCCTTCATATTGGGCTATTTCACTGATGAATTCACTGATGAGTCCATCCTTGGTTTTTTGTCTACTTTGTTTCCTGGTCAACCTCTTGCTATGATTTTTGACTTTGCCAGGTTTATAGCTGATTCTATCCATCATCAGTTGACCAAGTTGCCCACTGAAGGGGTATTCAGATATTCTTCATATTTATTTCACTTGTTCTTATTCTCACAAGCTGATCACTTTACAATAGCATTAAAAAAAATGAATGTAGAGGGGAAGCCTCCATCAGTTGTCTTTTGGACATCACTATTGAGAAAAGAAGGAAGTGAATACAGGTACACAGATTTTACAGATTTTTTCATTAGGCCAGCTATGAATTTACTACATAAATCAAAATAGCCTAGGGTAAGTGAAGAAATGAAAAGGATATTACAACTATCAGAGCAATGCAAAATGGGAGATTGGTACTTGTATGAGAAACACACTGAATTGAGAATATTTGGAACCAATCTGCTTCCATACAAATTACCTAATTTTTTACTATTAGAGTCTTTGCTTTAGAGTATTTGAGACAGGTTTTGAATGCTGATGCCATTAATTTCATGGCTTCCAAAAATAAGAACCAGTTCAAGTTGACAAATCAAAATTTTCCTTTCATAGTGAAACAGTGGCTGATTATAAGAAGACTAAATTTGAAATAGATGCTGAAAGTATTCATGAACTTGAATTACCAATTTCACGTGCACAACTTAAATGCTTTATTCAATAGTAGTAACAGAAGCTATGAGTGTGACAAATTTGCAGAATACCATTATCAGCATGCAAGACCAAATAAAACTTGACAAAGGCGCTTTTTATGCCAAATATTTAAGGATCAAGGCCTTAGAAGATTTGATTCTAAAAATAGGAGTTAACCCATCAAATGTGCAAGCTGCTGAAGTATTGATCAAGAAGAAAAATGATGATATTGCTGCGTTAAGGAAAAAATAAAAACTTCCTCAAAGTGAGCACCCACAGAGTAAGGAGATACTTCAAGAACAGAAAGAAAAAGAGGATATGATGCAGTTGATCATAAACCTAACTGCCCAAATCAAAGATATGGAAAGTAAAATGGATATAATTATAAAAGAAAAAGAAACTGTAAATGAAACTGATACTTCCACCATTTCTACTGTCATAACTATTATTACTGTTGCTGTTCCTTCTACACTGGGAGAAAAATTAGCACCAAAAGAGTTATTGGTAATTGCAGTGTCAGTACAATCAGCCACAACATCAACAATAGATTATTCAACCACACAGGTACAACAGATAAATGATGCAGGACAAATAGTAAAGTCTATGGAGGAGATGTCACTGAAAAAAAATGAAATTAATAGTTTGAAGAAAATGATTCAGAATATGGAAGTATCTAACAAAGAACCATTAATTAATGCCAACAATTATGAAAAAAGGGCCAAAAGACTTGAAGAGCAAGTCAAAAGCCTTCAAAAAGACTTGAGTTTCACTCCACAAATTTCTTACATAAGAAATTACCTATGGAGCAATATAATTGAGGCTATACATCTTCAGTGGCCAATAATCCAGATCATATATGAACAGAGAGACCTACTTCTTGCAGCACAAGTAGAAATCCAGAAGACAACAAAAGAATTATCAGATAAACCAGCACAAGCATTAAAGCTAATCACTTTCTTGAACAATAAAAACAGAACAGAGCTAGAAGAATTGAAGATACAGGATAGGACAGAGACAATATTTCAAATCAAGAAAGTTTTGACTAAGAAAACTCTAATGAACAATTTGAAAGAAAAGTGTGATGCCATGAATTTTTCTATTACCAAATTTCTAGCAAAATACACTATGCTAAGACAAGTTGGCATTCCAGATATTCATGTCTTCAATAAAAAGTTGATGGACCAAAAAGAATATGACAAAAAGATAAGGGATCATGCTAAAGAACAGGTCAACAAGCCACTGCCACAGGGCTCTCCCACTAGAAAGGTTGTTCTCCAATATATTGAAGACTTATTTTTCATTCAAAATGAAATAAAACATCTGTTTGTCATCAAACCAAATTTTTCCAAGTATACTGATACTGATGAGAACTTCAGAAAACTCGAAAGTGTAAAAATACTAGATGCTGAATAATGGCAGACTTTTACAGATTTGTTGTAGCAGCAAAGAAGCAAAACAATGAAAGAAAGTACAAGAGAAACAGTCAATCTAAGAAGGAAACAATAAAATGGTTATTTGATTTTGATTTTATCACGAAGTCCTTTTACAGAAGTAAAATGATAAATAAACAACGTGAAAGAGCATCAAGGATGAAGTATAGTGTTGAAGAGTATAAGTGCAAAGAGTATCAGTTAAGTCATGTTCCAAAAAGATATTTTTCGATGTGCCAGCAAGCATGGAAAACTATTCAACAAACAGTTTTTATTAGATAAGTTAGTTCTACATTTTCTAGATAAGAGCACAACTTGCTAAAGTTGTTAAGCAAATATCCCTCTTAATGTGTAAAGATATTTTATATTTCCTAGAGTTATTCCTAGATCTCTCTAGGATATTTGTAATAAACATTTGTATAAATACTTTAGTTTGTGAAGTGTTTAGTGTGGAATAAAATTTCTAAGATTACTATAGATTTTTGCTGATACATTGGAGGCCTACATGTGTTGATTTCAAAAGTAGCAGACTAGACAAAGTTAATTGGACATCGTAATTCAGGATTCTCGTGATAAGTTAAAGAGTAAAGTGCATCTATCTTGTCATTGTTTATTTTCTGAGTTCCATTCATTTCATTATGTGTTTGTTCTTTCTTAATGAGTAACTAGAAATATTACTTCAGGACTAGCTCATGGCTCCCTGTCTTAACTAAGTTACCATTTAAATGTTTTCAACTGATTTCCGGTGTTAGGAATTCTTAACTGCTCCTAGTCCTGTTTAACTTCTGCCTCCTTCCTCTTTTGTCCGAATCAAAGGATCCTTCATTTCCCTTTGTCCCGACTTCACCATTTCATCAAAAACCTTTTATCCAAAGCTCTGAGGGTTATCTATCTTGCCCTAAATACATTTCCATCCTTTTGGCCTTGCCTTCTAGTACTGCTATCTAGAATTAGACTCCATTAGCCCAATGGTCAAGTAGATTCGTCCCTAGTTTACCTTTAAGTGATTTTTTCCCACCAAACCAATTCAAAACCAAAACCAAGTGTTCTATCATAACTAGCCTAAAATATTAAACAGAAAAAAAAGTTAAATCATAAAGAGAGAGCCCTCTCTGAAATTTAGGAAGGCTAGATCCTAAATTTCCAAAGTAGGTTTGTGGTCACCCCTAGTCCTCTTTGACTAAAAACTCAAATTCCACAACTTAAGAAATTACTAGGTGTAAATAGAAACAAAGGATCAATATGTGCATGAGTTGATGAATATGTTCCATACCCTATGCAAAAATTTGGGCATCAAAGATTCACAGAAAAAATTGGTGCTTAAGTACCACAATTTCTGCACAGATACATCCAAGAGGAAATGGAGTTCCTCAACATCTCCTTGCTTGTTGCAGCATACTGGTATGCTGCCAAGATTGAGCATAAATTAAAATAGAAGAAGCAAGACTCTGTATTTGTGAATCAAAAGCAAGGGAAGGGTTCCCCCAAACTGCAAAACAAATGAAAAGGCCAAGGTGGGGTGGCCTAGGACAACTCGTCAAAGTTGCAAGCAAAACAAGGACATGGGGAAGTGGTGTGAGTTCTATAAGAGCTCCACTCACAACACAAGTGAGTGTTGGGCCAACCAGTCACTGGTGCCCGAGCTGAAGGCTTCCGAATCAGAAGCATGTTCGGACTCTGAGTCAAAAATCGAGAAGGGGAATGGAAAATGGAAGCAGATTATCAATGCAAAGTCGAGTTCCATCATATCCACCACCAATATCCAGTAGTAAGAACCTAAAGATCCAAAGGAGGGGGAGCGCCTCTTCCATTCCCATATGTGGGTGAAGGGTTCCCCGCTATAGTTCATTATCGACAGCGGGAGCCAAAAGAACCTCATTTCAGCAGAGTTTGTGAAGCGGTTGGGCGTGTCGACCACAACACACCCACAGCCATACACCCTCGGGTGGCTTCACCAAGGATGGGATCTCCACGTTAGCCAGCAGTGCCACCTTCCCTACAGCATCAAGCCCTTCACGGATGAGGTATTATGTGACATTGCTCCTCTTGATGTTTGTGATGTATTATTAGGCCAACCATACTTGTGGAAGCGACATGTTGTGTATGAATCTCACCTTGCATTGTTATCGTTATTTTGGGTAATAACTTGTACAGATTCCCGAGGTAACACCGCCTACCACCATCTCTTTGATCGCGAAGAATGCAGTAAGCTCATTTCCAAAGCCGAGAAATTTTTTTTCCTGATGATCCGCGCTCGGGGAAAGAATAATATTGTGGCCAAAACCTCTGGATAGTGCTCCCCCGCACGACAAAAACAAATGGAAAAGGTCATGGAGGAGTACGAGGACATATTCACCTCACCCGCAAGGGTGACTCTGCACTGTCAGCTCAAGCACCCCATCGATCTAACCCCAGGTGCGCTGCTACCCAATGGACTAATCTATCAATGCACTTTTCTAGAGACCGATGAAATCAAGAGGCAGATTCAGGAGCCTCTACAGAAAGGTCACATCGGGCCAAGTTCATTACCCTGTGGGAGCCCAATCATGTTGGTGCAAAAGAAGGATGGGACATGGAGACTCTGTATTGACTATCGGGCGCTGAATAAGATCACTGTCCGAAATAGGTACTCAATCCCACAGATTGATGACCTTCTGGACCAACTCAAAGGTGCAAAATATTTCAGCAAGATCGACCTGAAGTCTGGGTATCACCAGGTACCAATTGAACCCTCCGATGTGTGGAAGACTGCCTTCAAAGCCAAGGAAGGCCTTTTCTAATGGTTGGTCATGCCTTTCGGGTTGACGAATGCTCCCACAACCTTCATGAGGATGATGGACGACATCTTGCGGCCATTCACCAACTCATTTGTAGTGGTGTACTTGGATGACATTCTGATATTCAGCCAAACTTGGGAAGAGCACCTTCACCACATTCGAGAAGTCCTCCAAACACTGCGGCAACACAAGTTGTGTGCCAATTTGGAGAAGTGCACTTTTGGCATGACTCGGGTTCAATATCTGGGATACATTATTGATGAAAGGGGGGTGCATGTGGATCCAGCCAAGATCCAAGTCATTCGGGATTGGCCAGCCCCAACTACTATAACAGAGCTTCGCAGCTTTCTGGGTCTTGCTAATTTCTACCATAGGTTCGTGTTGGGATTCTCTCATATCACTTGGCCCTTGAGTCAAGTCACCAAGGGAGGAGCGAGAGCAAAATTCTTTTGGTCGGAACCTCAACAGAAGGCGTTCAAAGAATTGAAAAATCGCCTCTGTTCTGCCCCAGTGCTCACCTTACCAGACTTGCAGCAGCCATTTGAGATCGAGACAGATGCCTCCGACTATGCTATTGGGGCAGTTCTTACTCAACAGGGACATCCAGTGGCATATCACAGTGAGACATTGTCTGAGACAGTTCGCAAGTATCCCACCTATGACAAAGATATGTATTCCATTGTGCAAGCCTGTCGACAATGGAAGAATTACATTTTGGGGAAGGAAACAATCATCCACACAGACCACCAACACCTCTAGTTCATACATAGACAAGTGAAGGAGTAGAACGATCACCATCAGAAATGTTCCACATACCTGCAACAGTTCCACTTGAAAATTAAGTACAAGAAAGGAATCACCAATAATGTTGTAGACTACCTCAGCTGACCGCTGGTCATGGCGATGACCACTATGCTCAATTCTTGTGGGCATGAGACTTCAAAGTGGCTGCATTTGTCCAAGAGCAATCCAAAATTTGACAACACATACTAGCTGCTCCTAGAGGGTAAGCAAGTTCCATATTTTCACCTCTAGGATGCATTTTTATGCCACCTATGACACCTCTGTGTTCCTTCAAGTGAGCATGCCAAGATGATTTGGGAAGTGCACTACAGTCAAGTTGTTGTACATTTCGAGGTCGAGTAAATAGTGGTAGTACAAAAGAAGTATTTCTATTAGCCAAACCTTCGACATAATGTCAGGAAGTACATCAAACCCTGCACTGCCTGCGCCATTTCCAAACCGACCATCAAGAAGCAAGGCATATATATTATTCATTGCCTACCCCTAGTCGACCATGGGAATTCATCTCCATGGATTGGATGTAGGGACTTCCTTCTACTAAGCATGGAAACGACTGTGTTTTTGTGGTCATCGACAAATTCTCTAAGATGGCCATTATGGTGGCCTGCAAGAAGAATATCATAGTAGAATCCATTGTTAAACTCTTCTTTGAGTGAGTGTGGTTACAATTTGAGATCCCATAGTCCATTATATTATACCGGGACAACAGGTTTCTCGGTGTATTTTGGTCAAGTCTCTAGTCGATGTTGGACATCAAGCTCACTAAGTCCACAACTTTCCACCCCCAAACTGATGACCAAACAGAGCTCATCAACATAATGATCATACACATTCTACGCATGTACAACTCGAATCATCCATGCACATGGGATGAAATCCTCCCCTATGTCCAACACAACTATAAATAGGCTCTCCATAGCTCAACTAGCTACAAACCCTTTCAGGTGGGCTTGGGGTTCCAGCCACTATGTCCCATTAATCTGGCCATACCATTTACAGCTAATCAGGCAGATTCGACTCATGTCCAGTCCAAAGCCGACAAGGAAAACCACTTCATTGAACACATTCAACACATCTTCCAATTGGTCCATGACATATTGGACAGAGCCAATGCTAAGTACAAGTAGCGACATGATCAACATCATGTGCCACTCAAGTTTCAGGTGGGTGATAAAGTTTGGCTACATTTGCAGAAGGAGCACCTCGTTGGGCCCCACTAAAAGTTTCACACACTCTGATATGGGAAATATACCATCACCAAGGTTGTAGGGGACAATGCCTTCGAGCTCAGTATTCCACTATTCCTTTTCCTACATCATATATTCAATGTGGACCGCCTTCAACCCTACTTTCCTCCATTGTTGTACACATCCGACATTGCAGGACAACTCACACCAACATAGTTAAATCCACACTGCATGGGACATGCCACAATTGATTGGATCATGGACAAAATATCAAGAACACCCACCAGTAGAGGATCCAACCATATCGAGTTTCTAAAGCAGGCCAACCCCTTCACCAAGGCAAGTGATTCACCAAGGACTAGATTCAACAGAAATTTCCTCACCTCATGGAAGCTCTGCATGCAATGGGGACCATTACTTCCTAAAGGGGCAGAAATGATCTAGGTGGATATTCGTGGCCACCCACCTATTCCACGTAAAACTCCATACAATTTCATCATTTACCTTTTTTATAGTAGCATTTACTATTTTTAGCAGTTTTTTAGGTCCTGAACTTCCAGAGTAGTTTTGACCCCCTAAACGAAAATTTTTTGAGGTCCATTGCAGTCTCATAATTGAATGCATGGAACTATGGTAAAACCTATAGTACTCGGAGAGATATTTCTAATGATATATCATATGCTCCAAACGGAGATAATATTACCAAGTTACGACCCCGGGAAGTTGGCTACCCAACTAACCCAACGAGGCCCAAAAACTATTGGTGTTCCATCTCATGTTGTTAGGGTTTTAGTTGTTTAAGGTTTCCCATGTTTTTTAATAATAAAAAGGCCTTTGACCCTCATTGTAACATAGTTCAGAGGCATGTATATACCACATCCCTTCTCAGAGATAAGCTACAAATGCCCGAGCTAGCTTATTTTCATTCTGTCTGTAATATTATTTAGGTTATTTGATATTAATGAAATGAAGTATATTTTTTGTTGCATCTATGCTTTTATGCTTATTTCAGTAATTTATTGCATTCCTGCATAAATCCAGATCTAGACAACAACATGTTTGGTCACGGTGGCTCTTTCAAGAATATTTTTCTGAAACTCCACGCCCCTTCCCGTGATTTTTTGTGAAATCATGGAATGTTCTATGAAATTTTGAAAAAATACCCTCCATTCATGACGGGCCTAAAACAAGACTGCTACACCATATAGATCTGTTTGGGTGGACAAAAATAATAAATTAGTATACTCACCATCGCACAAATTAAGGGAAAAATCCATGCCATTTCACCTGGCACAACAACTACCATCAATGTATTGTAAATACAAGTACAGCAGATGCAATTAATCATGACCACGATACACTAGTAAACAAACAGAAGTATCCCATCTTTATGTTATTAAATTCCCTAACATCCCCAGAATAAAAGGGCAACTTATGAAACATTTCTGCACAGCTATACAAATTTGTATCCATATCTAACCTCCTCTTCTTCACTACTATTGTGAGTGATTTCTTTGTTGCTGTGCACATAATTTACACTGTTCATCACTACCACGAGTGAATTCTTTGCAGCTATGAGTCACTTCTGCGCAAAAGTTATAGTCTCAAAGAACACTAAAACTTGAGCAACTCTAATGAGTTAGATAGTTAGTTAGTTAAGGAGTTGGGTAACAGTTGATAGGCTTTATCCAAGGGTGGAAAACATTTGAATCGTCTAACATCAGATCAGATGAGCATTAGGCAGACAAGTAATACAAGAGGGAATTTCTTCCTAGAGGGAATGCATTACGGTGTAATTATAAATATACTATAAATTAATTGAAAAAAAAAATCTCAAAGTTAAAATATTTCAAATAATTTTTTCCACGGGGTCTTGGATAGATGGTGATTAGGTGCACTATTAAGGTACTCCTTGATGTAAAGTCACCGGTTCAAATCCCCGCCCTGATTGGAGTGATGTATTTGGACATGATGATGAAGATTTAGTCCTACCCAGCTTACAAAATATATATATATATATATATATATATATATATATATATATATTTCAAATAATTTTACTATTTTACATTGTAGTTTTTTTAGATATGGTTTTATTGGTAACTTTTGTATAAAATTTAGCAAATATTTGTTAGAATTGCAAGTTTAATCTATGTATATTACACAATATAAGTGTTCATCTTAACCATGAATCTATCAACCACTAAGCACCAAGAGGAATCAAATCTATGGAGATACAAACATTTTTTAAATTTTGATCTCAGAATGTGATAGATCCATTGTTAAGATATATCTATACTAATCCTTTAAGGAGGCCATGCATATGAAAATATTTAATTTTCAAATTTTCTCATTAAATATTAAATCCATATATGCTTTTTAATAATTCAACCTATAGATTAGATTAAATTGTATATTTTTTTATATTTTTAATTTATGCTACTTTGAGTAAAAATATGTGTTATTCTTCTACATACTTTTATTAATATTTTTATTTTCAAGTATGATAATTGTTGGGTGCTAGTTTTGCACACTTTTCCTACATTTTTTTTCCCTATTTTTCCTCATGACTATAACCAATGGGACTATCTTTTCCTCTTTTACCTACCTTTCTATCCTAACTTGTGTTGTTTCACCTTATTTTCATTACTCTGCCATTTCATCAATTATTATGATATATGGTACCTTTTTATGAATAATTGAGGATGAATGTTTGGAGAAGATCTATGGTCTTTGTGTTGTCTTTCCAGATGTCATTTGTAGCATAAAATATCCTGAGCACAAAGCATACAGAAGCAGTTAAGGGTGTGTTGTTACAGCAAGCTTTGTACACCTTGATGCTGTTACAGACCCGCTGGCGAACTATTGTTACATTTGTACCACTGACTGGATCTCGTCAACTCTTGTTGCTGACCTATCCTCTAGCTATTATGCTACAGCTAGGGTTTATCGTGACAGCTGTAGAAGTTCTTAAGCATTTTATTTTTGGATAACAGCCTCTGGGCAGTTTTGATTGTAATCTATAATTTTCCAGTCATACTTTTATTAAGAAGTGGTTATAACCATATGTATTCTATTTCGATCAGCATGAGAATCATAATATTCTCATGACTGATCTATCCCTTGTTTTTTTGAGATGTAACCACTATATAGTTCTCAGTCCTTGAGGTTGAAAGGTTAGCGGAGAACAACATTATTTTGGCTTTGTGATTTTTCTCATATTAATACAGATTATTCTGTTATTGTTGTTACAAGAATTATTTGATTTAGTTTCTGTTATGTCCTTTCTCTACTTGCGCCCTACTAGGGAGGAAGGGCCATCCTTATTAGTAGGGATTGCAGTATTAAGGTAGTTTTGTATATGTGTTGTATTTTGGTTTATGTATCAGTAGAGGTGTTGTTGCTGCTATTTCAGCTGTGAATATATCCGCATTAAATTCAATATTTTTTATGCTATTACACATATGAGATTAGAGACACTAGCTAGATAATTGTTGTGTGGCACACTAAAACAGATTAATTGAAGTGTGATACAGTCTTGTAGATCATTTTATTTCTGCATGATTGATTTACATCCAACATTTACTTCAACAGCGATTTATTTTATTTGGAATTTCTTCTGGTTGGGTGTATCGTCACATACAATGCAACTGTCATTGAAACAAAAGATGTCCCTCGATTGATAATTTATGTGTACTCTTTTAGTCATTCAATAGTGATTAATACAACCCAACATTTTTGCGTTGTTGTCAGGGATGGCAATGACGATCTAGTCAATCAGATTTGTTTCGTAGAGGTGCAATTTCTGTGTGTTTTTTGAGTGTCTCCATCGACACAATTGTCGGGCAGTAAGACGAGAAGTAAGAACCTGCACAGCGCTCTAACAAACTTGATCAGGCTCACCAATGTCTTGTTGGGACACTTAGGAGTGTGGATTTCTGAGCATTTTTTTTTTAGAGTGTCTCCAGTGACACAATTACCGGGCAGTAAGACGAGAGGTAAGAACCTACGCAACGCTCTAACAAACTTGAGCAGGCTCACTAATGTCTTGCTGGGACACTTAGGAGAGTGAATTTTTGGGCATTTTTTTTTTTAGAGTGTCTCCAGCGACACAATTGCAGGGCGGTGAGATGAGAGGTAAGAACCTGAGCATCACTCTAATGAAATTGAGCGGGCTCACTAATGTCTTGTTGGGACACTTAGAAATTTGAATTTTTTTGTTGGCAATATGATGCAAGTGTTGTCCTTGATGGAAACCTAATTAATGAAGGACTTGGAAGGTTGATATATATTATATAGCAGACAGAGTGACATAAGGAGATTGTTGGAATATTTTCTTGATAGCAATATCGCAGGAAAGAACAGAAGTGCATTTACAGTAGAAGCAGTATCAGTCTAGGCAGAATATTTGGGTTCCTATGGACATTTGGAAAATCCTCTGTTATCGATAGATGAGATTAATGGTGCTTTGGCTCTGTACGATCGACAGCATATACAAACTGGTAAATAGTGGAGTTATATATATTCATTGAATATATGATATGAACCTCGCCGTTGAACCCGCAGTGGAACACAAATTGACTATGAAAAATGTATGAGCCATGTAATTAGATCTATTATGCTTTGGCTTAGGTTTGGAATAAATTAACCCCTGAATGCTTGATGGAAGGTCTAAAGTTGCAGTGTTATTGATTAGTCTACGAGTCTCATCTTTGACTGTGTAATAGATCCCTTTTTATACGCAAACGGAACCTAGAGTACGGAGCGGAAATTGGATTACTGTTTAAAAACTGCGAGTGAATAGTGAAGGTGGATTCTGAGTTTTTCCGCACCACCTTTGGATGATAGGTGGTATTCCTGAATTGGTAGCGATTCCATAGAGGTGTTGACACGCGTCCCTGCAAAACCTCCAATCGCACGATAACGATAGTCCATCGCGCGTTAAAGCCCATACCAGGACTGACAGGGAAATTGCTTTTGCACCATCGATCTGAAAGGGGGCAATCGGACGGTGATCGTGCGTCGGACTTGCCCGGAGGTTAATCAAGATACGTGAAGAATAACACAAGTATGACGCATCATCGCGCATTATTGCTCATGCAATTTTCCCAAGCGATATCTGTCGATCTTGGAGGCTCGCAATCCAACGGTGATCGGGCACTGGACTTGCGTGAAGTTTATTTTGGGACGAAGAGGCACATATGTGGGCTAGGGGTCAAAGTTTTATTGAAATATTAAACTATTTGAAAGCATTGGATATTGTTTATAAAGTCCGAAGAAGGGTTTAAAACTTTTTAAATATATTTATTTATCAATTTCTTCAAATTGATAAATAAATTAAAAAGAAATCAAAGAGGTACGTAAGGGTGCTAAAGGAAATACCATCCAGGAATACCATTAGTAATTGAATGGTTTTGACCCATGGTTTTAATAAGGGAGAAAACTATATAAAGTGATGAGAATTTTGAAGAAGGGTGTGAATGTTATTAATAATGAAAACGAATCTCCTTTGGAGATATCTGTAAGAAGAAAACCCTGATATATCTGAATCGACGGTGCACGTGAAAATATAATGATCAGATTGACTAGTGAAAGGATGAAGAACATGTGCATGCGTAAGTGTGATGAATGAATGAAGCTCTCGAAGGAATATTTGGATGGGCGAACTCAGTTCTTAACTGTAAAATATGAATGAACCTCTGGTCTTAAATGACGAACGAAGTCATGAAGAACTGGCGCTTGTCTGCTACAAGAACACATATGAATCCGGGTAAGTTTTTGTAGATCCGGCCTGCTCTGCAAACATATTATTATTACAGGTCCATACAAGAACAACACGTATATATATATATATATATATGCGAGTCATCTACATTGAAATTTCATATGACAGTTGGGGTTTCTGAAGATTAATATACACAGAAGGATACACGGGATGTTGAATGCATATATTCTCTGAAGCCTGGATTACTTCTGATGTATAGGTTACAGTGGTCGCACTATGAAGAATTAGGGCAAATATTTTTGTTGATAATTGAATAAAGGGTTGCATTGAAACTGTTTGAACCAGTGTGAAAATTGATGAAAAGTGGTCTGCAGTGGATCAAACGGTTGAAGCCTTCTATATATAGAAGTTGATGTTATGATCAGGGGGTTGTAGCTCCCTTCCAGGAGAGGCTGGTAAATGAGAGAAGGTTGTAGCCTTCTGCAGGTGGGTGCCTGCGTGCTGGTATAAGTCTGCACCAGCACAGAAATTGTAATATGTTTTCTTTGTAATAAAATATTGAAGACAGAGACTTCAGCAGCGGTGGTTTTCTCCCGAATTGGGTTTCCACCTTAAATCCTGGTGTTCATATGTGTTTCTTATGTTTGATGGTTTGTACAGTTATTTCTATTCATGCTTGCTACTTATCTGATGAATAAATGATGCAATGATCTAAGTAAAGACATGATAAGATCTCTGGACATACAAGTTGGATGCAGTAATGTAACATATGTTTTAAGAGAAAGGAAAACTAAAAATTTGTCAGTCAGCTCTAAATACTGATTCACCCCCCCCCCCTCTCAGTATTTTTCCCAACAATTGGTATCAGAGCTGGTCCTTCTGAGAAGGCTTAACCGCTAGAAGGAAGATCAAGCAAGATGAGCAATCAAGATGGAACAACATCTATCAGGCCTCCACTCTTCAACGGAAACAATTTAATCTTCTGGAAAACAAGGATGAGATCTTATCTTCAGTCTCTAGGAGCAGAGGTATGGGCAATTGTTGAAGGAGGATATCAATATCCAGCTGCAGTACCAACAGATCCAACGGAAAGAAAGAACTATGAAACAAATGCAAAGGCGGTCAATGCTCTATTGGGAAGTCTAACTGAATCAGAATTTGTCAAAGTCATGCAGCTGAATACAACAAAGGAAATATGGGACAAGATCATTCTAAGTTATGAAGGTGATGCAAAGGTAAAAAGTGCTAAACTACAAACTCTCATAATTCAATATGAAAATCTAAAAATGGATAATGAGGAGAGCATTACCAGTTTCTTTTTACGTCTTGATGATATTGTAAATCATATGAGAAATATGGGAGAAACAATAACCAAATCTACTTTGGTTGAGAAAGTCTTAAGATCACTAACAACAAAATTTGAGTCAAAAGTTTCTGCTCTTGAAGAAAAGCAGGATCTTCAAAATCTTACTGTGGTGCAACTTCATGGCATACTAACTGCATATGAAATGAGAAGAGGAGGACCATATAAAGTCAAAGAAGCAGTCTTTAGAACTTCTACAAAAGGGAAGGAAGTACAAAAAACAAAAGGATCAGGATATATCTCAGAAGAAGAAGAGATAAACTTTGTAAAGAAACTTCAACCTGGGACAGGACGGTTCAGAGGTAAGCTTCCTTTCAAATGTTTTGATTGTGGAAGAGTTGGACATTATGCAGATAAGTGTCCTTATAAAGAAACACATAAAAAGGGGAAGGAAGTTGCAAGAAGGAATAAGAATCGTTTTAGCACTAAAAGAAGTTACTATACTCATGAAGATAGTGATGGGTTATCTGATAGTGAGGAAGAATGTGAACAAGATCTTAGAATTCTCATGGCATTTGAAAAATATTCTAGAGAAGAAAAGGATACTTTTGTGGATGCTATAGAAGATAGTGATTTTCTTGATGAAAACAATAAACTCAAAATTTTCTTAGAAGAGAGTAAAATAACCATAGAAACTTTGAAAAATCAGCTTGAAGAAAAGGAAAAACACAATGAGAAATTAGAGTGTGAAGTAGTAAGCCTAAGAAAATAACTTGAGAAAGTAAAAACTCTGAATCTTAGATTTTCTAAAGGATCTGAAATGTTAGATGAGATTATCAAGGTACAACGTTCTCCTCTTATAAAGACAGGTCTTGGATTTATTGGAGAATCTTCCCAGGGTTCAGCACCAAATTATCTAAAATTAGTTACAGCTGGTTTACAACATGTTTCCACTCAACAAGGAAATAAAGAATCTTTACAGGTAAAACATGATCATCTCAATTCAAAGAACACTAACAGGAATGGCTTTCAAAGAAACACCAATCAATAAATAAATTCATATAGAAGAGTTTATGATCGCAGAAATTTCTTCTTCAATGGACAATGTTTCTCATGTCACAATTTTGGTCATAAAGCTATTAAATGTGTTGCATATAAAACCATCATGACAAGAGAAGCAAGAAAGAAAAGGATTGATATTGAAACAACGAAGAATACTTATAAAAACTTTTCTCCTCTTCAAAATGAAGTTGAATGTGCTTATTGCAATAACTTTGGCCATGAAGAATCATAATGCAGGAGCAAAGTTCAGCCAAAATAACACGTTCCTTCAAGCTCCAAAGTATGGAAAAAGAAGGAATTACAGGTGGAAAATTGTGGCATAGCGTTATTTGCAGAAGATGAAGAAAACCAATGGTACATTGATAGTGGATGCTCAAGACACATGAAAGGTGATAAAGACAAACTGCTCACTTATAGTGCTCTAGAGAAGGAAAATAATGTTACATTTGGAAATGATACTCCTGCGGTCATTAAAGGAAAAGGGTCTGTGTTTCTAAAAGAAAAAGTGAAAGCTAATGAAGTCATGTATGTGGATGGATTGAAGCATAACTTGTTAAGTGTAAGTCAAATGTGTGATCAAGGAACTGAAGTTGTCTTTAGTTCAAAATAATGTGTGGTACGTGATCTTGATACAAGTAAAGCAATTATCAAAGGGAAAAGAACTCCAAATAACCTATATATATTGATGAACTGCAAAGAACAATGTTATATGAGTAAATATTCAGAAAATTGGCTATGGCATAGAAGATTGGGGCATTTGAGCTTCTCTCAAATCAACAAATCAAGCAGAATTAAAGCTATTCGTGATCTTCCCAATATTAATCTACCTCAAAATATCATATGCAAATCTTGCCAATTCGGCAAGCAAACCAGAGTACAATTTAATGCCAAGGAAGGATCATCAAGCAAGCCCCTTGAGCTCATTCATACTGACATATGTGGACCTATGAGGAAGAATTCACCACGTGGTGAAGAATACTATATCTTGTTCATTGATGATTTCTCTATAATGTGTTGGATTGGGCTGCTTAAACACAAAGATGAAGCATTTGAGAAATTTCAGATCTTCAAAGCACTAGTTGAGAATGAGTTAGATCTAAAAATTAAGTGTCTCAAATCTGATAGAGGAGGAGAATATACATCCAATGAATTCCTTGAATTTTGTGAACAACATGGCATAAAAAGACAATTTTTTATAGCAGGAACTCCACAACAAAATGGCGTTGCAGAGAGAATGAACAAAACAGTTCAAAAAATGGCTAGAGCTATGCTTGATGATTCCGGAACACCAGACACATTTTGGGGAGAAGCAGCACATACAGCAGTCAACATTCTCAACAAAGCACATGTTCGAGTAAATAGTGATAAAAATCCATATGAACTCTGGTATGGTAATCCTCCCACTATAAAGCATTTTAGAATTTTTGGGAGCAAATGTTTCATCAAGAATAATGATGAAAAACTTGGAAAGTTTGAACCCAGAGCAGATGAAGGAATATTTCTTGGTTACTCCTCTAGGAGTAGGGCATATAAATGTTACAATAAAAGACTTCGGAAGATTGTTGAATGTATTGATGTTTTTATTGATGAGTCTCCTGCAGCTCCAAAAGAAGAAAAGAAAACAACAGATGAAGATGATGATGACACATATCCTTCTACATCAAATAATAATGATACAAACAGTGAACCCAGTGAAGAACCTGAAGATGAATTTTCTGAAAAGGCTCCATCTAGATATGTTTAAAAGAACCATCCAGAATCTCAAATTTTGGGAGAAAAGGGATCAAGTGTACAAACAAGAAGGACTCTTGTGGGATCCTCTAGAAATCTGGCATTTCTGTCCACTATTGAACCTCACAGTGTCAGTCAAGCCAGCAAAGATGAATGCTAGATTCAAGCCCTGAATGAAGAGCTTGATCAAATTGAAAAGAATCACACTTGGTAATTAGTACCAAGACCTTAGGACAAAAATGTCATTGGAACTAAATGGATATTCAAAAACAAGTTAAATGAGAATGGGGATGTTATAAGAAATAAAGCTAGACTTATTTGTAAGGGGTATGCTCAACAAGAAGGTATAGATTTTGAAGAAACCTTTGCTCCTGTAGCCAGACTTGAAGCCATAAGAATGTTTCTTGCTTATTCAAGCTTCCAACAAATCAGAGTTTATCAAATGGATGTTAAATCTGCTTTTCTCAATGGTTACCTAGAAGAAGAAGTTTATATAGAACAACCAGAGGGATTCATTTTGGGAAATGATGAAAAACTTGTTTGTAGACTTAAAAAGGCTCTATATGGTCTCAAACAGGCTCCAAGGGCATGGTACTATCGTCTTGACAAATATATTCGTCAACAAGGATTTTCAAAGGGGTCTGCTGACAGCAACTTATACACAAAAACTGAAAATGACATACTGTTGATTATGGTTGTATATGTCAATGATATCATTTTTGGAAGTAACAAAGAGTCTATGAGTCAGAAATTTGCTTCTGATATGCAGCAAGAATTTGAAATGTCTTTACTTGGGGAACTAACATTCTTTCTTGGCCTGCAAGTGCAACAAGCAACAGATGGTATATTCTTATCACAAGCAAAGTACCTCAAGCAAATCCTGAAGAAGTATGGCATGGAAGATTGCAAAACTGTAAGTACACCAATGATAACCGGATGTAATCTCAGTTCTAATGATGATTCCCCCAATGTAAATCAACCAGAATACAGATCTATGATAGGAAGTCTACTTTATCTGACTGGGACAAGACCAGACATCATGCATGCAGTCGGGATTGTTGGATGATTCCAAGCTAATCCAAAAGAGTCTCATCTTCAAGCTGTGAAAAGAATATTCAAATATCTACAAGGAACTCAAGATTTTGGACTATGGTACCCAAAGAATGCTGAACTTACTCTTCATGCATACAAAGATGCAGATTGGGCTGGAAGTATTGATGATCGGAAAATCACTAGTGGTGGTGCATTCTTTATGGGGTCCCGGTTAGTAGCTTGGTTCAACAAGAAGCAAAGCTACATTGCCTTATCTATAGCAGAAGCTGAATATGTGGCTGCAGCATCATGTTGCACTCAACTTCTTTGGATGATGAAAACCCTACAAGATTTTAAAATCAAATGTTCACCACCTATCTCCATTATGTGTGATAACACAAGTGCCATCAGCATCTCAAAGAATCCTGTTATGCATTCCAAGACCAAGCACATTCCCATCAAATATCATTTCTTACGAGAACAAGTGCTTGAGCAAAAGGTAAAATTGGAGTATGTTTCCTCCAAAGAACAAGTTGCTGATATATTTACCAAACCTCTACCCAAGGAAGCATTCGAATATCTCAGACAAAAACTGGGAGTAATCTCTACCATGCAGAGGATCCGGTCTACTTAATTACAGAATACTAAATTGATTGTGAGGTGTTGTTGGGCATCTCTGAATGCACAAGCTAAGGGGGAGCATTGTTCCTATGAAAAGGATGCACTGTTGGTCTTCATAAGTCATCTTGCTATATTATGAAGATGCAGCATGATCTTAGGGGGAGCATGGTAATGTCAAACCTTTACCCTTGATGTCAAAGGGGGAGAGTATCATGGTGTTTGAATAATGGTTACAATCAATGTATCTATCTACTGTAATGCTCAAACACTATCATGGTTGCCATCAAGTCCAAAGGGGGAGATTGTTGGAAATATGATGCAAGTGTTTTCCTTGATGGCAACCTAATTAATGAAGGACTTGGAAGGTTGATATATATTATATAGTAGACAGAGTGACTTGGAAGGTTGATATATATTATATAGCAGACAGAGTGACATAAGGAGATTGTTGGAATATTTTCTTGATAGAAATATCGCAAGAAAGAACAGAAGTGCATTTACAGTAGAAGCAGTATTAGTCTAAGTAGAATATTTGGGTTCCTGTGGACATTTGGAAAATCCTCTGTTATCGACAGATGAGATTAATAGTGCTCTGGCTCTGTACGGTTGACAGCATATACAAACTAGTAAACAGTGGAGTTATATATATTCGTTGAATATATGATATGAACCTCGTCGTTGAACCCGCAATGGAACACAAATTGACTATGAAAAATGTATAAGCCGTGTAATTAGATCTATTATGCTTTGGCATAGGTTTGGAATAAATTAACCCCTAAATGCTCGATGGAAGGTCTAAAGTTGCCATGTTATTGATTAGTCTACGAGTCTCGGCTTTGACTGTGTAATAGATCCCTTTTTATACGCAAATGAAACCTGGAGTATGGAGCGGAAATTGGATTACTGTTTAAAAAATACAAGTGAATAGTGAAGGTGGTTTCCAGGTTTTTCCGCACAACCTTTGGACGATAGATGGTATTCCCGAATTGGCAGCGATTCCATAGAGGTGTTGACACACATCCCTGCAAAACCGCCAATCGCACAATAACGATAGTCCATCACGCGTTAAAGCCCGTACCAGGATGGCCAACGAAATTGCTTTTGCACCATCGATCTAAAAGGGGGAAATCGGATGGTGATCGTGCGTCAGACTTGCCCGGAGGTTAATCAAGATGCGCGAAAAATAACACAAGTATGACACGCCATCGCGCATTATTGCTCGTGCAATTTTCCCAAGCGATATCCGTCGATCTTGGAGGCTCGCAATCCAGTGGTGATCGGGCACTGGACTTGCGCGAAGTTTATTTTGGGATGAAGAGGTGCATATGTGGGCCAGGGGTCAAAGTTTTATTGAAATATTAAACTATTTGAAAGCATTGGATATTGTTTATAAAGTCCAAAGAAGGGTTTAAAACTTTGTAAATATATTTATTTATCAATATCTTCAAATTGATAAATAAATTAAAAAGAAATCAAAGAGGTACGTAAGGGTTCTAAAGGAAATAGCGTCTAGGAATACCATTAGTAATTGAATGGTTTTGACCCATGGTTTTAATAAGGGCGAAAACTATATAAAGTGATGAGAATTTTGAAGAAGGGTGCGGATGGAATTAATAATGAAAACGAATCTCCTTTGGAGATATCTGTAAGAACAAAACCCTGATATATCTGAATCGACGGTGCATGTGAAAATATAATGATCAGATCGACTAACGAAAGGATGAAGAACATGTGCATGTGTAAGGGTGATGAATCAATGAAGCTCTCGAAGGAATATATGGATGGGCGAACTCAGTTCTTAACTGTAAAATCTGAATGAACCTCTGGTCTTAAACGACGAATGAAGTCATGAAGAACTGGCGCTTGTCTGCTACAAGAACACATATGAATTCGGGTAAGTTTTTGTAGATCCGGCCTGCTCTGCAAACAAATTATTATTACAGATCCATACAAGAACAACACGTATATATATGCGAGTCATTTACATTGAAAGTGCATATGATAGTTGGGGTTTCTGAAGATTAATATGCATAGAAGGATACACGGGATGTTGAATGCATATATTCTCTGAAGTCTGGATTACTTTTGATGTATAGGTTACAGTGGTCGCACTATGAGGAATTAGGGAAAATATGTTTGTTGATAATTGAATAAAGGGTTGCATTGAAACTGTTTGAACCTGTGTGAAAATTGATGAAAAGTGGTCTGCAGTGGATCAAACGGTTGAAGCCTTCTGTATATAGAAGCTAATGTTATGATCAGGGGGTTGTAGCTCCCTTCCAGGAGAGGCTGGTAAATGAGAGAAGGTTGTAGCCTTCTGCAGGTGGGTGCCTGCGTGCTGGTATAAGTCGCACCAGCACAGAAATTGTAATATGTTTTCTTTGTAATAAAATATTGAAGACAGAGACTTCAGCAGGGGTGGTTTTCTCCCGAATTGGGTTTCCACCTCAAATCCTGGTGTTCATATGTGTTGCTTATGTTTGATGGTTTGTACAGTTATTTCTATTCATGCTTGCTACTTATCTGATGAATAAATGATGCAATGATCTAAGTAAAGACATGATAAAATCTCTGGACATACAAGTTGGATGCAGTAATGTAACATATGTTTTTAAGAGAAAGGAAAACTAAAAAATTTGTCAGTCAGCTCTAAATACTGATTCACCCCCCCCTCTCAGTATTTTTTCCAACATTTTTGGGTGTTCTTTTAGGGTGTCTTCAGCTATACAGTCGTTGGGTAGTAAGACGAGAGGTAAGAACCTGTGCATTGATCTAACGAACTTGAGTGGGCTCACTACTATAGAAAATAAAGCACTTATAGGATGAATTGATACACATAGGGCCCATGTGTGCCACTAGGATGACATCAATATCTAAAAACACCCCCCACTCTATTGACTACAAGAAATATGGGTGGTAAGAAGGAAAACAAGAGTGAATATTTTTGGAAGAAAGACATTCTTTGGAGATCTGATCTTAAGGGCAGAAAAGGAACAGTCCAAATCATATAGAGATAATAGGAAGACAGGACCACAGAAATCAGCTACCATATCAAAGCCTAGGCCATTGGTGTATTTCGTGTCTGGACCTCACCACCCTTCGAACAACATATCCACTCCTGATATCAAGACTCTAGATTCAAATCAGTAGTGGAAAATCATTTATCAGGATCTGAGAATTGAAGGACACGGAGAGACCAGCAGGGAGCATCAGGGACCTGAGGAACAACATTCAATTAATTATCATTTGGACATTGGTTGTGTTGTTAAACAACTGGTCCTGGAACAACCTGATCCTTTTATTTATCAATATCCAATACACTCTGAAGACAGTTCATCCCATCAAGAAGAATCAGCCATGGGGGACGAGAATGTCAAGACATATAGCTTTGTTACTTTTTAATTACCAATATTAGTAACACGAGATGAGGCTCATTTCAAGCGATGGTTGTTCAAGACCCTGATACCTTTCTGTTCAAATTCGATGTGCTGTGTAGAGGTTATGACTACACTTCAGATGCCCAGAAGCTAAAATTATTCCCTACTACTCTGAAAGGAGCAGCATTAAGATGGTTCATGATACTAGGTGTTGGCACGATTCAAACCTGGAATGACATGAGGGAGGCCTTCATCTTTAAGTATCAGGATTACTGTCGAACCAGGGATTTGAAGGACGAGATTTTTCAGAATTGCATAGAAGGAGGAGGAAAGCCTGGAAGACTATATGGAGCGATTTCACTACAATTTACAAAGGTCTAAGTTTAGTAACTTAGACCTAGAAATTCTAAAGCCAATATTCTTAAGAGGTATAAGAGATTATTGTCTGGAGCATCTGGACCTATTGGGAAAAGGAGACATATCGCAAGAACCGCTTGACGAAATAATGAAGCTTTGCTTGCTTAGCTCAAGAGGATCGACCAAAGGGAAAGGTTCAGTTCGTGACCCTTCAGTACGGATACAGAAGTCCACTAGTGGAGGAGTGACCAGAGCAAATATCGGGAATTTATTTGACGATTTTAAAACCGACCTCATTAGCACTCTCTCTGCCCAGATCACTACAATACAAGTTAAGAAAGAACAAGTAGAAGTTGAAGAAGGCTTAGCAACATTCTGTCCCCGATGCAAAAATAAACATTTGGAAAGAGAATATGGACTAAATAGTGTCATTATATGCAATATTTGTGAGTTGGCGCATTCTACAATTCAGTGTCCTGAATTTCCCAGACTAAAGGCGGTGCTTCAACAATTAAGCAAGGATGTCCACTATTCTTATTTCATTGGATCAAAGAGACCATGGCAGTAACAAACTACAGGTATGCCTTCATATTTTTCCTCTTTTTATCCTTGGAATAATTTTTATAATATTCAGTAATATTCATGGCAGTATCCTACTCCTTCCTCAACACAATTTCCTTCACCATGGAACTAGTGGTCGTCTCCTCCACCAATGCAATATCCTCCATCACAATCCAATCCTTGGGGTCAGAACTAGAGAAGTAATGGCCAAGGTCTAGTTCCCCTCCACTACCAATACAGCAGTAGCCGTTACAATTTCCTTCTGTTCAAAATCCTACACCTTCTGTCTGACCCCAATTACCTGTGCAACCTAACCCCAATCCAAATAATAAGGCAGCTGAGAGCATGGACGCTCCAGTTACCCTCCAGTCTTATCTTATTACTCCTATTGGACTTAATGAGGTTCATCTTTGATCATGGAAAGTAATCAGACCCGAGCATACTCCCATTATTACCGAATAATGTGAGTCACCTAGAAAGGACATGGGCAATTCTGAGGTAGTTGTTACACATGTAACATCTGATACAACACCTAATATTACATCTATATTAGCCAGCTCAAGAGGATCTATTGTTCCTAAAACAGCCAATCCAAGCAAGGCTGGTGCATCTGTGATAGCTGACTCAGTTGTTAGCATTCAGAATCCTCCATACCCTCAATGATTAACTAAAACTGGGTTGGCCTCACACCCTGAATATGAATTCCTCAAGGAAATGCAAAATTTGTATGTGTGAATTATGTTGTTACAATCCCTTAAGGAAGTACCTATCTATGCTAAAATAGTGAGGTATTTATGCATAAAAAATCCTAGAATGAAACCTAAAGACCCTGCTACTATCCATGTCATGGGGAAATTGTCCGATCTCATGATTAATCAGCCTTTTTTGACTAAATATAATGACCCGGGGAACCCTACAGTGACTTTCCATATTGAAAATCAACCTATAACCAATACTTTGATTGATCTAGGGGAAGCCATTAATGTCATGACTAAAGACCTCTTCATCTCCCAAGGACTTCATAGACTTATACCTACACCCAGAGTGCTTGAACTAGAAGAAAGGTCTCATGTCAAGCCCGAGGGAATGATAGAAGATGTGGTTATTGCTATGGCTTCTTGGAATTACCCGGCTAATTTTCTCATTCTACAAACCAAATCCAACTTGGGGGGTCACCCATTAATCTTGGGAAGACCATGGTTGGCCACTGTAGACGCATATATCGAATGTAGGTCCAGATATATGGTGATCTCATATGGACAAGCCACTCAGAACCTGAATCTTTATCCCCCAACAAAACCTCATATGGATTTGAGTAGTCCATGGTGGGACGAATTTGCACTTGAATCTGATCTTTCCCTACCTCTTCTCATGCTTGGAAAAGCACAATACTTTAAGGATGAAACAGAGGATGATATAATTAATGGTTTAATTAGTAAATAACTCTCTATTTCCTCCATTAGAGATTTGGGGGAAGAAGATGAGGTAGATGATGCAATTATTGAACATTTGAAAACCACTCCACACACTATTAGCAGTTCCATTAAAATCGAACCTGGGAAAAGTTTAAACATCAATCCTAACCTGACTGCTAAACAAAACAGATTGCTGATACAACTATTACAGAAATACAAAAAGGAATTTGCATGGGAATATACAGATATGAAAGGAATCCATCCTAGCCTATGTACTCACCGCATTTACCTTAAAGAGGACTGCAAACTAGTTAAACAACTGCAACGCTAAATGAACCCCGCACTTAAGGAGATAGTGAAAGAAGAATTGCAAAAACTCCTTAATGCTAATTTCATATACCCCAATTCTGACAGCTAGTGGGTGTCTCTGCTTGTCATAGTTCCGAAAAAGAATGAAAAATGGAGCGTTTTTGTTGATTATAGAGAGATTAACAAGGCCACTCAAAAGGACCATTTTCCTTTACCATTCATTCATTAGGTCTTGGATACTCTCTATGGGAAAAAAATATTTTCATTCCTAGATCAGTTTAGTGGCTATAATCAAATACAGATTTCCTCAGAAGACCAAGACAAGACAACCTTCACTTTCCCATGGGGTACTTTTGCATATAAAGTCCTTCCTTTTTTCCTCTGTAATGCACCAGCAACCTTTCACAGGGCAATATTGGGTATTTTTTCTGATCTTTTGAATGATTACCTTGAAATATTCAAGGATGATTTTACACCCTATGGGGATGCCTTTGAGACAGCATTAGCTAACTTGGAAAAAGTGTTGGAACATTGTGAACAAACTAATGTTGCTCTCAGCACGGATAAATGCCACATGATGATGACTGAGGGAATTTTGCTGGGACATTTCATTTTTGCAGATGGAATCAAGGTAGATCCTGCAAAAATTGAGGTAATCTCGAAAATCGCGAACCCTAAGACTCCAAAAGGGGTACGTAGTTTTTTTGGACATGCAAGATACTATAGGAGATTTATAGAGAAATTTTCAAAGATTTCATCTCCTCTATTTTCATTACTCATGAAAGATGTGGAATTTTTGTGGACAAGAAAGTGTGAGCAAGCCTTCCTAAAGTTAAAATTTTTTGTAACAACAGCACCTATTTTACGAGGACAAAACTGGGAATTTCCATTTCATATTGCTACAGACGCATTTGACATAGTTGTGGGTGTTGTTCTGGGGCAGCTGGAGGAGAAGAAACCTTACGCCATTTATTACATCAGTAAGAAATTAACTCCAACAGAAGTTAACTACACTGTTACTGAGAAGGAATTCCTAGCAGTAGTGCATGCTATCAAGAAATTTCAGCACTACATCACCTAGTATCAAGTATTTGTACACACTGACCATGCCGCAATTCAATTTTTGATTAACAAACCTGTTACTAATGGTAGAGTTACACAATGGTTATTTTTGTTACAAGAATTTGATATTACTATTCTAGATAAACCTGCAAAAGATAATGTAGTTGTTGATTTTCTTTCTAGATTAACTATAAGTGATGATTGCACTGCCACTGAGGATTATTTTCCAGATAAATATATTTTTTCCATATCTACTCACTCACCATGGTATGCATATATAGCTAATTACCTTCCTACAGGAAAATTCCCATGCCAATTGTCTTCCAAGGAAATAAGGAAGATTATACAATAGAGTGCTACCTACTCCTAGATAGAAGGCAATCTCTATCACACCAGGCCATATTTTCATATTAGGCGATGTGTTAGAGAAGATGAGATATTTGAGATCTTGAAGGCTTGTCATGAGGAACCTTGTGGCAGGCATTTCGCTGACAAAAGAACATGATATAAAGTACTCTCAATGGGGAACTACTGGCCAACTATATTCTAAGATGCCAAGAAGTTTGTGAAAGGATGTGATAGCTGCCAAAGGATGGGCCAACCTTTGAAATTAGATGAGATGTTGTTATAGCCTTAGATAGTGATAGAACCATTTGATAAATGGGCCCTATACTTTGTGGGGCCAATTAATCCTTCATTGCAGCAAAAATCATACATATTGGTCTGCACCGATTATGTCACAAAGTGGGTTGAAGAAAAGGCACTAATTAGAGCAACATAGCAAGTTGTTTCAAACTTCCTGTTTGAAGATATTTTTTTTTGCTTCGAGATACCCAAAGAGATAGTGATAGATGGGGGGCCTCAGTTCACTTCTCATTCGATCAAAAAGCTAGTTGAAAAGTATGGAATTCATCACAGAATCACTTCACTGTATCACCCAAAAGAAAATGGTCAAGTGGAAAGCACTAATAAAGTCATTGAGGGAATCTTAACAAAAATAGTAGCCAGCCACTGAAGAAACTGGGCCAAGAAACTTCTAGAGGTATTGTGGGCTTATAGGACAACATGGAGGAATACTACAGGCTTCTCACCATATGAATTGGTGTATGGTAAGAATCCTCTATTCCCCATAGAGTTTGAAATAAATACATTAAGAACAACATTTCAGGTCAATCTGGACTTAAGTACGACACAGGCACAAAGACTAAACCAGCTCAATGAGTTGGAAGAGAAATGACTAGCTGATATTCAGCATACAAAAGTCATTAAACATCAAAGAGCTAGATGGCATGATGGATTTATTAAAAAGAAAAAGTTCCAGAAAGGATATTGGGTTCTTTTGTATGATTCAAGGTTCAAGGATTTCAAAGGGAAGCTCTGCACCAGAAGGCTAGGTCCTTACGAAGTGGACATAGTCTTCGATAATGGGAATGTACAATTGGTCACCATTGACAGTGTTAAGACACCGTTACTTGTTAATGGGCACCATCTAAGGTTATATCATCAACCCTCTTTGAAGGATAATTTGTTAACATTGTCGCAGACTCCGATCTTCATGTTACAATAGCAAGGGAACATTCTCTTGTGGAGCTTGAAAATTGAAATTCCAATGAGTGTAGCAGCTGAAAACCACCCTTTTGGCAGCTGTTACACCTGTTTAATATATATATATATATATATATATATATATATATATATATATATATATATATATATATATATAACAAAACAAAAAGAAAATAAAACATAAATAATAAATCTAACTGTGAAAACCTCTTTCCGAGGCATAGTCAGACAATTTGTAATAGCTAAAAACCACTCCTATGGCAGTTGTTACACCCATATTTTTCTCCCCAAAACATCATCTTCCCTTCCCGATCCATTTTCTAAGATGATGGTATTCATTTGATTTTTTTTTCTGTACCAATTTCTCCTATTTATTATGTTTTTTTTTTGAAGAATAATCTAAGGGTTGTCTTGGCTGTTACACATGTAATAGCAGACAACCAGGAACATTTTTTTATGTTTCATCCCATAACAACAATAATCATGCCATCCAAATGCAACAACATGATTACTACAAGAATTACACGGCCGATTTGAAATCTTCCTCCATGTCACCTCAGGTATGTCATTCAAAAGGTAACGTCATCAATTATGATTTGGTGATTATTGGCAAAAGTAATGATATTCCTATGACGGTCGTCGGCGGTCATCACCATTAAGGCGGGGGATGGGATATATCTCAAAATAATTGAAAAAAGCCGTAATCATAAACCTCTATCAAATCCACATGCACCCAATTAATAGCACAAATTCCAATGATGACTAAATCTGGCTGGAAAGGAAGTTTGTACTAGAATCCATTACTTTCCATAAAGAGACATTTATGAAGAGTGGTGTGAGGTATGATTCAGTAATCCATAAAATATGTCACCTCCCATCAACCTCCTCGACTGAAGCCTTGTATCCTCATTTCAAACTCTTCAATTGGGATAAGCAGAGACATCGAGAAGAAGTGAGTAGTGTAGTGATATTACAGTGGGTTTAGCAGTAAGAAGAAAATTCAAAAACAACAGCAGGATGGGTGGAGCAGTGGTCAGGCAAGAGCTGGATTCTATGGACACCTTGCATAATTTTCTAGAATCCTACCATATATTCAGAGACATCAGATGGATTGAGTATTTCCAGAAGCTAGAAGGCTCGGACAAGGCAGTGACAGTCAAATTCGATCAGAATTTGAAAAACAATTAAACCCGAGTTACGGGCCTGAAATTTGAGGTTACTGAAGAGTTAATTACCCTAATAACTACATTTCCAGTAGAGGTATGGAGCTAGTTTAATAGAAAAATCAATGATCCCTCCTTGAAAGAAAACTTCGTAGAAGGAGAAGAATACCTAGAGAAGAAAGGGAGAGGAATTGGCAGGTTTTCACTCCCTTAGCCATGGGCAGATGTCGCCTTGGGTTTAATCAAATATATCACTTGTGAGGGAAGATCTACGATAGCATTTAACTATCACTTCCCTATAATTAATCACCCTCAGCACCAGAAAAATATTAATCTTCCATTCTACTTATTAGGGAACATCAAGCATATGGAGGCAACAGTAAAGACAGCAGCACACCCAGAAGCATGTGTGACCAATCACGGACTCATCAAATTGATCATGTTGTATGCCCTAGGCCAGCAAGGAAATACTTGGGAAGAATTCAAGCGAAAGAGGCCGAGAAAAAGCCAGGGGAAATAGACCACGACTTTTAGGAGGAAGTCAGGTAGAAGCAAAAACCCAAACTCGGCCTGCCAAAGTTAGAATTGGGAAAGAACCTATTGATGAACCAATTGGGGATAGACAGCCAAAACAGAGGATGAAAGTTAGCATACCCACAGAACCTTTACCTATGGCTGGAAAGAAGACAGAAGAAGAAGTATCAGAAGAATAAAGGAAACCCTCCTCATCAGGTAAGGACAAAACTCATGTCTTGTTTTTAGAACTTGAAAATCTAAGAAAGGAAAATAAAGAATTGAAGCAAAGATTATCTAAGGGGAAGGAAATATTGGTGTCTGTATGCATGAAATGTTTTCAAGAACTAACAGTGGTGAGATATAAGGTCTTTGGGGAAAACATCAGCCCAATGGAAACAGAAATGGAATGGCAGGAGGTTGTTACAACCCCAGGTGGAACAACCCCATTCAGCAGAGGCTATTACACCCATTATTGATGTTGATATTGAATGTAGAATAATGTTGGGTCCCATATCAAGATGGAATTCTGAGAAAATATTATTAATTTCCGAAATACAAAAGAGGAAATAGGAAGCAATCTCCCTTTGAGAGGGGACGATTTCGCTGAAAGAACATCGGAGAGAGATAGACGCCCCACATGAAAGATGGATGAAATAGAGTTGAAGAAAGGATGGGAGAATTATAAGAAGAATGAAGCCCTGAAGAAACAGGAGGAAAAATTGCCGCTATTACAGTAGCAGGTTCAGGATCTTACCATAGACAAGAAAAAAATTTATGATCTCGCCCTCAATTTGCTGGGGTGCAGGTGGCCTTCCCCATCCTATCCTATTTTTCTATGGGAACGTTACTTCCTGTTCCATATGAAAGTTGTTATGGAGGACAAACCCTATTTATGTTCTTCCACTCGCACATTTTTAGATGTTTTTTGTGCCTCTGATTTTGATGAACAAAGCCTGGTGTGAGAGTTATTCTTACAAAATATCATTTGTGAGCATGTGAGTACGCAAATGGTTGTGAAAATATTATCCTATATGGGGGATCTACAATTGCGAGCTTTTGTGTCCTTCATGAAGAATAATATTGAGTGGCATTTGGCCATCAAATCTATGGATGCTAATGAGGAGAAGATTGCATTATGGGTCTGGGTAGAACCCGGACAGGCCATGGAGTTAAGGCGAGAATTCAGGATAATGTTGAGTACTCCTAGGATAAAGGAACCAGCTGCCATTTACAGAAGAAGGATTGTGAACTTCTACCTCAATCAGTTCTCAATGATGAAGATTCAAACCTTGACTGGGTGCTTGAAATGCATGAAAGCCAGCAGTGATGAGCTACTGAAGTGGGACCGATTTGCATTCCAGAATTTCATGGTGGATGTTACACATGTACTAATGTATGCACAGATAGTACAATCCCTTGGCGCTTTGTGGCTCGGATTGAGATTCAAGTTTCCTTTGATCTAGATGCCAATTGAGGATTATCAGAGTAATTATGAATTGAGCAAGTATGAATCAGAGTCCTGGGTATGGCAGCTGATGGCCAGTCAGGGGTACAGGTCTACAGACGAAAATACAGCTGGTGCTTATGATCGCACTGATTTTCATAGAATATATTCCCATGAGAGATGAGTTTTCATGAGGACATGCAAGTTTTTCAGTTGGGGGGAGATGTTGGGTGCTAGTTTTGCACACTTTTCCTACATTTGTTTTCCCTATTTTTCCTCATGACTATAACCAATGGGACTATATTTTCCTCTTTTTCCTACCTTTCTATCCTAACTTGTGTTGTTTCACCTTATTTTCATTACTCTTCCATTTCATCAATTATTATGATATATCGTACCCTTTTTTATGACTAATTGAGGATGAATTTTTGGAGAAGATATATGGTCTTTGTGTTGTCTTTCCAGATGTCATTTGCAGCACAAAATATCTCAAACACGAGGCATACAGGAGCAGTTAAGGGTGTGTTGTTACAGTGAGATTTTTACACCTTGATGTTGTTACAGACCTGCTGGCGAACTATTGTTACAGTTGTACCACTGACTGGATCTTGTCAACTCCTATTTTTGACTTGTCCTCTAGTTGTCACGCTACAGCTATGGTTTATTGTGATAGTTGTAGAAGTTATTAAGCATTGTATTTTTGGATAACAACCTCTAGGTGGTTTTGATTTTAATCTATAATTTTCCAATCATACTTTTATTCAAAAGTGGCTATAACCATATGTATTCTATTTCGATCAGCATAAGAATCATAAGGTTCTCATGACTGATCTATCCCTTGTTTTTTTGAGATGTAACCACTATATAGTTCTCGACCCTTGAGGTCAAAAGGTTAGCGGAGAACAACATTATTTTGGCTCTGTAATTTTGCTCATATTAATATATATTATTCTGTTATTTTTGTTACATGCATTATTTGATTTAGTTTCCATTAAGTCCTTTCTCTACCTGCGCACTACTAGCGAGGAAGGGTCCTCTTTCTTATCAGGGATTGCAGTGATTAAGGTAGTTGTGTATATGTGTTGTATTTTGGCTTCTGTATCAGTAGAGGTGTTGTTGCTGTTGTTTCAGCTGTGAATATTTCTGCTTAAATTTCAATATGTTTTATGCTATTATACGTATGAGATTAGAGACACCAGCTGGATAATTGTTGTGTAGCACGCTAGAACATATTAATTGAAGTATGATTACATTCTTGTAGATCATTTTATTTTTTCATGAGTGATTTACTTCCAGCATTTACTTCAGCAACGATTTCTTTTATTTAGAATTGCTTTTGGTTGGGTGTATTAGCACAGACAGTGAAACTGTCATTGAAATAAAAGACGTCCCTGGACTGATAATTTATGTGTATTGTTTTAGTCATTCAATAGTGATTAAGAAAACCCAAAAATAATATTAGTCAGTCATAGAAAATGTATCTTATTAGCTTAGTAAATGAAAATATGGTATCCACGTGCAACATAATAAAACTTAAAATAATTTAGCTTACATATCCATGACATAATTTCATAAAAGCAATAAGGCATTCAAACATTTCAACCAATAATTTCATGCACCGACATCCTACAACAATGCAACGTTTTAGAGCCATACATTAAATTCCATAATGAAACATTTAACTTCAGAGCTCTCAGCTAAATTATTTCATTTACATTAAAGAAAAATTTCCATATTGAAGGTGGGACTTTGATTTTCCACCCAACCTTAGGCTCATTGTAGCTAGAATCACTTGCAGTAGTCACCCCCGAGCCAGATTCATGGTCTATGAGAAATTTTCTTTAGTATTTTCAGTTGGAGGCCATACTCAATTTAATGAGGATAGGAATCACTTATAACTTCATGTGGTTTATTAGCTTAGGAAGAACAATATAAATTCACAATATTGGGTAGATTATCAATTTTTCCAAGCACTTCTAAAAGTTTCTTATCAACCCAATAGCAAGCACCCTAGGTGTTTTGTTCGCTCTCTCTCCACAAACACCCTTCTACATGTGGCTTCTCAACCCTTAGCTTGCACCCTGAGTGGTTTATAATCCAATTCTTGGCAAGCACTCATTTCCATCTCCTCAAAATTTTCTTGAACCCCCCCTAGTCACAATTTTTCTTTTTAGAGAATTTCATTCCCTTAGCTTGTAGGCCTTTCCAGCATTCCTCATGCACTCCACCAAGAAAAATTCCAACCCTTGCATTACTATGAAATTCCATTTTTATTTTTCTTCTAGGTGTCTCTTCATGCTCCTCTTTGAAGCTTCCTCAATTTTTTCTTAAAAACTATCCATAAATTAAGCAGTGGTGCCAGCTAGCTCAACACAGGCATATTTTTCATCTTACTCCTTAGATCATGGACCTTTGTTCTCACTATTTGGGCCATTACATAAGAATATATTTATTTATAATTCAGAATTCCATTACATTACAAAATTTAGGGAGAAATACGCTAAGAGTGTCAAAAACCCCACCCCCTTAAAGGGAACACCATACTAGGAGTTCTTATTAGCAAAAGATAATAAAAAATGAACTTAGCTCTTTCATCCACTTTTTCAAAATAAAAAATATGGGTACAATAACCTTGTTTTCTCATCCATTTCTCAAGTGGCTTCATCGGGTCCAAAGTGCTTCCATTGGACCTTTTCATGTTCTATTGCTCGATTCTGCAGCATGATTTTCCTCCGGTCTAGGGTGCATAGTGGCTCTAGTTTGAACTCTCCCTCCACTTCTACCTATATCAAATACCATTAAATAATGTAATCAGTATCATGAACATGTTTATTAAGCAAGGAAACGTGGAAAACATTATGTTCTTTCATTGTGGGTGGCAAGGCCAATCTGTAGGCCACTGGCCCCACTCTCTCCAAGATTTGAAATGGTATGAAATATATGTGTGTCAAATTGGCACATGATCCCACTTTCAATGATATTTACTTTGGATTTACATGGAGATAAATATGTTCTCCCACTTGAAATTATTTGTGAATTCTATATTGGTTTGCATAACTTTTATGCCTATCTTGGGTTTCCTTTAACTTTTTTCCTGATATTAATCATTTCATGGTCCATTTATTTTAGAAAATATGGTCCAACGATTACTGTATTACTAGATCATCCTAAATAATAGGGGTGTTGCATTTCCTTCTATAAAGTACCTCAAAAGGACTCATTCACAATGACTCTTGATATCCATTGTGGTATGTAAATTCTAGCAATGGAATATAGTCTTCCCACTTTCTTGGTTGATGCATCACATACATCCTCAGCATGTATAGCAATATTCTATTCACTCTCTATGCTTTACCATGGGTCTTAGGATGGTAAATAGTGCTAAATACTAACAGGGTTCCAAAACTAGCAAACAATAATTTCCAAAAGTTTGAAGTGAACTTAGCATCTCTGTTGATATTATATTTTTAGGTACTCCATGCAACCTAAATATCTCCTTCATGAAGATACAAGTTATATAAATTGTCTTATGAGTAGACTTAACAACTATAAAATGATCTACCTTGATCAACTTATGCACTACCACCATAATGGCATAATGTTGTCTAACCATTTTTGGCAGACCTATAATGAAATCCATGGATATGACCTTTCATTCCCATTCTAAAATTGGGATTGGTTGTAGCAGTCTAGATGGATGTCTTCAAAATACCTTCACTTTTTGACATTTTGAACAGTTTGCAAGGTATTTTTCATTATAATTCTTCATCCCTAGCAAAAAATATGCCTTCGCCATGGTTTTCATCATCTTTTAAAATGTAGGGTGACCTGAGTAAGGTCTTCTATGGAATTAATCCATGAAAAGCTTCGTTATATCATTTGCACCAGACACATGTTTTATGTTCTTGAACATTAGTATCCCATCATTAGTGAGTTGGTAAATTACGCTTACAAATCCATCTTGTTTCTCCTACCAAAACTTCTTCACATATCGGTAATTTTCATCATCAATCAACCCTCCTTTAATTCTTCCCTTGATGTCAAATAAGCATGTGCTCGGGGATGCTAGGTGAACATCTTGCAAGATTTTGTTGAGCGCATATACCACCTTATTCTCTTTTCATTTGATATTATTAATTTCAAATTAAAATTCATTGATAAAATCCAATCATCTATCTTGTCTGGAATTTAGATTGGGCTAGTCAAACAAGTATTTCAATCCACTGTGATGTGAAATCAACACAAATATCCTTCCCAATAATTAAAGTCACTACATTTTTAATGCATGCACAATGGCTTCCAAATCCAAGTCATGAGTGACATAATTCCTTTTCATGTTCATTCTATTTTCCAGATTCATAGTATATTACATGTCCTTCTTGCATCAGGACTCCACCAAGTCCCTCCTTACAAGCATCACTGCAGTCTAATTTTTTTTTCTAGGTCAACTATTCATAATATAAGCACACAAGTGACTAGCTTCTTTAGTAATTCAAAACTAGTTTCACATCCAGGAGTCCATTGAAACTTTAATAATTTTCATTATAAAGCAGTGACAGAATGTTCAATATTTGAGAAATTTCGAATGAACCTTCAATAGTAACCATCCAACTGCATAAATTATTTGAACTCTATCACATTCTAGGATGTGGGCCATCCCATTATTGCTTTGATCTTATTTGGATCCAAAACCACTCCTTTTGAGATACACACCCTAAATAGTGAACCTTAGTTTGAAATAACTCACACTTGTTGAGTTTTGATACAAGTTATGCTCCCTTAGTAGTTGTATAATAGCTCTTAGTTGGACCTCATTCTCTTCTTCATTCTTTGAATATACTAGGATTTCATCCAAAAATACTAGTGCAAACTTATCTTCGTATGGTCTAAGAACATTATTAATCATGCACGTAAAGGTTGTTGGAGCCTTTGTACGCCCAAATGGCACCACTACAAACTCATAGTGGCCATGATTTGTTCCAAATTTGGTTTTTTGGATGTCTTCCTCTTTGATTCTAACTTGATGGTATCTAGTCCTTAAATCAATTTTGGAAAATAGAACAATCCCTCTCATTTGATCGAATAGATTGTTAATTATGGGAAGTGGCTACTTATTTTTCATAGTTGCCTTATTCAATTTTCATTAATCAATGCACAGATGCAACATTCCATCATTATTTTTGACAAAAATCATTGGGGCTCCCCGCGGTGAAACACTAACTTGTGTAACCCTATCTCCATGAATTCCTTTAGCTACGATTTTAATTCCAAGAGCTTATATGTGCTCATGTGATAAGGATATTTTTTATTGGTGTTATTCTCAGGATCAACTTGATAGTGAAATCAATGTATCTACTGGGCAACAGTCCTGGAAATTCATTTGGGAACATATCATTGTACTGCTTTAATACTAGGTAATTCACAAAGGGATCTACATTGTCTTCATTTCTCTCTATTATTTGGATGGCATAAAGGGAACAACCCTTTCTACTGCAATGTTTTACTTGCATCACTGAAATCATTCTGAGTGCAAATAGCCTCTTAGTACCATGCAACATTATTTATTCACCTTCATAGTTGAGGCATTCTATCGCTTTGTCATAATAATCCACCTTGGCACTGTGGGCTTCCACCCAATTCATATCAATTATAACATCGTATGATCCTAATGGTAGCAAATTCAATTTCACTATAGTGGTGATTCCTCCAATTTCTATAGGGAAATACTCAACCATGTATATTATGCATCTCTTTGTCTCAGTGGCCAACTAAACAAGCCATCATTATTCATGGGTTTTATTTGAAAATTCACATATCTCTATAATATTAGGGATAATATAGATGAAATTAGATCATGATTTAATTAAAATTGAGCCTAATAAGTTTTTTTACCACACCTTCCAATTTAATAATAGTTTCTTACCCTTGTGCATGTCTATTTTCCAATGCAGAATAAATTTTGGACATGCTCTAGCCACAACATTCATGGTTGTTGTCTCTTATACATTGTATATATTTGTTCTAGTATTTTGTATTTGAGGGAAATTTCTCCATTGGTGGTTCTCTTGTACAAGGTTCCTTTCCCAGACCCTTCAACCATTTAATTTACTAAATTTTGAGGTTCATTTCTACTGATTGAGGGATTTTTCTTAAAAAAAATCCTAGTGGAGGTATTAAACATTTCAACCTTTCTCCCTTGTTTATATTTGGAGGTCCTCTATCCATTTCATTTATCTTTCTTCTTCCTTTGATTCTTGAACTTATTCTTATGCCTAGACTATTCATAAAAATGCTTGGTTTTCCGAATAACCTCCCCTAGGGTCTTGGGTTAATAAAATCATGTTCTATCTCAGTATACATGTGGTAGCCCGCAAATATACCTCTTGATCTTATAATTCTCATCCCTGATAGAAGGTACATACCTTAGTAGTTCAAAGTATTTTCTAGTATACTCCTCAAGTTTCAACTCCCCCATTTGTGTTCATATAATTCCTTGGCCCTGGTGTCATAATCATTTCTCAAACAAGTATTTTGCTCAAAATTATTTTCCATACTTCCTCCATGTCATCTCCTTCTCTCTAATGCCTTTGATGTTCTTCAAATCCTCCCACCATATATCATATTTTCCTTTTAAAATTAATACAACCACCCTAGCCTTAATCTTATCCAATAATCATGTAGACTAAGGTAATTCTTTATTCCCAAGAGTCAGGCCTCTACATCTTCTCCTTTCTTTACTTCTCCATCAATGGTTGGAGGTTTTATTTTCTTGAATTCATATTACATGGGAGTCTTTATACTCTTCCTTTGATAACTATTCCTATAAGTTGCATTGTATGATTATCTACTATGACTACTTGATTTCTTTCCAAGTCGTTGAATAGGATTTTTCCTCCTTCTACATGTATTTTCATCTTTCTTGATTGGCTATCTTCTACTCTCTTATTATCCAACTTACACCTTTGAATATTTTATGGAATATTCTTAGGCTTTCTCTTGTCATGATGGCTAGTGCCAATTTCCTATTGTCTTTTCCTTTGCAAGTTTGATAGGCTTTCATAATAATATCACACTCACTTCTACTTGTTCTCTAAAAATATTTTCGTTATCTACCTTGCAACTTCTTATTTCATTCTTAGACTTCTAAGAGTTCGCAACAATTTAGGAGTGTCCTCTTGTTTCATCTTCCCAATTGACTCTTCTTCGGGACCTTGTTGGGATCTATTTACACCATATTGTTAAAATATGTTGCTCATTCTTTCTCTTTCTTTCTTTACCTCAATTTTTGTCTATCTCCTTTTACACAACAGAGATGTTAGTCAACTAGAGAGAAAAATGAAATTATCATAGATACTCACCACCTTGGTTTGTATTGATATAAAACATCAAATATTAGTTATCACATAGATAATATGTAATCAATAATCATATAAAGCCATACATCACATTACTTTGTATTTTTAATATCATCATATATATGTCATTACAAAGGAAATCTAACAAATTGAGCATATCAAGCATTCATATAATGTGTGCATGTGTTCCTCTTAAGGCCCAGTGCTTGAATCAGGTACTCTGAAACCACGTTTTAACATAACCTCTAACCACCCCTAGGCCACACTAAATGTGTAAAAAGGTAGTTACTATCGTAGACCCGACCTCCATAGTCCTATCATGGAAACATGGTCTGAATTTTTCACTCTTTCTCAACCTTTTTAAAACTTAAAACCAATAGTGCCATTGTGTTTGTCTCGTCGAGACCTTTATGGAAATACAATTTTTTCAATAATCTGACTTACATATCAAAATATGTGACCTTTCAAACTTTTTCATATTTCCTTCCTAGTCGAGCTAATAAGGAACTACCTCACGGAACCCACATGGTACTAATGTGGTGCCCACGTGGAAATCCCACCCCACTAGAATTCCACCTCATCGTTATGCCATATCATGGCTGGACTCCCCACGAGGAAAAACCTCATGCACATTGTCAAGGTTCTGACCTCCAAGCCTTGACCTTATTTAGGCCCCAACTACGCACCACCGATCGACCCCGCATCAATCCAAATTTCTCTATGGCCCAGACAACCCAAACGTTGACTATAAAGCACCGACCCAACTATTTTAGCGTTATCTCTTAAGTCGGGCATGAGCTCATTCTGAATGCTACCTCTTAGTCGACTGGACCAAACCTAACCTAGTGTGTCCCACTAATGATGTTCAGCATGTTGCAATATTTTTCACTTATATATTTTTCAAGCTAGTGTCAATATGTATATACATATATTATATATGCCTTAGCCCCTCCACATGCCCACCTTCTATCCAAAAGTGTTGATGGGTCCGTCCTTTCAACAGTCAAGATTGAAAACATGGATACCCCCTCTCTCCCATGTCACAAGGGGGGGCGGGGGGTGTCTACATTCTTGGTTTTGGAATGTGATTACATCCCTGTTATCTGACGACCCTTGTATCTCATGCAAATCTGATGATAGAAGTTGAGTGTGATCATCCCCTCCTCCCCACTGACGTCATGAGGGGGGAGGGGGAATCCACATTCCATTCTAGTAATTTGATTATCACTCATTGTGGTTGTTGATAATCGCCAACATCAAAGTTCTATACCTTGGTCCTAACACCTATCCATATGGCCCCTTAAGGCTCAGCACCCCTTCCCAAAGGTCTCAACAACTCTAGCCCTATTCTGACCTTTGTCAGGATTCTGACTTGGTGCCAATAACACCTACACCTTAACACATATCCCTGCCACTAGGTCATGTGCTCCGCATGAGACCTAGGGTTATCTTCAAGTTTTGAGCCACCAATTCATGGCAGGATACTTTATTACGTTATATATATATATATATATATATATATATATATATATATATATATATATATATATATATATATATATATATATATATATATATATATATATATATATATATGATTGCCCCATAGTGGCCTCGTTGAGGCCCTGATCCATACATATTTTGATCTATGTACATAATCATTAGATTACATGCCCACCACATGGTAAATCCCCAAGGCTTCACCATAGTGCATATATAAATATGCACAGAGAAACAACTAGTCCTTACTTTTATATTATCCAACATAATGAAGATATACAGCCTACAACAGATCCACTGTAATTTCTTCTTCTCTCACACATAATATAATCTCTCCTTCTCTCTTAGAATCATAATACACATCTATAATACAATTCCCTCATATAAATCGAGGGTTGCCTTCAAGGGAATAAAACCCTAAATTAACATAACTTCTACCATCAGATAAATCACCTAACGAATGGCCCATATTGAATATGAAATCAAAATATTTTACAAGGAATTTTACTTCTATTTTTAGCTTTGGGGATGTTTCCCCTAAACCCCCGCCTAGGGCCCGCTATCCCTTGGACCCGTCAGCTAGGGGGGACGGTGCCCCCCACACCCTTCATGGAGAGGTGTATAGTCCTCTTGGGGTATAATTTTATAAGTCAATTTGGGCATCATGCCCCATGACCTGGTCAAACTGGACATCATCCCTAGGACAAATGAAATAGGTTCTATCATCCCCTTATATTTCAGTTGCTATATGCCCTAGGAGAAGAACATTTCATTCTTGGCTTCTATTATGAGATTTCCAAGGTTTGAAGAATATGTTATATTACCTATTGACTCACTAACGTATCCTCTAAAGGGACTAATTGTGTTTCATATGCATCATCCTCCATTCAAGGGTGCAATGCAATGCACTTCTTGACATTCAAGAGTGAATTGGTCACGTGGGAGCAGAATTATCATTGTTTCGGGAATTTTCACATGGCCGGTGCCTTCGAGAAGAGTCCATATGTGCTAAAATTTGAATCCAATTGTCCATCTAACACCTCTGAACTTGGAAACATGTCTTTCCTATTATTAGAAAGTTATTCATTGAGAAAGTACCATCAGTTTCCCTATAAATTGAGCACAAATCCTAGTGCTAGGGAAGGAAGGATTTTGGTAAATAAATGTTGTTGGATTCTCATTTGTGAGAGTGAAAGTATTGAAATGCTACTGTTGTGATGTTGGATGTGATGAGGCTGGGATGAAGCTGGAGCTGGTGGCAACAAATTTATCATTGGTTGTAACCTCCCCATTCTATTCTCTAATAAATATTGTTGTTCATTTTCCCATATATATGTCTCTATATGTCTCTATTTCTTATGCAATGGATTCTTGAATGATATATATATAATCAATTTGATTGAGTAATATAGGTATATATATGTATATGCATGTTATTTGTTGTTCTTTGTTCGTGTTTGCAAGAATCGATCTAGCGATATAAGTTGTATTGAGAGTGACGTCAATAACAACAAAAGGAGAAGGAGAAGCACTTGGATCACAAGTAGGTTCTTTCATCATTTTTTGTATCTTCTTGTTTTAGAGAAAGTGATTGTAAAATATTTCCTCTGTTGTTCTAAGTGCCTAGCACCACTCTTAGGGAATTTGATTTATCCATAGATCATAATTCTACATAAAAAATTGGCGAATCCACTAGGGAGTATCCTATCATTCCTGGTGTTTTGGCCTCTGCTTATCCTCATCAGTAGCATCTACTTTAAATTATTATACATTTGAATGAAATAATTTCATTATAAGTGTGTTCTATAGCTTGAATTTTCAATCCCTGCAGCACCCAACGCATTGTTGGTCAAGACACAATAAACTGCAGTGCAATGTCTCCCACTCAGGGGTGCACTACAATGCACTGTCTCCCTTTGGAGAATATGTTTCCCCCTTAACAAACCAAATTCATTCAAATTTGTCATTTCTATCATTCTTAGCCATTTGTTTGTTGTATTCTTAGTTGTCTGATATCTCTTAGAAGACCAGTAAACTTTTGAGATTCTTCCTCCTTTGAAAAGTAAATATGTTCAATGTCTCTTTAGTGTTTTTATTTATCATTGCAAATCAAATTCAAAGTATTTTATTTCTGCATTAGATCCCTTTTTTTTTGTAAAGGAAATTGTAGTCTCATTTTTTGTTTCCTATAGGAAAAATTTTAGTTCCATTCTTCATTTTTCTAAAAGAGAAACTATTGTTAAATTCCTCATTTCTCAAAGAAGAAAACACTTTTTTTGTTGATTTGATGCATATAGTTTCCTTTCTTGCATTCACATTAAAGGATATGAAAATAAAAACATGCATGTGCATATATTTAATTGTGTGTGTTGCATAGGAAAAATTTAGGAAAGCTGCATTTTAGTTTCTGCTCTTTGTTGTTTGCTCTAAAACTGATTGCTCTTTCCCTTAGTAGCTAGGATTTTCATTGAAAAATATAAATTGAAAAGTTTTCATATCATTTTAGTTTTCATTTTTACGAATTTCCATCACATCACGCGGTGAACCTCAAAGAAAAATTTTCTAAACAAGATCAACATAAAATTTACATCAATTTACCTAAGAAATCATTGGAACATTAACGATGACATTTAGAAGGTCTAGGCTAAAGACATAATCTGGTGTCGTTAAACATAGCAGTTGTCGCTAACTTGACTGTGATGCATTCCGAGCGTGATACCTCACTCCACGTACGTAAGTATATTCGAGCTCGTCCATGTACCTTTGGGTATATAGGGCAGTGTTCTAGTATGAAAAGTATAAGTGGGTTCTCTCATTATGTAGTTTCACATTAGACATCGCTCATATGGAATTCGACCTCCACGCACCTTCGGGTATATTTTGGAGGACAAATTTAGGTTGCTATCCATCCATAGTGAACCGAGTCGGCCGCCTTGTAATTTGTTATACATTGAACACAAAATTTGGGGAGATAGCTTGCCCGTACTTCTTGGTTCGCCAGGAGGTATTTAGCAGTTCACAATCACTTGGTAAACCTTTTGCCTAGAATTACCCTTTTATTTTGTTTATTTGTTTTTGTCATAAAATAAATCAGTCATTGTCGAAGAAGAACATCCCTTTCCCCGTAGTTTGCGTAGAATAGCAATGAAACCACCTTTACCACCGGAAGCCATTTATGGTCGGCGAAGGTGACATTGTTCTCCTGAAACTAGTACTATCAATACCTCTGGTTTGACATCATCCTCACATATACTATAGTTATCTCGATTTGTTTCCAAAAATCCTGGTTCATATATTGTTGTCAAGATAGAGTCCTCTCAGCTACTTGTGGTCATGATCCATCCAATCAATGAGACCATACCTCCCGAGCCCAATGTTGTTCAACTGGAATTCGATCCGGATCCTGTTGTTCTTTTACCAGAACATCTGAATCCCGAAGTTGAACAACTGGAAGTTTTTCCTGTATCAGTCGCCCCACAATCTATTGTAGCCATTGAATCCCCCATATCGCGCAATCAACCTCCTGAAATATACTTTGGGCCTAATGATGAAATCCTTCCACTTGGTTTAATTTCAATTAAAGAAATACTACAAGACAAAATACCTTTAACTCCAACTAATTTTGGGGAGGGGCTTTACTTGTACGAGTCTTTTCCTTAATCACCTTCCTATGCTTTTGTTGATCCTGTTTCACTTCGAGTTCCCGTAGATCTAGTGGGGTATAAATTTGGTCGAATAACCACACCTGATCCAACATCTTCGGCTGGACCATCTATTCTAGTTGTGACAACACCTGCTCTTGCTACCCTGTCAATGTTCACAACTTCACCATAATCACATTTATATGGTGGCCATTCTGTCCCACCTAGTTACCAATATTTATCGGGAACCTTCTCTGGTGCATCCTCAAACCCATGTAAATCACCAATTTTATCATCTTGTATTCTAACTAGTAAATCTCTAGTGAGTACTGAACAACTTGATATTTTATTTACATCGTTAGGGCAATATCAAGCTGGTCCATCTGGGTATATTCCATCCAGTACAATTTCAATTGGACTCCCAGCATTTGGAGAACAATATTTTCCATCTTATTATACTCCTCATGCTAGGGGGAAACCTATGGTCACCGATTTTGATAGCACCCCATCGTTATTTGGTCATCCTAATTTCGGAATGAATGTTTATCATTGGTAGTCCACTCTACCCATACAACCACAAATGGTTGTACAATCGTATCAATCGGTTCAACCTGTTGGACCCACATCTACTCCACTTGTTAATACATCCTTACCCCTATTACAGGCTCAAACTGTTGTACCTCAACCATCTCAGGTGGGTCCTTCCACCCAATACCCTCAAGTATTGGGCCCTCAGACTTAAACTCCTTCGGCTAGTCTACAACAACCAATTGTATCCGAAATCATTTATTCACAAGTTGGATTAACATATTATGGGATGTCACAACCACAACTAGGTTATACATATCCACAATAGAATCCAATCTATCCTAGTTTGGGTTATAATTTTGGTGGACAGACCCCTTGGCTGCCACAAGCATAAATAGCACAACCTTCATTTCAACAAGTAGTGTACCCAGGTTTTGGTCAACAGAATCCTCAAGCATTTTCTTATCAAAACAACCCCTATTTGGGTTACCATCAATATATTCCTTATGTTGGTGCTCAAAATCCTGTTTCCCAAGAAATTCCATCATACCCTGGCTATGCTCAACCCGACTTAAATCGATAGTTTCCTTTTGTTTCGACTTTAGACTTACTGGATTTAAACCGACTTACCAATGATCCAATCAACTATGCTCCTTCGTGGCCAGTGATACCTCATAAATTACCCTAGGATATTCCTAAGTTCAATGTAAACCCTGGGGAAGACCTATAGATGCATGTTATGACATATCATTTGTGATTTTCATCCAACTCCCTAAATGATGACTCCATTCAACTACGTCTTTTCCAGCATACGCTCACAGGTTCGGCCATGAAATGGTACATTGAGTTACGAAGATATTCTTTCAATAATTTCACTACCCTAGCTAATGTCTTTTTGACCCACTTCCAGTTACCCATACGATATGAAACTAGAATGAAACTCTTGAATAATTTTAAACAGACTAATGCTACTCACATTTCTAATCATATTCATGAGTGGCATCGCCATCGTAGAATGGTTAAGACATTTTTTTCCTGATCATCTCCTTGCTGAGTGGTTCATTAAGTCCCTATTACCATCTATAACTGAGGATGTGGCTAAGGGTGGCATTATCACTAAAGAGCAGTTCATTTCTCATGCCCAGTACTTATATTTAATTTACACTTAGTCTGGCACGCTCTACAAGAAAATTCACAATGTGTTGTGATCTAATTTTAATGTTCCTCCTCCATCTAAGGACTGTCATGCTAGAGGCGATATGATCGATATTACAAGCACACATCACTCTATTGAATTTTATCTTGCACCTTCTTCTGAAATCCATGCTATGTCATCTGACAAAGGAAAAAGTGAAAAGGAACCTCGGAAGTAAGAAAAAGGGGAAATCAAAGAAAAAAAAAACTTCTACCTCGCAGGAACGATAATCTAATCAAACTGGTAAGTAGAAACCTCATTACCCTTACATAATATGTAATGAGAAGAACTTTGTTTAAGATTTTACTCACCGCGCTGAAGTCTCAAAATTGGTTAAGACCTCACATGCATCCGCTGCATTGACAAATCCATTTCTGAATCCAGACACAAATTTTGTTGCTACGGATCCAACTTCTAGTTCTCAAGTGCTTATGTCGTCTGTCACGAAGCCATCAACTGATTTTTTGGTGTCAGTGCGCAATAAAGATGACAGTATTTAGGCTACTGATCAACCTATTACCTCGACCATGAATCCATATACGGAACCGATATCGCCAACTTCTATTCCTAAATTAACAATAAAGCCACCAAAGGGAGTCATTCATAAATCAACATTTAATCATCAAGACTGAGCTGCTCAAAATTATAATATAGTTGAATATTTGGCTCAATCCCCTTCAGCTATGTCAGTGCTTGAGGTGCTTCAAAATTGTCTCTCCCAAAAATAGGATTTGTTGTCGGAAATTGGTGGAATTGATCCAACATATTCCAATCTTGTAGTCTTTAATCATACGGGTTATGTGCCGCAATTACCAGTTGAATTGGAATTCTCCATCCAAGTAAATTTTCTCAATCACCTTGTTCATCGTACTATTATTGATAAGGGAGCATCTACATGCATTATGTCTCTAAACTGCAGTAAGTCACTTGGCTCACCGTGCCTATCTCAATCATTGAAAGCTTTCGATGGACATACATATAAGCCTTGCAGTATCATCAATAACCTATATGTTGAACTAGCGGTAAAATAGCGAATGTTGAGGTTGAGGTCATTGACAAACCCCTTGACTACAATATTTTACTTGGAAGACCGTAGGTATATGCTATGACTGTGATCATCTCTACATATTTTAGAATGATCACATTTCCAAATAAAGGTGTTATCATAATCATCAATCAACTATCCTTCTTTGCCTCTAGTTCCCAAGTAACTGGAAGCATTCCATTAGTTCACGCACCCCAAATCACACTTCAAAACATTGGTGTGGGACTCTTAAAGGATTCTACCCTCATGGGAACCTTTGCATTACCGCTGCCTACGACGTCGGCAGAAATTGCAAACATAGAGACCTGCTACATGATATCCTCCACTCCATCGGGCTTAAGCAAGATTATGGGTGATTCTGAAGTTGTTACGTGGGATGAATTTTTACCACCCAGCCCAATTGAGTTGGCATAGCAATCAATCTACATGGCCTGGGTGGCGAATCTGAAATCATCGTCGTTGGTCATTTGGTTTGATCGTTCATTAGATTTTGGTACTCCATCTGATCCCTTTTCATCCACTTTCTTGATAGATGAGAATATTGTGGAATCCATGATGCCCGAAGGAGAACCATGGGACGATCAGCATCATCGCTCCCATCTTCAGGATTACGAAGAAGATAATATTATTGAACTATATCACCCATTGAACAAAACCTTATTTTTGAAATCTTTTCCCATTAATGCAATCAAATCTTAGTGAAATTTATCAAATATTGAGGAAATAATTTCTATCGATATTTCGACCAAACCCGGTGTTGTATAAAACATTCATGTCGGTGTGTATTATTCTCCATCAAAACTCGAAATATATCACTCTCTCTTTCATGAATTCCATGATGTATTTTCTTGGTCTTATGAGGAAATGTCAGGCATAGATACTAGTATCGTTGAACACACTATTAACATGCACCCTGATGTCAAACCGGTACGTCAACGCCTTCATCCTGTTCATCCGAAGAAGGACGCTGCCATTAAAGCAGAAGTTGAATTTTTTTTGCATGCTGGTTTCATTTACCCTGTTTCACTTACTGAGTGGGTTTCCAACATTGTTCCTATTATGAAAAAACAAGGAACCATCAGAGTGTGTGTTGATTATCGGGATGTCAATCTTGCTTTTCCAAAAGACAACTATCCTACTCCCTTTATCGACCAGATTATTGACGATTGTGCTCGATCCTAAATATTTTCATTCATGGATGGATTTTCTGGCTACAATAAAATCAATATCCGCCTAGAGGACCAATACAAGACAAAATTCTTCTATCCTTGGAGCACATTCGCTTATCAGAAACTCTCATTTGGTTTAAAGAACGTTAGGGAAACTTTTCAGAGGGCAATGAATTATGTTTTCAATGACATCAAGCACCTTGTTCAACCCTATCTAGACAATTCACCCGCGCATTCACGAAACCAGACTGATCACCTGGTGCATTTGAGAGCCATCTTTCTATGCTACCGATACTATAGAATACGCCTCAATCCACAGAAATGTGAGTTTTGTGTTGGTTCTGGTCAATTTCTAGGATTCGTCGTCTCAAAAGAAGGACTTTGAATTGACACACAAAAGGTCCAGGCCATTCTTGATTTTTCTGCACCATCAAATTTGTTTTAGTTACATAAACTTCAGGGAAAGGCTAACTTCCTAAGGAGGTTCATACCCAACTACGTCGAAATGGCTATAGGATGTACTCAGCTCTTGAAAAAGGGTATTCCCTTCCATTGGGATAAGGTTGTGCAAGCTTATTTTGATGTTTTCAAGGATACACTTGTCCAGGCATCATTAAAGTATCCCCCCAATTATCAGAGTGATTATTTCTTATATATCATCGCAGCTGATACGAACATTTCTATGGTATTGGTCCAAGTAGAAGATGGGATAGAACATTTGATATATTATTTGAGTCATAATCTCAATGATACATAAGTGAATTATTCATACATCAAAAAGCTTTCCTTGGCATCCATTCAAGCTATCCAAAGATTTCTCCACTATAGATTTCTCCACTATTTCTCCACTATATCTTGTTATTTCATAGTGCAACACCATGACTTACATTTTATCACATCAATTGCTACGGGGGAAGTATTAAAAATGGATTGTCATTTTTCAAGAGTTTGATTTGAAATTCATCAAATCCAAGTCATAGGAGTATTTAGTTTTGGTTGAGATTCTTTGCGACCTTCCCTTTGATAGTATTGCTACTACATCAGAACCATCTATTCCTCATGAGTCTCTGTTTCTAATCAGATCATCTGATCATTGGTATGGGGATTTTATGGTTTATCTCCAGACCCAAACTTTTCGGCCTGATACCTCTTACTATGAACAAAAATGTATTTGATACCAAGCAAAATATTATCTAATTGTCGGCGATACACTTTATCATCGTGGTGTCGATACGATTTTAAGGAGGTGCCTCGCTCATGATGAGGCCAAAAAGGTTTTAAATGATTGTCATGATGGGGCTTGTGGTGAAAACTTGTCTGGATATGCTACCATGCAGAAGATACTCCATGCCCATTACTTTTGGCCTACCATATTTCATTACTGCATCCTCGCGGTCAGAGATTGTCATGCGTGCCAGATATTTGATTGTAAAATATGCAAACTGCCAGTGCTAATGCATCATGTTATCTCTGTGGGACCATTTTAAAAATGGGGAATTTACTTCATGTCCTATAAACCTCGTTCATCCAAGGGGCTTGGTTATATTATTGTCACAATAGACTACTTTACCAAGTGGGCCGAAGCAATGCCTACATTTAATAACAAAGGAAAAACAATTGCACTGTTTTTCTATAATAATGTCATTTCACAGTTTGGTGTTCCACAGGCTATAGTCACAGATCATGGTTCGCATTTTTGTAAGCATAGGATGAATGAATTGACTGCCAAATTAGGACTGTTGCATGATAGTTCTACTCCTTATTATCTACAATCAAATGGACAAGTTGAGGCTATTAACAAGATTCTTAAATGAATGCTTCAATGAATGATAGGAGTTCATAAACGAAATTGGCATTTTATCCTGTACTCGGCTTTGTGGGCGTACCAAACCTCGATGAGAAACACAACCAGATTTACCCCCTTTCAATTGGTGTATGGTCTATATTATATCTTGCCTATCGAATGTGAAATACTGTCGTTAAAACTCGCAATTGACTTGTTAATTGACACCTCTGCTGAAGAAGCACGTCTTTTTAACCTCATCCATATTCATGAAACGTATCGTGAAGCTACATTGGCTAACGAAGTGCATAAGAGATGTATAAAGGCGCAATACGACAAGCATGTCCAGCCTCACATCTTATCAGAGGGTGAACTAGTCTTTCTTTATGATCAGGAAGCTGATGTAATAGGTACAAGGAAATTTGAGCCGTTATGGCATGGCCCCTATATTGTCAAAATATTTCTTGCTAAGGGTGCCTACGAGCTGGTCGATTATGATGGAATTCCATTAGTGCAACCCCAAAATGGGTTGTATCTTAAACGTTACTATGCTTAAACATGAGCGTACTAAACTATTGTAATATATTGTATATATGTTGTTGATTTTCATTTACTGTATTAGTTTGTTTTTCTAGGGTTTTCTTGAAGTTAGTAATCTGCTTTACATTTTCGCAGATGTCTGAATCTTTGGAACCATTCGTTGGGTATGCTGATGGTGCTATTCATAGTACGCAGAATATATCATCTGCAGCATGGGCCATTTTCGCTCTGAACGACGAGTTAGTGAGTTTTCAAGGGATTTGTATCGGTCGATCTACAAACAATATTGTTGAGTATAGCACGTTGATCGAACTTCTCTATGATGCCATTTCATTTCGTATTAACTGTATCATCATTAGGTTAGACTCACAACTTGTGGTACTACAGCTTACTATTGTTTACACTGTCATAGATCCAACACTGCATCCTATGTTCCTAAGAGTTCAACTTTTGGAAAGACATTTTGATTTCATTCAATATCAACACATTTCTAGAAACTTGAACACATTAACTGATTCCTTAGAAAATTATGTTATAAATAGACATTTGCAACACATGTAAAGACATATTCACATAATAAATAGGATTGCGCAATAAACATAGGAAAACACTGAAAACAAATAAATATGTAGTTATAGGTTTTTACAAAAAAATTTCCCAAGACACATTGGTCATCTGACCTCAAAATGTATGCAAAATGAATAGGATTGCACAATAAACAAAGGAAAACACTGAAAAAAAATAAATATATAGTTATAGGTTTTTACAAAATTTGTGCCCAAGACACGTTGATCATCTAACCTCAAAATGTATGCAAAATGTCAAAAGTAAACTAGTGGTGCTCATGATAACATGTTATTGATCTAGCTATCCTATGCAATAACTGCATCCAACGATTTGGAACACCAATAGTATGATGTTTTAGTCTCATGGGTAACTCTTTGATCTAGAAATCCGGAATCCTAAACGTTAACCCTTGTATCTGTTGTTGTAGCTTAGCAAGAGTCTTAGCCATATTTAAATCCTGAAGGATTGCTCTCCCGACAACCCTCTCTTATGTCTCATCCGCTCCCTACTCTGGCTGTCCCACTGGTCAAACTCGACCTACATCAGCATACATCAAAACTTTAATTTAGTCTTGGGAAAACATCAAAACACAAAAACATGTATAAACCTTAGAAAAATCAAAAAACATGGTCAAAACATTCTTAACAATTGCACCCCATTGAGCGCCTTCTGGTAAAGCCAAATCTGGATCTCCTCGGAAGTCAACGCCTACATATGCATAATCATTGATGGTGACCATCTGTCGCCTAAACTAGACAAAGAATGTAGTCAAGAACACGATGGTCAATTGACCAACATGTATAGCCATTAGTTCTACCCATATTTTATCCTTGGATCTCTAGGGTTAGATATACCTAGCGTCACATGTTGAGGCTGCATCAATGGAATCCGCTCTAAGGAAAAATAAATGAGGATTGAACCATAGTTGAAAATTTTCTTCCTTCCTCCCTTTTCCTTGCTCAGCTATTCTTTCATCTGAGAGAGTACAACTTCAGCCCAGTTGAAAAATGTTGGTTCCAAGCACTCTAGTGCATACTGCATGTAAGATATGTTTGCTACGTGTAGTGTAGTGTTACCATCAAGCTTTTTGATCATGAATAAGATGGTTCTCAATGGAAAGTCATGAACATCGCACATGTTTATTTTCCCATCCTTACTAGGTTGTGCCCCTAGATTGCAATACTACAATATATAATATCTCACCGTCTCTCCTCTGAGAGCAGACCCTAAAAGAGAAATGGGAAAACCTCTCCTCGATAATCCTGTGAGAAAATAGATATCCTCCACTAATATTGAGACCAATTTTCCCAATGTGAAATGACTCTAGTGTTGTATCCCATGAACGAACAAGGAACTCCAATAGTTCCATATGTTGCCTCATACCCGATATTTTGAAGTACTTTAGCAACCCATAGTCTCTGAGGGCTCTTACAGTACCTAGATCATTTAGGGCAGTCATGTTTTTTTCCTCATGTTCTCTTTCCCTCCATGTAATATTCATTTTCGTTTGATGAATCCATGAAAAAAAATCATAAGCCTCATAAGGATTCATTTCATGCAAAAACTAGGCAAAATTTGGGCACATTGCAAAGAAAAAAAATGGGAATTGCGCCCAACGCACCCTAGGTCAAGAGAAAGTGCGTTGCAAGTGCACTTGGCCTTCAATTCTAGTTCGCTATAATGCACCTTTCGACATTCAAGGGTGTTTTTCCCTATGTGCAAAATAAATTTACCCTAAGGGGCCCAAATCCCTAAAAAATTGCAATAAAATGAAACATAAATTCTAAGGAAGGAAAGAGAAGGTTCATAGCTCTAACTTGGATCAAACGGCGAGGAAAATTGTCCATAGAATTTGTCGCAGTAAACTGCCAAAGTTCAGGGGAGAAAATTGGTTCAGAGCTCCAAAATCCAAATGGTAACTTTCAAATGGTAAAAGTTAATGGTAAAACTCTTTTAATTAGTCATTTGATTATTTTCAAATCATATTTATTACTGTGACTATGGTTTTTATTCATTTTTTTCTGTGAAACAGGTATTTTTAATCCATTTGATGTTGTTTTGAGCAAGTTTACAGCTGACATAGCAGATTAGTTGTGCACACTTATTCAAGAATTATTTGAACACAAAGCATAATTTTATCCATATTTTTCGAGCTTTGATACAAATGAAAAAGTACTTGAAGCGCACTTTTATCTTTTTTTGAGCTTCGATAACAACGAAAAAGGAACCCATGGAGTCTTCCTTTAGCTCTTTTTAGACTCTGATAATGTGAAAATATTGTCAAACACTTTTCTTTTCAAGCTCATAAAAGTAAATGAAATGACATCTACTCAGTATAATTTTAACCCTTTTCCCAACTGAGATAGATTATTTACGAAAAAGGAAAAACTTAGTCAAACATGGCTAGGAGGTTCTCTCAGATATTATTTTACAATTTTTCGGATACAAGAGACAAATTTACAAAAAAGGACTCATAGAGTTTTCTTTTATCCTTTTTTTCAAACTCTCTAAATATGACAAAGGACCGGTCTATCACTTTTGTTAGGCTCATTAAAACATAAAATAGCGACGAGCTTGTCGATCATGGAAAGAATCGAGTTTCCTTTATCACTAGACTCGTTAAATTATTAAATAGCAATGAATATTCGCCCGAAGGGTTGAATTATAGATCAAGCATATGTTATCCTCATCAAGCTTGTTAAAAAATAAATAGGTATTGGTCGACAAATGACAGGGGAAAATTTGGGAAAGTGAACAGAACACTTTTACGGTAGCAGTTCGCTCTCGAACATGACACTTTCACTCCATCATTGTAACTTTTGGGTTGGGTAAATCTTCTTAATGGTTAATTCATACCTATGGTTCATCATACCTTCACTTTGATTTTGGGTCAACGCTACCAACTCATCTCAATGCCGCCGATATGTTCAAGAGAAGTCATCCAATGAATACTCATTCTTCTGTAATACTCATAAACCGTCATTTTCATGACAATCATCCCTGAACATTGCTATATCAAGTCACATTTTTTCTCTGAAATCAGTAACTCCCATTTCGCGATAAAGTAGCTTCTTGTCGACATCAGCTCATCAACCAGGAAGTTTACTTAGAAACATCATCTTCCAGTACCATGAGGCTTGTTACAACATTGATAAGATCCTCACTTCGGGACCTTTGACTGAAATATTTTGTTTGGCGTTCGACATAAAATCATCTATTCACGCCTTAGAAACTATACTACAGTACCTTGAGAGCCATTAGCATCAATGGTGGTTCTCTCGCGTTTGTTAACAACTCACATCATTGGTTGGTAATCAAACGATGTCTTACCGTGTTTGACTACAAATCATATATTTGCATGGCTAGACATGTACCCGAACAATCGAGTGAAAGAGATAAGAAGACCTAGGATCTAGTTTCATCCATCTGGGCTGCAATTTCAGGATTGTGTACACATCATTTGTACGGTGACCTTATATACAAATCATCATCCGAACATGGGCCTATATCTATAGGCATGTCGGTATTTGGCAACATTCCAATGTAGATGACTTTCTAAACTATGTACATGTTGTTATATAGTGTATGTGCTAAGCATGGGAATTTCTCCCTCAGTAATTCGTGATTAAGATGAAAATATCATGATGAAATGTATTGTAAGATTGATGCAGGTCGCCACTCCGCTTCAATTCTAGCTCATCACATTGTAAAGCATCTCATTCAAATATTATTATTATTATTATGACTTCATACTTTAGGGGGCAGCTATTATAGGTCAATTTGGGCATCATCCCCCATGACCTGATCAAATTGGACATCATCCCCAGGACCAATGAAATAGGGTCTACCATCCCCTTATATTTCAGTTGCTATATGCCCTAAGAGAAGAAAAATTCATTGATGGCTTCTATTGTGAGATTTTCAAGGTTTGAAGTATATGTTATATCACCTACTGACTCACCAATGCAACCTCTAAAGGAACTAATTGCGTTGCATATGCAGCATCCTCCATTCAAGGGTGCACTACAATGCATTTCCCGACATTCAAGAGTGTGTTGGTCACCTGGGAGCGGAATTCTCATTGTTTCGAAAATTTCCACATGGCCAGCGTCTTCTAGAAGAGTCCATATGTGTCAAACTTCGAATCCAAGTGTCCATCTAACACCTCTGAACTTGGAAACATGTCTTGCCTATTATTAGAAAGTCAGTCATTCAGAAAATACCATCAGTTTCCCTATAAATTGAGTACAGATCCTAGTGTTAGGGAAGGAAGAATTTTAGCAAAGAAATGTTGTTGGATTCTCATTTGAGAGAGTGAAAGTACTGATATGCTGCTAGTGTGACATTCGATGTGATGAGGCTGGGATGAAGCTGGAGTTGGTGGCAAAAAATTGATCATTGGTTGTAACCTCCCCCTTCTATTATTTAATAAATATCGATGTTCATTTTCCCATATATATGTCTCTATATGTCTTTATTTCTTATGCAATGGATTTTTGAATGATATATATATTTCACATCTAATCGATTTTATTGAGTAAGATAGGTAGATATATGTATATGCATGTTGTTTGATGTTCTTTTTTTGTGTTTGCAGGAATCAATTTGGCGATATAAGTTGGATTAAGAGTGACAAAAACAATGATAGAAGGAGAAGAAGAAGCGCTTGGATCACAATTAGGTTATTTCATCATTCTGTGTATCTGCTTATTTTAGAGAAAGTGATAGTAAATTCTTTCCTCTGTTGTTCTAAGTGCCTAGCACCACACTTAGGGAATTTTATTTATCCGTAGATCATAATTCTACATAACATATATTGATCAGGAGATCATTTCCAAGTTATGCAAATTTCTCAAAAATGAAAGTGTTCAAAATCACTTGCAATATAAAGGATCGGAAAGGTCTCTTAGTTGCGATTCTAGCACCATGAACGGTTCGCAAAATGGAGGCCTTATGCGAAAGTTATTCAGGTTTGAAGTCTCTAGTAACCTCCAAAATTCAGTTGACCAAGTTTGACTTTTAAACATTCAAAAAATTTTAAAAAGAATATTCCAAGGAATATTCTATGAATATTCCCCAAAATATTCCATCTGGGTGAATGATTTTCGGACAAGTGGCATCTCTTATTTGATGGCCTTTTGACTTTGGCGTTTTGTGGCCAATCATAGGTTACTGCGTGGCAGGCCTGGAGGCCACCACATGGCCCCCAATTCGATGGAAATGGCATATTAAAAATATTTTCAATTCATAGGATTTGACCCCAGTTCAACTGGCTACCAGTCCACAGGCCCGACCGAGCGGGCTGCACATTGTTTCTTATAAGCTATAGTCTGGGCATTGTATTTAAACCTTACAATTGCATTGGGCGGAAAAAAAAATAGTGCTAGCCCCATCCATATGATCTAGCGCTGAAAAATTTGGCCTTAAAGGCCTTAACCACAGGCACCCAATGGTTAGTAAAACCATCACATGTGGCCAACCACATAAAATTTAAATGTAACAGGTTTCTAAACTATGGTTTTGAAGGGCAGACAGTTGAGCGGTTAACGGTCAGCGGAATATCTGCATGTGAATGCGCCCTTAAAAATTTAATGCTAGCCTTATCCGTTACCTCCAATTCTGGAGTAGCTTCCAACATTTTTGGCGAGTTTACTATTTTTGGAGCATTATCTAGCAGTCATCCCACATTTAGTGGGGTTTTGGGGGAACATTGGGAATTTTTCTTGCAGAAGCCATAACTTCCTCATTATTGAACCAAATTGGATGAGATTTTAGTCAATTTTGGGTCTCTTTGACCTTATGAACAGTTTGGAATAGTTTTTAGGTCAAAAAGAGGTGATATTCAACACTTTTTTCCTCGAGGAAGATGAAGGAGACATAAGGGCCATCATGGACAAGGCACTGTTTTGGGCTATATTTCACTATTTAGTGTGAAATAAAAGACATTTCCAGCTATTTTCTATCTTCTGAACCTAATGGAAGAGGTTTCAGAAAATTTTCAGAACTTCTAGAGCTCGAAAAGCTGAAGGGGAGTTCAAAGAGCCATCAGGGCCATCATGGAGAAGGCACTGTATTTGGTAATATTTCATTGTTTAGTGTAAATGGAAAGGCATTTTTAGCTATTTCATATCTTCTAAAACTGCATTTACAGTTATTTTTTCCTATTGAGGAATATTTACACTTTTATTTACATTTTGGAGCAATTTAATACAAGAGGGACATGCCATTTTGGAGGCATGGACCAGCAGACGTAGCCCATGAGGGGTGAACTGCTCAAAAAATAGCTGAGTAATGTGTTTGTGAGTTTATTTTCTATTTATTGCTGTTGTACAATGTTAAACAGTAAAATTATTTAATCAATCCTCACACAGAAACATGAATAACAAAGTCTGAAAGATTTGTTTAACCTGCAACTTAAAGGAGAACCATTTGCACACAAAATTATATCTGTTTGGATACATTGCATAGTGTAACAAATACAATCCAATTACAGATTAGGTTGGTATTAGAGCTGGTGCTTTTGAACATTAGGAGAGCTAGTGTTTCTCTCAGTATTGTTCTTGTGCAAAATGATTTGTTTAAGAGCCATTTTGGGGTAGCATTTGTTGTAGGTTTCTCAAGCTTGAAAGGTGTTTAAAGAGTGTAAAAGATTGACTATTTTACTATTTGTAAACGTATTGTTGTTTGAGTTTGCTTGATTTTTTGGGATAGCTACTGATTAGCTAAGTCTTGGAGAAAAAAAAAAGGGAAGAAAGAGTTGAAGGCTTCTTCCTTACCCCAAAGTACCTTAAGGTCACCATTGGAAAACAAACCCTCTTGACGAATGTTTTGTTAAGAAAATTTTGGAGTTTGTTTGTTGTTTGGCTGCTTGAATAAGAGTTTGTCTTTACAACCATTTGGTTAAAAAATCTTGTCCTTTGTTTTGAAAAGCTTTGAGAACTTTTTCAAAGTTAATTTGTTCATTGACATCATAATGAAAACTTCTACAAGTGAAGTTTCCTCCTTCACAAGATTCTTTGATGATGATATGAAGCGTGACTTTATTATATTGAAGGACATGGTACAGATTTTGTTTGAGGATAAAAGAGAAAGTACTAAACTTCATGAACAGTTGTTTGCCATGAAGGAAGAAATTCTTCAAAAATTGCATGATATGGAGAGGCAGCTCCATCAAGCCCAAGAGGCTTTGACCAAGAAAATGCATGAGGAAAAGGTAATCCATTCTAACTTGTCTTCATTTTCCTCATTAGAAAGATGTGTTGGTTCTTTCAAAAAACATACAAGGGGAATAGGGTCCAAATTAATGATTAAAATGGGCTATGAAGGCAATGGATTAGGTAAGCATGCACAAAGCATGGTTGAACATGTTCTTGTTGAGGAACGACCCAAGAATCTTGGTCTTGGTTATGTGCAATTTAATGGAGAAGACCCCAAAACCATGAAAGCATGTGATGCTACTTTAAAGAGAACCTTTATTCCAAGTTCTAAGATGCAAATATGTCAAATTTGTTTCAAAGATGATTTCCATTGCTTTAAGCCTTTGTTGTAGCAAAAATATGGTAGACATGCAGCTTATGGCATGCATGCAAGTTCAAACAGTTTTCAAGACAAAAATGGTGATGTTAGTCTGCAAATGAAAGTTGTAGCCTCTACTAGTTCATCTTCTCATGAAGACAAAAATGATGAATATTCAAAGCAGCACAAGAGGTATAAATCTTTTCATGATCAATTGGATTGTGTTTCTGCAAAGCATGATAATTTTACATGCTTAAATGGAAGAAAGATTTGTTGTACATATTGTGGTGGATTTAAACAAGTTGTTTTGAGATGCTAGATTTGGAAGAAAGCATACAGGAAGTAGATGAGGAAAAGATAACTTTCAAAGAAGGTGCATGAGTTTTTAACATATTGTCAAAAGAAGGGACATGATGTCTCTCATTGTTGGACTTTGCATCCAACTAGTTGTCCAAAGCACATGAAGCAAGAGGACAGAAAGATTGGCACAAGTGGAACTGTGGATTCCATTATTGATTTGAAAATGGAAGATTCACATGAGGAAGAGTTGCAATAGCAAAAGTCACCTTGGAAGTGGCTTGGTAAGAAATGGATGGACTTCTTAGTATAATAAGACATAATCATTTTGTACATATGAAATTTTTTGTTGTATGCATCTATTTTACACTGTAATCTCTCATTTTTTTGGGCCACCTTGGATCATTGATCAAGGAAGCGATGTATAGTTTCCTTCTGCAAATTTCTCGCTAGAAATTTTCTGAGTGAAGTGCAAGAAAGACAGCTCTTGACAGGAGGACAAGCATCCAGGAAGGGAAGTGTGAATTTCTTTCTAGTTATGGTTCAAAGTCACTAGCCATGCAGGGCAAGTGTTTGGAGGCTGAATAGAAGAGGGTGTTGTACTCTTATTCACTGTATAGATCATTTTTAGTATTCCAGAGAGCTTTTGGGGTCCAAAAGCTTCTCATTTGGGAGGTGTGATCAAGAGATCATTTCCAAGTTATGCAATTTGATAAAAAATGGAAGTGTTCAAAATCACTTGCAATATAAACGAAGGAAAAGCTCTCATTGATGTGATTATGGCACCATAAACAGTTCACAAAATAGAGGTCGCATGCGAAAGTTATTCAGGTTTGAAGTCTCCAGTAACCTCCAAAATTCAGTTGACCAAATTTGACTTTCAAACATTGGAAAAATTAAAAAAATAATATTCCAAGGGATATTCTAGGAATATTTCTCAAAATATTCCCCAAAATATTCCATCTGGGCGAATGATTTTCGGACAAGTGGCATCTCCTTATTTGATGGTGGTTTGACTTTGGAGTTTTGTGGCCAATCATGGGCTGCCATGTGGAAGGCCTGAAGGCCGCCACATGGCCCCAAGTTCGATGGAAATGGAATATTAAAAATATTTGCAATTCATAGGATTCAATTCCGGGTCGACTGGCTACCAGCCCACAGGCCCGACCGAGCGGGCTGCACATTGTTTATTATAAGCTATAGTCTGCACATTGTATTTAAACTTTACAATTGCATTGGGAAGAAAAAGAAATAGGGCTAGCCCCATCCATATGATCTGGCGCTAAAAAATTTGGCCCTAAAGGCCTTAACCATGGGTGCGCAAGGGTTAGTAAAACCATCACATGTGGCCAACGACATAAAATTTAAATGTAACAGGTTTCTAAACTACGATTTTGAAGGGAGGACAGTTGAACAGTTAATAGTGGGCGAAATATCCGCATGTGAATGTGCCCTTAAACATTTAATGATAGCCTTATCCATTACCGCCAATTCTGGAGCAGCTTCCGACATTTTTGGTGGGTTTACTATTTTTGGAGCGTTATCTAGCAGTTATCCCACATTTAGTGGGGTTTTGGGGGAACATTGGGCATTTTTCTTGCAGAAGTCATAACCTCCTCATTATTGAACCAAATTGGATGAAAGTTTGGTCAATTTTTGGTCTCTTCAACCTTATGAACAGTTTATAATAGGTTTTAGGTCGAACAGAGATGATCTTCAGCAATTTTTTCCTCAAGGAAGATGAATAAGCCATTAGGGCCATCATGGACAAGGCACTGTTTTGGGATATATTTCACTGTTTAGTGTAAAAGTCATTTCCAGATATTTTCTATCTGTTTGAACCTAATGGAAAAGGTTTCATAACATTTTGAGAATTTCTAGAGCTCAAAAAGTTGAAGGGGAGTTGAAAAAGCCATTAGGGTCATCATGGAGAAGGCACTGTATTTGGTAATATTTCACTGTTTAGTGTAAATGGAAATGAATTTTTAGCTATTTCATATCTTCTGAAACTATATTTACAGTTAGTTTTTCCTATTGAGGCATATTTACACTTTTATTTTCATTTTGAAACAATTTAATATGAGAGGGACATGCCATTTGGGAGGCATGGACCAGTAGACGTAGCCCAGGAGGGGTGAACTTCTCAACAAATAGTTGAGTAATGTGTTTGGGAGTTTATTTTCTTTTTATTTTTGTTGTAGAATGTTAAACATTAAAATTTTTTAATCAATCCTCACACAGAAACATGAATAACAAATCCTGAAAGATTTGTTTAACCTACAACTTAAAGGAGAACCATTTTCACACAAAATTATATATGTTTGGATACTTTGCATAGCGTAAAAAATAAAATCCAATTACAGATCATATACACCTAACTTAAATAAGACCTCTAAATAGAGAAGATAATCAGGCTCCACACCCAACAATCTCCCACTTGGAGACTGATTATAACAACTCCATCGTTGTTTCACTTGCTAGAAGATGCTTCCACTTTGGACCTGGATTTTTTTTCATATTCAACATCATATTTGAAGACCAATTGAAACTGAGAAGAATCTCAGTTATCCCTGGTTACAACTTTTGTTAACACATCTACAGGATTCTGGCTAGTGTGTATATTTTTCAACTTCAATTGTCCATCTTCCAACACTGACTGTATGAAATGGTACTTGAGCTATATATGTTTAGTCTTAGAATGAAATGCTTAGTTCTTTGTAAGATGAATGGAACTATAGATTTCACTGTATAACTTTTCCATCTCCTTCTTCTTCCCCAATTCATCCATAAAACTTTGTAACCAAATCATTTCTTTACTAGGATCTGTAGCAGAAACATACTCTACTTCCATTGTTGAAAGCATAAAAATATTTTGCAATTTTTAAACCCAACTGACAGTTATTCCTCCTACAATGAACACATACCTTGTGTTTCTCCTCTTTTTATCTCTATCACCTACCATATTTGCATCAACATATCCCTGTAAAGAAATTTTTAAACCACCAAATCATAATGCTTTATTTGTGGTACCTCTCAAATAACTAAGAATCCAATTCACTGCCACCCAATTCTCTTTTCTTGAACTGTTCATATACCTACTTACAACTCCCACTGCATGTGAAATATTAGGCCTTGTGCATAACATTACATACATTAAGTTTCCAATTGATCGTGTATGGAACTTTACACATATAATACATCTCCTCTTGATTCTTGGGACACATCTCCTTACTTAGTTTGAAATGGGTAGCCAAAGGCATATTAACTAGTTTTGCATTTCTCATATTAAATCTTTCGAGCACCTTTTCTATGTACTCACTTTGAGACAATATTAATTTGTGATTTTCCATTTCTCTAGTTATCTCATACTAAGTATTTGTTTTGTAGTTCCCAAATCTGTTGGGTTTCTGTTATATTCTTTCCATGACTAATCATGTGTAGGGGGGCGATATCCCCCCTTGTACGTTGCGTTGGGCGCAATGTATTGGGGGGTGGTAGCCCCCCCTGTCAGGGTCTGGGGAAACGCCCCAGAATTTTTTTTTGGTCCTTTTTTTCCGGTGGGCATACCCGCCCATGGTTTTGTGCATGGGTTTGCACATGGTTTTGGGGCATGATGGTTTTCAACCCCTGGTATTTTGTAGATCTGGTCAAGGGAGCAACGATTATGTTCTAATCCAGGGTTAATGGATTGAGGTTTATGTATGCTTCGGTATGTATATATATGTGTTGTAACACTAAAAGGAATATAATGAAAAATCAAGCTGGTCGTCCCGATTTTGGATCCAGGGAAAAATCTCTTGTTTATCTGTTTTATGTTTTATGCTCTTGCTACTATTTATTTTCTGTATTTAAGATTCATTTGCAGATAATTTCTGTACAGGGTTAAAACCTACATTTGGTATCAGAGAAGTTTTGGCTTCAAGGGGATGCCTTTGCTGCTGAGGGATTTTTTGCTCGGGCTTGAGGTAGACATTGTTCAGTGGGAGATCTGTGAGATTGATTCTTGCGATGAAAGAAGATGGCAAGTGGCGAGAATATAGAGATCGATAAATTTAATGGTCATAGTTTTGAGTTGTGGAAGCTCAAGATGGAGGATCTGTTGGTGGATAAAGATCAGTGGATCGTGGTAGATCCAAGTACTAAACCAACGGCAATGTCAGATGAAGACTGGAATAAACTCGATTGGAAGGCAAAGAGCACAATACGGTTGTGTGTCTCAGATTCATTATTGTTGAATGTATCTGGGGAAGCTACGACGAAGTCCTTGTGGGACAAGCTAGGGACTTTGTACCAATCTAAATCTCTGGTGAATAAATTGTTCTTGCGGAAAAAGCTGTATAACCTGAGGATGAAGAATGGAGACTCGATGACAGAGCATCTGAACGCCTTCAATACTGTGGTAACTCAGCTATCATTTGTTGATATTAAAATCTCAGATGAAGATAAGTGCAACAGTTTGTTGTGTTATCTACCAGACTCATGGGACAGTCTGGTTATTGCAATAGGTAGCAATACAACTACCTTGAATTTTGATGATATTGTCTCAGTATTGCTGTCGGAGGAAATGAGACGGAGAAATATGGAGGGTCAGAATGGAGATGCCTTGTCTATACGAGGAAGGTCCCAAAATAGAAACAAAAAAAAGGTTTCGAGTGGGAGATCTAAATCTCCTGGAACGTTTGTAAAGATGTGTTGGAAATGCGGAAAGGAAGGGCACTACAAAAAGGATTGCAGAACTAAGGCTCTTGAGAAAGGAAAGGGATCTAATGATGCTCCTTCTGCAGCAGAAAAAACCACCTCGAATGAAGGTGGGGATGTGTATTTGGATTCTTCTTCAAATACACATGTAGATCATGAGTCATGGTTGATTGACTCGGGTACATATTTTCACTGCACTCCCCATAGGGAGTGGTTGTGTGAGTATGAGAAATATGATGGCGATGATGTCTTCCTAGGGGATGATAGGAAGGCTAGAATCGTCGGACGTAGAAAATTCAAGCTGAAGCTGCAAGGTGGAAGGATTAGAACACTTCCTAGTGTTCTGCACATTCCTACATTGGCCAAAAATCTAATTTCTATAAGAAATATGGATGATGTAGGTGTAAAAACAGTGTTCGAGAAAGATACATGTAAGATGGTTCAGAAAGCACTGGTATTAATGTGGGGATTTCATATTAGAACTCTATACAAGCTTCAGGGCAGCATTGTTATTGTTGGGTGCAATAGTTCTGTGGTTCCCAAAAGTGGAGCGGAAAGCCTAGCGGTCTCTGGAGAAAAGACCATGCTATGGCATCAAAGACTTGGACATATTAGAGAGAAGGACCTTCGGATACTGCATGGAAATGGTATGGTAGAAGGTATGTCTAAGGATATGTTAACCAAGTTGAATAATAAATCTAAAAGCTGCATATTTATTGGGTATAAGGATGGTTTAAAGGGTTACAAGCTTTGGAACTCGGAAACAAGGAAGGTTGTGTACAACCGAGATATGGTGTTTAGAGAGGTGAAAGATATAGTTAAACATGAATTCCTACTAAAGGAACCTGAGAAGATAGAGCTTTTGCTAAAGGAGGATGAATCAAACTCTACAACAGAAGAATATTCAGAAGAGGAAGAGCCACAAACTCCAGCTATGAGAAGATCAATTCGGGAAAGAAGACAACCAGAAAGGTATAGCCCATCTGCTTTCTGTTCAAATTTTGCTTTAACTATAACTGATGATGATCCCAAAACCGTTAGGGAGGTAGTAGATTCAGAGGATAGAAAACTCTGGAAGAAGGACATGGTTTATGAAATGGCATCCTTGCATAAAAATGAGGCATGTGATCTGGTGGAGTGCCGGCTGGAAGGAAGCCCATCGGGAGAAAATGGGTGTTTAAGAAGAAGATGAATGTAGAAGGCAAGGTGGAGAAATACAAAGCTCGGTTGGTAGCAAAAGGTTATTCCTAGGTGCCGAGAATTGATTTTGGTGATATTTTTTCTCCTGTTGCCAAAGTTACTTCTATTAGATTACTTTTATCTATTGTTGCTGCATTTTATTTTAATGTAGAACAGATAGATGTGAAGACAACATTTATTCACGGGGAGCTGGAAGAGGAGATCTACATGAAACAACCTAAAGGCTTTATGGTGAACGGGATGAAAGAGCTGGTATGCAGGTTAAAGAAGTCTCTTTATGGTTTAAAACAGTCACCAAGGATATGGTATCAGAAATTTGATACCTATATACGGGGACTTGGCTTCACCAGAAGCAAGGAGGATCATTGTGTTTATTTTAAATTAATTGGTGACCGTGTTATTTATTTGGTCTTGTATGTAGATGATATGTTGTTGATTGGAAATGACAAAGAAATTATCCAAGATTTGAAGACCTAACTGTTCTCCAAATTTGACATGAAAGATCTTGGTGATGTAAACTATATTTTGGGCATGGAAATTAAGAGAGATCGGGCAAAGAAGAAGCTCTAGTTAAACCAAAGGAAGTATGTCGAGACTATTTTGCAGAAGTTCAATATGCAGGACATTAAACTGGTGAATGTTTTGATTCATGTAGGTACAAAGTTATCTGTTGAACAGTGTCCCAAGACACAAGAAGAAGAGGAGGATATGTCCCGTGTTCCTTATGCAAGTGCAGTGGGTAGCCTGATGTATGCAATGGTTTGTACTAGACCAGACATTTCACATGCAGTTGGAGTATTGAGCAGGTTTATGTAAAACCCAGGGAATGAGCATTGGACAGCAATGAAGCGGGTTTTCAAATATTTGTGTGGCACTAGTGATTATGGTTTGTGCTACCAGGGAAGACCAGGATTGGAAAGAGTGTTGGAAATTTGTGGTTTTGTTGATGTAGACTGGGTTGGAGATCTGGACCAAAGAATATCTACAAGTGGGTATGTGTTTAGCCTATTTGGAGGTGCAGTTAGTTGGATGAGTAAAAGACAGTCTATAGTGGCTCTTTCAACTATAGAGGAAGAATACATGGCAGCCACTCATGAAAGCAAGGAAGCAGTTTGGTTGCAGAGATTGTGTTCAAGTATGGGGTTGGTGCAGCAAGATATAAGGATAAACTATGATAGTCAAAGTGCAATTTTCTTGGCTAAGAACCCTTCTTATCATTCAAAGACAAAACACATTAATGTTCAATATCACTTTGTGAGATATATGGCTGAGGCTAAAAAGGTGTTGTTGGTAAAGGTGGACACTTTGAATAATGTTGCAGATGCATTGACAAATTCTGTGAGCACTTAGAAGTTCTCTTGGTGTAGAGAAACAATGGGTGTTACAAAGCTGGGCTAATGACTCAACTCTCCTGTGGCCCCCTGTGGAAAGAAAACAACAAGTGGGAGAATGTTGGGTTTGTGTTATATTATTTCCACGACTAATCATGTGCGGGGGGCTAACAGGGGGGCGATAGCCCACCTTCTATGTTGCGTTGGGCACAACGTATGGGGGGGTCAGAAAGGGGGCGGTAGCCCCTCTTGTCGGGGTTCGGGGTAGCACCCCGGAAAAAAATTTTGGTACTTATTTTCCGGTGGACGGACCCGCCCATGGTTTTGACATGGGTTTGCACATGGTTTTGGGGCATGATGGTTTTCGGCCCCTGGTATTTTTTTAGATATGGTCAAGGGAACTACGATTATGTTCTAATCCAGGGTTAATGGATTGGGGTTTATGTATACTTCAGCATGTATATATATGTGTTGTAACACTAAAAGGAATATAATGAAAAATCAAGCTGGTCATCCCGATTTGGGATCCAGGGGAAAATATCTGTGTTTATCTGTTTTATATTTTATGCTTTCACTACTGTTTATTTTTTGTATTTAAGATTCATTTGCATATAATTTCTATACAGGGTTAAAACTTACAAAATCCTTCATTGCAAATGAATTTTCCAATTTTCTTTTGAGAACATTTATTTTCTGCATGTTAGAGCCTACAACAAGCATGTCATCTACATACAATAGAAATATAATATAGCTACCATCATTTTGATTTTTAAGATAAACACAATGGTGAGAGTGACATCAAGTATAACCTTGTGCATACATAAACCTATCAAATTTTAGATACCACTGCCTTGGAGCTTGTTTTAAACCATACAAGCTCTTCTTCAATTTTCACATTAATTTATCCTTCCCTTTGACCTCATACCCTTGTGGCTATTACATATATATTTCTTCCTCCAAATCCCCATGGAGAAATACTATCTTTACATCTAACTGCTCAATATCCAAATTGTCTGTTGCCACTAGACTTAAAATGGTTTTGATTGAATTCATTTTAACAACAAGAGAAAAAATTTCATCAAAGTCTATACCTTTATTTTTTGAAAACCCCTCAGACCACAAGTCTAGCCTTATACCTTTGTTTTCCTCCATCTTCTTCCTTCAACCTATAAACCAATTTATTTTGCAAATTTTTTTACCTGCAGGCAACTTGATTAAGTCCCAAGTCTGGTTATGCATCAAGGAGTCCATCTCTTCTTTGATGGCTTGCACCCACTTCTTTTTAGTTTCTACTTGCATTGCTTCTTCATATCTTTCTCGTTCACCATAATCAATCAACAATACATAACATAATGACGGGGAGTATCGTTCAAGGGATCTACATATCCTGGTAGGTCTTCTAACACCACTTTTAGATGTTTGAGGTGTTTGTTGTTGTTGTTGTGGTGGTGGTTGATCATTATAATTTTCAGGAACCTTTACTTTTTTCTATGATTTCATCAAGCACAGTGTATTCTTTGTTTTCCTTTTCTTGTTTCTTTTCCTGGCTTTGATTCTTATACATGACCTTTTCATTGAATATTACATCTCTGCTCCTAACGATTTTGTGATTTCCATAATCATATAAGAAACAACCAAAATTATTAATACCATATCCAATAAAGGTATATTTCTTTGATTTTTCCTCAAGGTTTTTTCTATTTTCTTTATTTATGTGGACAAAAGCTTCACAACTGGAAGTCTTTAAAAATGAGTAGTTCACCTTTTTACCTGTCCATGCCTCCTCTAGAATACCACCACCCAAGGAACTTGAAGGCCCTTTGTTTATTAGATAAATAGCAATATCTATAACAACTACCCAAAATTGCAAGGGAAATCCTGCATGAAATCTCATGCACCTTACACGCTCCATGATTGTCTTGTTTATCCTTTTTGACACACCATTTTCCTGTGGTGTTCCTAAAACTGTCTTATCTCTGTGAATTCCATGTTTTAAACAATAGTTATAAAACTCTTTGTTGTATTATTCATCTCCTTTGTCTGATCTGATATACTTCAACTTCTTTCTTGTCTCATTCTCAACCAAAGCTTTCCATTTCTTGAAAGTATCAAATACATCCGATTTATTTCAAATACAATAAATCCAGGTTTTCCTAGTTGCATCATCAATAAAAGTAACATAATAATAGTGAGATCCAGTAAGGGATGATTCTTGAGCAGATCTCCATACATATGTATGCACAAGTTCTAATTTTTCTCTCTTATTTTCCTTCCCAAATCTGATATATCTTACTCTTCTGCTTTCCATAAACACAATTCTCATATAAATCTAGATCAACATGCTTCAAACCTAGCAACAAATTTATTGAGTGAAGAATTTGCATCCCCTTCTCACTCATGTGTGTGAGATTTTAATGTCACAATGTCGTATCTACTCTTATGGAGGTTAAAGAATTAACATAATTATAAATACCATTTCATAAAAACAACGTACCAACCTTTTCTCATCTTGCTATTACGAGGGCTCCTTTAGAGACCTTCTAGGTTTTGTTTGTGAATGTAGTTACACAACCTTCACCACCTAAATACTCTATTGAAATTATATTTTTCTTCATATCTGAAACATGCCTTACCTCCTTCAATAGAAATTGGTTTTCATTTTTTTACTTTATAAAAACCTTACCCATTCCAACGATTTTACGGGGTTTATCATCACCCAAATGAACCTATCCAAAATCTCCTTGAACATAGTCATGAAAATTTTTCCTATCAAGTGTGGCATGGAGTGAAACCATTGAATCTACCGCCCAGGCATCAATAATATTATATAATGAAAGTATCAAATCATCTTGCAAGACATCATCTGTCACATTCGCTTCATGACTATTCTCTTGTTTTCCATCTCCTTCTTTTCGCTTCATGAACACTATCCTTGATCTGGATTTGGATTTTCCTTTTCTTGACTTATAGCGACTCCCTAGGCTCTTTCCTCTTTCCATTTTTCTTTCCATAGTATCTACATTCAAAGAATTACCTGATGTCTCATTGGAGCTTTTTTGTCAGATTTCCTCGCTAAGGATGACACCAACATCATCAAACTTTAAAGTACTAGATCCACAGACAGAGTTACTAATAGTAATAACTAAGTCATTCCAACTTTTTGGAAATGAGCATAGAAACAACAGAGCCCTAACTTCATCATCAAAATTTACCCCTACAAAACCTAACTAACTGGTAACTTTTTTAAATTCATATAAATGATCAACAACAATTCTACCTTCTGACATCTTCATATTAAATAGACGCTTCATAAGAAATACCTTATTTGAGGTTGAGGCTTTTTCATATAGTTTGGCCAATGCTGCCATTAAACCTTATGTTGTTGTTTCCTTTGAAATTTTGAAAGCCACAGAGGCTGCCAGACACACTCATATTGTTCATAGTGTCTTTCTGTCGAGAAGATCTCATTCTCTGTCTATCATATTCGTCGACCTCATTGATTTTCCGCTCAATGGTAGGTACAAGTATTTCTGATATAGATAATATTCCATCTGCATCTTCCATAGATGGTAGTTTTGGAAAATAAATTTCTCGACCCTAAACCTACCCTCTTTCGCCATTGCTCCCACTCGAACCAAGAACTCTTCTCTCATGCAAGTTTATTAGCCAAATATAAAGTTTGACTTTGATACCAGTTGTTAGAAATTAATTAACAGAGCAATGAAACACATACAATATTGTGGAAAAAAATACAGAAACACATAAAACAAGAGAGACAGATATGCGTGGTTCACCCAATTTTGGCTACGTCCATAGAGAAATAGCCAATCCTTTCTTTTATATTATCCAACATAATGAAGAGATACAACCTATAGTCAACCCATTGTAATTTCTTCTTCGCTCTCACACAATCTCCTCTCTTTTTCTCGCTCAAAATCATAATACATATTCACAATACAATTCCCTCATATAAAGTGAGGGTTGCCTTCTAGGGCAAAAAACCCTAAATTGACATTACTTCTACCGTCAGATCATTCCACTAATGAACGACTCAAATTGACTATGAAATTACAATATTTTACAAGGAAATTTTACATCTATTTTTATCTTTGAGGGTGTCGCCCCTGAACCCCTGCCAAGGGGGATGGTCCCCCCTGTGTAGAGGGGTGTACAATCCTCCTAGGGTATATACTCGATTGAAACAATATCTCTGAATCAGGAAGATAACCAGGCTCCACACCAAACATAAGATCATTTCATCCATTCCACAAGATTAACGACATAACATCATGATGGCGAACATCTATCATACCTATGTCCTCATACTGAGAACAATTAGAATCAATAGCATTTCCTTCATAGGGAGTATTGTATTCTACATACTCCAAGCATGGTATTAGCTCAGTGAATGAAGATATGGTATTTGCATGCAACATAATAAAAATTCCACACATTTAGCTTACAAATGCATTTTAGAATTTCATAAAATCCATAGGGAATTCAAACATTTCATCCAATAACTTCATGCAGCAACATCCTACAACCATGAAAAAAACATTCAGGGCCATACATCGAATTTCACAAGGAAATCTTCAACTTCACAGGTCTCATCTAAATGCATTCATTTGAATTAAAGCAAAATGTCCAAACTGAAGGTGGGACTTCGATTTTACACCCAAGCTTAGACTCATTGCAGCGAGAATCAACTGTGTAGACACCCCTGAGCCAGATCCATGATCTAAGGGGAATTTTCTTTTGTAGTTTTAGTTGGAGACCATACTCAAATCAACGAGGATAGGAATCATTTATAACTTCGAGTGGTTTATCAACTTGGCAATCATAATAGAAATTCACAATATTCGGTATATATTAGATGTGAGAAGCACTTCTATGAGTGATTTATCAACCTAACAATGAGCACCCCTGGTGGTTTGCCAACTCTCTCTCTCAACAAGCATCCTTCTACATGTGGTTTCTTAGCCCTTAGCTAACACCCTGAGTGGTTTCTCAACCATTTTTTTGGCAAGCATTCATTCCCATTTCCTTGGGATTTGATTGAACTCCTCCTGGTCACAAATTCTCTTTTCACATAATTTCATTCCCTCTGCTCATAGGCCTTTCCAACACTCCTCAGGAGCTCCACCAAGAAGAAGTCCAACCCTTGAATTATTGTGAATTCCTTTTTGGTTTTTATAATGGGTGTCTCTTCATGCTCCTCTTGGAATCTTCCTCTATTTTTTCTTGATAATTTCCCAAAAATTAAACAGTGGTGCCAGCTAGCTCCACGCAGGCTTATTTTTCCTATTCCTCCTTAGATCATGGAGCTATGGTCCCACTCTTCACGACATTATATGATAATATATTTATTTATAATTCAAAGTGTCGTTACATTACAAAATTCAAGGGGAAACCCACCAGGGGTACCACAAATATTAAGTTTACATTGATTCGTTATAGTCTTGAGCTAAGGAAGAAATTTTGGAAATTCTTGCCTATGATTGCGTCATTGACAACATTTAGCTCTTTTATGTAACATTTAATGTAAATTTTTTGTATTTCATTGCAGTATAAGATGCATTTTCCCAAAAGAAACAAATTACTATATTGTTGAAATACTACATTAGAACTTTGTACATTGTACAATTGTTTTAGAAGTGCCTCATTTTGCTCAAGTTGAATATACCAATTACAAATAAAAGGAAATGTTGGGAGAGTTTAACCATAGAATTTTGGTTGTAATTACTCTCAAATATTTACAAATTTAGTGTCAAATTGATCCATTTGATATCTTCCAGTTTTTTGCTATTCTTTTACAATGACATTTGACATCTTCTAAAAAGATTATAGGAAAAGGTCAATCATCAAGTTTTAAGTCCACATAGTACAAAAGATTGCTTTAAGAGAGACCTAACTATAGTGAAAGGCAACCGAAGAACACTAATTATTAGTCCCAAAATGAATATGCATTCTGGTATCATATTTTTGCAATGTTACAAACATCATGTAAACAAATATATCATTGAGGGTCCAAAAAACAATTTATCAACAACATTGAAAGATATATTGAAAATTAATGACAAACTTAAGAAATGCAAAACTATTCAATTGTTTAGACATCTAAAACAACAACAACATCAAATAAATCATTGTGACATAAACATGAAAGAAAATTCATATATAATATATATAAGATGTCTAATGTTACATCACACGCCAACAATGAATTGTGTCTCGAGTCTTGATTCATGAACCTCAAAATGTCATCAAAAAATATAATAAATATATATCATTATCATGAATCATCTAAAATGAAATTACATAAATAAACTAGAAATTTCTTTTGCCCCTTTTATGAGCAAAGCTAATATCTTTGTTAATGGGTCTTCCTCCAGATGAAGAAGGCCCTAGGACTATCATTAGTTTCTAATGCCCACTAGAAGAAGAAAAGGATGCTAGAATTTGATGTACTCTATTAGTACTGTTGCTAAATCCAGCTCATTGCACTTTTGATTTTATCTATTTCTATGAATGTGGTGTAACAATGTACCATTCAAGACACCTCTTGTAAAGGTGTCTACTTTGGAACATCCTCCTCCTCTACAATACTCTCCCCTGTTACCTCCTCTTGTGCCTCCTCATGTAACCATCCAAGCAGAGTCCATGACAGGCCTCTTAGTCTCAACCATCCATGCAGTGATGGTGTTAATACTATCAAATGAAATTCCCTCCACATCAAGTGTTTATTGAAGTTGGCTCACACACAATTAGACATTCTAGTAGACGTAGACCATGTCATTAAGGCATTGGGATTCCCACTTGTATGCGGGTCATAATTTCTAAATAATAGCTCATAATTTAGAGGGTGACAAACAAAAAGTTATAATTTATAATGAATACAAAATTTGAATTAAAAAAAAATAATTAACATGTTATGCTTCCTGGTGTGTACTTTTTAAACACACTTCACTTACACTTGCATTCTAAAGAACTACATGTTTGGTTAAACACCCAAATGGATTTTTTTTTTATAAATTGGGTATTCTAGGACCATTTCTTGTCCACCAAGCTTCTACAAGAAATAAGAAAAACATAAGAAAAGACAACAAAAATTGAATCAAATGAAGCTTACCTAACATTTTGGTTTTCTTGTCCTAAATAGCCATGTCAATGCCAAATGTTTCAATGCCCATCCAATATATTTTCATTTCTTTAGAAATCTTTGCACAATCTTGTGAAGTTGGCATCATCCTTTGAACACATGAAGAATCCATCTATAACCTCAACATTAAATATAAAACCACAAGAGTAAAAGAACTCGGGGTTGAAGTAATCCCTACATCATGAATGGGGAGATAGAGGGTATTTTTCCATAACCCATCAATCACCCTCCATATCAATAATCATTTGTCATATCTCCCATCCCCCTTGTTCACATAATAGGCAAGGATGGATTTTTGGGCCACCCTACTCATAGCGTCATACAAGCAGCGCAATACAAGGTTGTCTCCATTAACCAAACAAACCTTTACCAAATATTTTCTAATGGCGCATACATCCACTCTTGCCCAAAAGCTCTCCAAGTATGAAACTAGCATGGATATGCCCTTAATCTCCTTCATTGACAAATAATAAAGCATGTCACTCATGTAAAAAAGAATTATCTTCACACCTCTCACATATAAATCAAGAGAAACTGAAGAGATATGAAGCTAATGGTAAAACATGTGATTGCAGAATCTAGCAACTCATTATTTGTGAAAGGTCTCATCAAGCTAAAACACATATGCATGGTTATATATAAAGTTTGTGATGCTCCTAGCCTATTCAGCAATATTCTTGATATAAACAATTTTACCCATATCCTTTAAAAATCAAACCAATGCATTGTGTGGTACTAGTCTAAAACAAGGTTGGTTATATTAGAATAAATAAGCTGCCAACAACCACATAATTAGTGACATTATCCACCATGACTTGGACAAAATTCTGTGGATCTATCTTTGGAATAACTCATCAAAAACTAACATAAAAATGACACATCATTGACATGTGGATACATCAACAAATTTTTAAACATTATCCCCTAGGACAATTAACCAAGAAATTTAAAAGGGTCTTGCCCTTCTGATCATTCCAACTATTTGCCAACAGTAGATCCAATGACTTCCCATGAGTCCTTAAGCTCCTCCAATCTACAAGTGCAATTGAAATTTTCATTTTGAAACATTGGCCTTCTCAACCTGTCACCTGTCATAGTTAGAGGCCCTGTACAAAAATAACAACATTAAACACAGATTGATAGAATGGGTTGTTCGTGGCAATATTGAAATGAATGCCACTCATAGAAAACGTCAACCCAAAAGCTTGTATGCTTCCCTCTTCTCCATTATTTTAACCACTGACCTAATAGAAGGTTGTGCCATCTATGATTCTCGAAACAAAAAAAATTGAGGTTGTTGAGGACATTATGGTAGGTAAGGACAACGAATAGCTGTCACTTCTCACATGTCCAGATATTACGACTCCCCTAGTTACAAGGACAACGAATAGTTGTCACTTCTCACATGTCCAAATATTACTACTCCCCTAGTTACAAGCTCAATTCTCACAACTTCCTTCTCATCTCTTTTTTTTACCCGTATCTTAGAGTGATTTATTGGCAATATGAATGATTTCTGAGGTTGCAACTAGACAAATCAAATGATCCTTAGCTTTAAAAAATAATGGTGGAGACCTATCAAAGCCCTTCACTTCGTTTTGAAAATGAGTTTTAAAAAGCCAAAAAAATATTGTTATAGTATGCATTCAGCATCGGTGAATATATTTTAGTAACGTTAACATCCTTCAATGTGACTGTTCAATCAAGGACCATAAAAAGTGCACACAAGAATTTAAACATGAAGACACGTATAGTTTTATATCCAGAGGATAACGAGCAAGACTGCATAGAGATTCACAAGTCGGGTATCAGGAAGAGAACAAATACAAGAGAGACTCGTGACAATGAGAGGAGGGAAGAAAGAAAGTAATGTCATGTGTTTATTCGGAAATTGACCAATGTTTTATAGTTAGATAATGAGAGGAGGGAAGAAAGAAAGTAATGTCATGTGTTTATTCGGAAATTGACCAATGTTTAATAGTTAGATAAAAGAATGTGAGGTAATTCCTTAAGAGCAATTATGTACAGTCTGTTTCATGGAATGATATCTCGATAACAGGATAGAAAAGGACCTGCGTCAGCCACATATGAAGAAAATAACAAGTAGTCGCAATTTAAATATGAGAAATTCAACATTTATTAACTGGTTATAATTCAGGCAAATACAACCTTTCAGAATATTTCAATTTTAATAAACTAGCCCAAATCCATCTCAACCTAGCTCTAATATGCACCTCAAGATATTGAAGCTCAAGATTGAATACCTCAAGTTCCAATATCTGATATGTCAGTCATTTGCATGAACTTGAGATATACATCTTTGATCTTCCAAATCTTGAAGTGCATAATCAGATCTGTGTTCTGATGGTTGCAAATCAGATTTGTGCTTTGATTTTAAACGTAGTGTCCATATTCACTGGAATTCACAAATCTATATTCCTTCCACCATTATAATAAGAATTGATAGATCACCCCATCACACCTGGGCTGGAAGAATTGATAGATCACCCCACCATACCTGGGCTAGAGATTCTATAATGCACCTCTCTTATAACTGTGCAATCATGATAAGCACTTAAAAGATATTTTTGCATTTCATAAACCACATTTTTTATATTCTGCAACATGACACAAATATCCTTGGATTAATGTCTGAATGAGCTCCTGCTGTCAAGGGACATCATTTGCCCCTCTTATGAGGATTTTTTATTATCTAGAATAAAAAATGGAAAACCAGGCTAAATGTTTGTATCAGAAATATCAAATGAATATATCAATTCTTTAACATGTATACTTCCAGTCCTACAAGTTGAAAGTCGGTAGTATTCCTGATTTTGCAACAAGAACTGTAAAAAGAGAAGTGTCTGATATGATGAGCAGGCATAACTGCAAAATTCCATTATTGAAGGGATCCAATTGGTTGGGTGCTCTATTTTTCCATTAGATGAATAAGGTAATTCAACGTACCACACAAAGGCATTGAACAATAAGGTATTGCCTATTACAGAAAGCACATAAGAAACCACTTGGAATTGCATTTGTAACAGTTGAATCTAGAAAAATATTTTCATAACAATAGAGAGACAATAAAGCTATTGCTGCATCTTAGAAAATATTTCTTTCATTATTGATTACCAACAGTCATGTACATAAAGATTATCCTGACTCATAGAATTGGCTTGTCATGAAAACTTTTGCTAGGTATACAGTCCAAAACAATTGTTTTCTGCAGGGGAAAAAGAACAGTTTGGTTACTCTTTAACATGAGCCAAAGAAAATGTTAGTCTTGACAGAAGTAAAGGCAACTGGTAGTTCTTGAACCTTGAACTCCTTGAAAGTCACAGTAGCAAGCATCGTCATCATCATTGAATTGAATATCTTCCAAGGAGCTATTTGGCATTATCCTTGCAGTTTCTGCTTCTGAAAAAGATGATGACAGAGTCTTCATTTGCGGCATTATAGGACTTACTGCAATGGGCGATCCCCCAGGCATCCTTAAATCAAACAGCGTGTTGTTCAACCCATCAAGGACAAAAACCTTTTTGTCTATCAATTGGTGGCTGTGGAATCCTGTCTTATTTCCAAACCTGAAACTCAAAGGCTTGACAAAGTCTCGAGGGTCCCAGACAAACATTAAAGTTTTTCCATCTCTCCTCCCAAGGCTACTGAATAGAGAGTCTTGGTTACCTTGAATCTGGCTCTCCACAACCATGCCATCATTGATTATGGTTTCACTCAGGCATTTAGCCATCTGAAGATCCCACAAGCGGACAATATTATCTACCGAATGGGTAAATGATAAGACCATGGTCCAGGAAATGTTAACTGAAGATGCAGAATCTTCCGGAATACCATTCCAGACCTTGATAACAGGGTCCCGAACAAAATATTTTGAAAATTTATCAGCATTCAATCCGAAGTTTTCCTTACAGTAATTCCATGCAAACCCTAACTTAATAGACAGTAGCTTGTCCCACCCATATTGGTTTTCAAAAGACACAAGTCCTTTCCTCCCACCACATGAATCTGACGAGCACAATCTTAATCCATTTTCCCCTTTGTTACAATCATCAAAGACAAGCCATCCCCTCTGCCATTTATCTCTATTTTCAATATTACCAACGACATTTGAGGAAAAGGAAGGAGGAGAAGCCTTACCACTTTGTCCTTGCACAGAATCCTCAATGTTAGTAGCTATCAATTCCTCAGTTCCAAAGACCTGATTATGCCTGAGCAATGTACTGCTCATATTTTCTGTCAAACATAGTTGTTCTCGAAATGGGTTTCCATTACAACTCAGGGAAGATGTTGATGACGATGATTTCTCGGTAAAAAACACCATTTCAGTCTCTAGAAAACATGTAGAACCTATTATGCTTGTATCTCTGCATCCAAAATCTCTTGAATTACAATAACATAAACTATCAAATGTACAGCTAGAACTCTTACTCTTAGTCCTCTTGCTCTCATATATGGTCTGCTTTCTCTGTCCCCAAATGTTCAAATCATCCATTGATATATTTCTGCAATTACTTGAATCGTCACCAACAAGAACACCGCTAGCCTTTCTTACTCTACTGTGGTTGGAATCAGAGGAGGATTGCAGCATGACGCTCAATTGGGCATGCTTTCCCCACCATGTGAAAGCGAAGCTGACTCCCCTGACTCCTCTCAATCCCCATAAACTCAAAAGGGTGGTCAAGACCAGAGCCATCCAGGTGGCCCAAAATCTGTCAGTCAGAGCTGGGAACCCAAACCCTGCATAATCCCATAATGGACTTTGCAGTTCAAGGTTGTCCATTGCTAAATTCATGACAATGCTTCGCAATCAGCTTGCAGAAACACAAAACAGAATGATTACAGACAGAAAGAAACCCACATACTTACAGCTTGTACAAACATACAAGACAATGATTACAGATATAAAAAACCATACAGCCCACTGTAAGCCTATCAAACCACCAAAACAGTGTAGCCACTTACAAGTTTCCACCACCAAAACTACCGCGGAATAATAAAAGGAAGATGCCTTTCAGGCCGAGGAGAGATGCTCTTCGTAATCGACGTAATGATATTATTATTGGAATATTCGACCACCATTTACTCTCAATGACCTCTCCATATCTTGGTATTATAACCGTACATTTGTACTACAGCTGGATGGAAAGTTTTGCCCAAGATTTGTATTTCTAATAAAGTTAGCAGGATAATCACAGAAGTAACTGTCTGATACATGTTTTGAGGTTTGAAATACTATAAATTTTCTAAACTTTTTTAAAATTAAAATATCTAAGCCAAGATTTGCATTTTTAGAAACTGATTTATTTAAATATTTTAAGAACTTTAAATATAAATTATTTTATTTTATTGCTATTAAAAAATAATATTGAGTGTGATTCTTAATATTAACAAAATGAATTCCCGGATGCAGGGGTATTCGAGAGTTAATATTGTGATGGGACTTGGGTGTGGCAAAGGGTGGAGACACTTGCCCACCCAAGTCGTTGCCAGAGGGGAGCACTCAAATCAAACTGCCATTGTATCATGCACATTTACTCCTTGCGCTAGTTGAGATCTGACCTTAATTCTCATCCGCGCCTTCGTATTCTCCTCATTGCATCGCTCTTCGGCTCTCATCAATGAGATGTTATTGCAAGGCGATCCTCGATGTATTTCCAGTCTGGTTTTAAAGGTGGAGAGTGGCTCTGGCTACTCAGGCGTTCCTCCTCCGCTGCACAGTCTGTGCTCTCCGAACGCTGGGCTCCCCAATCATCGCACGACTACAGGGAGGAGAAGCCTCCTGAATTGTTGTTTAGACTTTAGAGATGGTCTGCACCTCTCTCGCTCTGGCCTTTGTTTGTCTACCTCTGTTTCTCTGGATTTTCTCACTAACTAGATCCCTTCCATTCCTGCTCCTTCGTCACCTCTCTTGCCCTCTACGGATTCCGACTCCATGCCTCAATTGCGTCAGTGCATGCGTTGCCGCAGGGGTAGCACAAGAAGCCAACCCTTGCGCCCACCCTCAAGATCCACCTCTGAGTCGTCTTCTCAATCCAGTGATTATTTCTTTGGCCGTTATCCTAATACCAGAAGTGGGAGGGGCCGACTCCATGAAACCAACCATCGCTTGGGTTCCTTCGCTCCTACCAACCCCACCACTCAGGCCTCTCACTCGCCCCAAACTGTGCATTTCTCTTTCAATTGTTCCTTGAATCGCCCCCGCATAATTGCCTCAATTACATTTTTTTTCAAGGAAGAGGCCCAGGTGGGCGAGCCGAGCACTTGTCAGGAGGGGCAACGCACTGAGAATGCTCCGGATTTGGACCATCAGCCCGGGTCATTGAACAAGCATGGCAAGGATGTTCGTGTCAGTAGGGTTCGTGAGGGGGAGCTGGCTCATGGCGATCCAGGACCATCCATGCAAGAAGCTGCTTCCACTACGGACCTGTCAAAGGAGGACGAAGACATGGCAGCATACAAGTGCCGCATTGTTGAAGAACCTCTTGATGAGTAATCGTTCTATTCTTGTCTGGTTTTCGTGCTTCGGGGCCCATACTACTGGGCTTGTTTTTTAATATCTAGATATGTCAGTCTATAATTTTGGTTTTACAGTTCATAATCGATGTAATCTTCAAAGGAACCCATGGCTGTTACCCCTGCGTGGGCAACACAATAGTCTGAGAAATGTTCAAGACTGGTTTCCCCTTGTGGGTAGTCTTTTTTCTGTTAATTTTGTTAATTATGCCACAAGTCTTGGCAAAGACTCGGCTTCGACCATGTTAATGTCAGTCTTTGCAGCCTTCCTCCATTGATCAAACATGCTCTTACAAAGTGATTTTCAGGTGTCAAGGTCAAATTTTGTCATTTCAGTGAGTCTTCAAGCAAAATTTGGTCACTAGGTATTAGGTCTAGGGTTTGCTAACACTCCTTTCAAAGTTGTCCAAATGTCGGTCCATGTCACCATTCAGTTGAGTGTACCATCATTTAGAGGGTTGTCATCATCATGTCAAGTTCCACTGGGTCATTTTACACCTTGTTCATGCTTCAGTTGTGCCTAGGTAAGGTTAATTTCCCTCTCCTAGGGTTTTGAAGGTAATTTCTCTTAGATAGTCAAATCATCAGCAAAACTTGTATCATGATGTTCATACACCTTTCCCTATCCTTAATGTACCTTATTAAACACTTCCCATCACTGAGATCCCCCAAATTCCTCATTTTCGCACAAACCCTAGTTTCTTGCTATAACTTGGCAATTTTCTAGGCTAAGCCTGTGTTTTTCCCTTTTGGACCCCTTCCCCTCACTCAATATTTGAAATTTCACTTTTCCCTACTTCCTAACATCCCTCCCTACTTCCCAAATTTTTCTCAAAAATTTAGAAGCCCCTTATCCCCTTCATTTCACTTCATTTCGACAAATCCCTTGTTCCACACATCGGGATAGGTTTTAATCCAATGATGTTTCTGAGCAATAAAAGATGAATTTGAGAAAACTGAGAGAGGTTTTTGTCCAAAATAGGCAAAGGAAGAAAAACCTCCTTCACTTTTTACACAGGTGTCATGGTTTTAGAGAAATGTCAAAAATACAGTTGCCTTAGGAGAATTGATGCACCTCTGACATGACCTTGGGAAAATCAATATTTCTCCTAGCTTGGTTGGAAAAATGACTTTCTTGATGAGTCAAATGATAACTATACACAAAGAGCTTTCCAATGAGATATCATGAGCTCAATTTGGAGTTGAGGAATGCCTTCAAAAGTTGACTGCAACAGGACTCTGCCTTGAGGCAACCTCATTTTGCACATTTTGACCAGTCTTGGGAGATTTGATTTTTGACAGGGCAAATGAACTCCAAATTGAAAAATTCCAGTTGGGTTGGAAATTAGATTCAATAAGATTTCCAGCGAGCTATCCTGCGCCCAATTTGGACACTAGGAAGGTCTCCAAATGTCTCCTGCAAAAAGGCATGACGCATTGGATAAGAGGCACGATGCATTGGGTTTGTGGCGCGGCGCATTGGGTTTGTGGCACGACGCATTGGGTTTGTGGCACGACGCATAGAGCTGCAAGCCATTTTCACCACAAATTCATTCAAATTATCAATTTTCTTGGTTTCCTCTGGTCCAAAGTAAGTCAGCAACTCTTCAAATGCCAATGAAAGTGTGTCTTAAGATGTTTATGATGATTTAGTAAAAAATTTCAAACCCTACTTCCTTGCAATTGTTGCTCAAGACATGATTGCTTAGGGTTTGTAAATTTGATTTTGTGGCCATCATTCCCTCAAATTTTTTCTCCTTCACTTCTTTTCTAGTTTCATTAACCCATTTTACTATCCCCTTAATCCCACTCCCCTCATACATTTTCCCCTTAATCCCCTTCTCCACATATAATTTCCCAAACCCTACACTCCCTAAACCCTACTCACATCCCTAAACTCTGTTCACACATACATTTTATACTCTCTTCCATACACTCTACCCATTTCATTCCTCTACCATATTTTCACTGTTATCCACAAAACCATCCATGTACAACCACATTTTTCAAAACCAAAGGAAAACAATGGAAAGAGACAGTGATCATGGGTATGAGCAAGAGATTGAATGTGACCGGGAATATTGGCTTGAGAGAGCAAACTTGCACTTGGGAAAGGATGCTAGATAAGGCCAACAATGAGAAAAACATGTTGAGGAACATGGCATACCACTACTTGTTAATAAATATGGTGTGCAAAGCAAGAATCAAGATTTGGAAAGCCAAGTTGAAGAAGGCATCGAGGAGGCGAAAAGAGAAAGATAGATTTCAGACCTTGGCTGAGGCTTCCTTGGCCCAAAACAGCACTTGATGAAGAACACTCAGCCCAAATTTAAAAAAAAATGGGACATTTTTGAAATTTTTGAAATTTTTGGCCTAAAAAACAGACTTTTCTGCTCTATGCGCTGCGCCACTTGGCGCTCGCTTTTGATGGAGACATCCTTTTAATGAAAAATCAGCATTTTTGGATTTGTGATGGAAAAATATGCATGCCTACCAATGGCCAAGAAATTTTGACAGGTTTTGGGGTTCCAAAAAGGTCAAAAACACCCCAAAAATGACCTTTCTGCCCCTTTTTTGACACACAGGAAGTAGTGTTGGGAGAAATCAGTTTTGGAGGGGCAAATGAAGGCCAAATTCAGAAATTTTACTTGTGTTGGAAAGTAGACAGGCATAAATTTCCAAAAATCCCAATTGGAGCAAATTTGGACATCAGGAAAGCCTCCAAAATCAACTGCAAACAGGCGCGATGCATAGGGAAATCAGGCGTGACGCATTGGAGGATTTTACTCATTTTTGGTCAAAAACTCTGTTTTTCGCCTAGTTTTTTTTACAGTTTGACTTTTTCCTTCTAGTTGTCAAACTCATGATGTAGTTAAATATAACATGATGGATTTTGATGTAATTTTGCTAAATTTTCACTCATAGAGGTAGATTCATCCATCAAAAGGTAATTTGCAACTGAATGAATCAGTTTCCTAGTTTTTAGAGGCAAGCTGTTCCACTGCCTACTTTCTAGTTCTTAGTTTAGATTTTGTTGGAACAGCTCCTAAACTTATGAGCTCAAACCCTAGAGGCTGGGATGAGTTATTGTTTGTTTATATCTTGTGGTTTTTTAGTCATTAGCATGGTTGGACTTTTGGGAATGCTTTGAGCATCATTGCACATTCATCTCTGTAGTTTGGCAAAGGAATAGACCAAGGTTTGTAGCACTCTATGGGATTCATGTGGCATTTTGTTTTGATAGTGTGTTTCTCTCTGTAAATGTAAGTCTACTAGTGTTTTATGTATACCATTTTCTCTCTTATTTCTTCTTAACTTAAACAAACAAGGATAAAGGTAGAATTCATTAAAATTTGCAGTGCTCTACCTAGGGTTTGTTTAATATTCTATGTTTTTAGCTGTTTGAAGAGGATCCCTGAAGGTTTCTTGCCCTCTTCAACTCCTCACCTGTCTCAACTCTCCATTTCTTTCAAATTGAAGTGTCAAATCAATTTCCTACCTTGCCCCATTCAGATCTCTGCAAAACTGAGCCTCATTCCCCAGACACAAATTTGCCTTTCCTTTTGAGCCAACAAAATATCATTAAATTCAATCAAGACTCTTTTGCATACATACCAAGCCTAAAATCAGTTTTCATTCAAGTCATCTCAAGCCTCACTAATCATTTTTTGCTGAGATTGACAAGGAGAGAGCCCTCTCCTGATCTGGTAGGGCTAGCTACCAGGTTAACTGTGGTTTGATGTTACCCTAGATTCTGCCTTTCTCAGCCTGAGGTAGATTTAGGCCATAACAAACCACGATGTAATATATTTCTCTTGTTAATAGATTAAACTAACTTAGAAAAAAAAATATTAACAAAATGAATGGACTCTTAGGTGTGCCAAAGTTCATCACATAGACTAGAACACCAAAAAAATTCCATTTTCACATAAATATTGATATATCTTCAAATATATTCAAGTTGAAATCTTATGCATTATTACAAGGTTTAAAGATTGTTGTTAATTTTATTATATTATAATTTAGGCAAATGTTTTATGAAATTTTAGATAAAATAATAATAATAATAAAATATAATATTAAATTAATTAAAAATAAAATAATAAATAATAAGTGGTTAATTTATTTTTTAATAAAATTATATATATATTTTTAATATATAATAAATGTAAAGATTTAATATTTATAAGGAGCATAAATCTATTTCAACTTTGGATTTGCTAAACTTTAATAGGGATTAGATCTCTCAAAATGGAAAAAAAAATCTTGAGCTGAAAATTTGAAGAAAATTTTACATTTCATTTTTATGGACACTTGGTAGATATTAATATAATATAATTCTATACGTAGTATTTATATTTATATAAATTTAATATTTCTATATATAAAATATACTTTATATATATACTTTACTTAGAAACAAAGTTTATTGTAAATATTAAGTTATATATGTTTTTTAATTATATATTGAAATACCATGGTAATGAATATGGATCATCATATTATGGTTTTTAAAATTTTATTAATAAAAAAAGAATTTCAATATAATATCCTCATGGGGGTGGTAACAGATAGATATGAGATACAAGGGGAGGCATTAAATCCCTCTCCCACGTGACATTTAATATGACAAAGCTTGTCAAAGGAGACTTAGTCGGTGAGCGAGAGATGAAGGTTCTAGAGTGCATTAAGAGAATATTTGGTGTTTGGTTGGTAGTTCGTTTCTGTTATTGGTTTTAGGGGATGTGAAGTAATATTGCGGTGGGAAATATTTCATCAGGAGTGTGGGTTGGCTATCTCTCTCAACCAAACCCTTCCCCTCGCTTAGAGAATACAAAGTTGCACAACAATTTCAATAATTATGGTGTTGCTCCCACCACAGTGTTGGTTCAGGGTATAATTGTATGGGACCCAAGTTCATCAAGGCTTGCTCAAGTAGCAAGCAAGCTCCTAGAGATTTGGTGTACTAAACTCTAAGGAGGATGGGTTGCTATCGTGTTTGCTCTTGAGGTCTCCGGTAATTCCTTTTCATGAGTAATTTTAAGCCTGTCTATTTTTGTTGTTCAAGATTTTTTCATTGGGTGGTTAAGTACTATCTTTGTAGAGTGGTTCGTTAGGCTCCTAGTGTTTGATGGAGAGGTTGCTAGTGGTAGTGGCAACCAAATAGTGCCTTGTGTTAATGAAAATTTTGGTAATTTGTCTCTGGTGGACTAGTGGAGTGGTGGGTTTTTCACCTCAAGGTTGTTATTCCTAGTTAAGGGATCTGGGAGATACAGGAAGGTTAAGGACGATTGGAGGTGGTCACTTCTCAAGTAGTGAGAGTTTGGTGTAGGTCGACAAGGGATTTTCTTAGATAGGAGGACGGAAGGTGGTCATTTTTGCATGTGTGGATATTCTTTTGTCTTGCTTAACGTTTATTGTTCTATTTTTTTTACTATGGAGGTTTCATGGGCTCTTTCAGGTAGTTGGCACTTCTAGTGTGAGGCTTTGTGAGAGTTAAATGTGGGTTAGTAAACTAGAGGAATATGCAATGTTAGTGAATATGCGTTCGTAGAGGCATAGGACCCCAAGGCCAAGGTGCGGTATATCACATGAAACATCAAGATTTTGGTGAAGAGGTGAACTAGCAACCCGCCAATTCGACATAGAGAGTATATTTACCCCATATTTTTGACTCTCTAGAAGCTCAGATTCATCAGGTCACCTTACTAGTGGATCAACTAGCTCAAGATCGGTATGAAAACTGATCCAAGTGGATATTGGTGGCCACTCGCCTATTCCACTTGAACCTCCACTGGTTTTTATTTCAATTTCCTTAATTGCAGCACAACTTACTATATTTGGCAGTTTTTCGGGTCCTAAACTTCTGGAGTCATTTTAAGGGCCTAAAATATATTTTCTGGGAAAATAGAGAGATCGAAAAAGTGCAAGACCAATGTACTAATATTTTTTCAATATCCTCTTGGAGATATTTGAAATTAGTTATTGTGATAATCAAATGGAGATCGTATGCCAAAGTTACGACCCTGGGAGGTTGACATTCCAACTAACCCTAATGAGGCCCACAAGATTTTTGTGCTTCATCTCCTAGGGTTAGGTTTTTAGATGTTTAGGGTTTCCCATTGATTCTTAATCATAAAAAGGCCTTCGAACCTCATTGTAACATGATTTAGAAGGCATGTAGTCGCCACATCTCTTCTCAGAGATAAGCTACCATCGCTTGAGCTAGTATATTTCCATTCTACATATATATAGTTTTCAATAGTTTATTATTAATGAATTGAAGTTATGTTTTCATTGTAGCTCTGTGTTTCTATTTATATTTGTATTTTATTTCATTATTTCATAAATCTGGATCAGTGGTACAAAGCAGTCTGCTCTTTCTCTATTTTTTTTGCATGTCCCCATCTAGGTCGAGGTATAAGGAGTTGGGACTTGAACTAATTGTGCCTTTGCAATATTTCCCTCGTTGACACCAACAACCTCCCATGGCAAAAGAAAATAAATACGAGGGATTAGGAGGTCATATCAAGTTGTTGCTCAAAGAAGCCCTCGAGTGACAAAGGAGTGAGATGATGGACAACTTCGCCTAGATCCTTCAACGAAACCCCATAGGTGACACATATTCATTGAGAAGACACTTCAGAGGCACTGCCCCCTTCAAGGTACACGTTAAATTCTATATCCCTATAGTTGAAGGTAAAATAGATGTAGATGTTATAGATAAATGGTTGAATCTGTTGGACGGTTATTTTTTGGTCCATAGTTTTTCCAAAAGGGAAAATATTACTTTTTCACTACTTAAAGTCACCCCACATGTTAGGGACTAGTGGGAAAATTATAGTGATAAAAGGGTCAAGGAACACCCTCTAATTTTGGCCGCACCCACTTGGAACTCTTTCCAAGACGTTTTCAAGGAACAATATTACCCTTTGGGGAGCTATGAGGACAAAGTACATACAAGGGACCATGCTACAACAACAAAGGGACCTAGATGTGCATGAGTTCACAAATATTTTTCATACTCTACACATAAATATGGGTATCGAGGAATCTAAGCAACATTTGGTGCTCAAATGATGTGGCTACATGTACAAATACATTCAAGAGGAAATGGAGTTCATGGACATCTCCTCGCTCGATGCAGCATACTGATATGTTTCCAAGATTGAACAAAAATTTAAACAAGAGAAGCATGAATTTGGATATATACACTTTACTTAGAAACAAAGTTTATTGTAAATATTAAGTTTTATATGTTTATTAATTATATATTTTTAAATACTATGGTAATGAATATGAATCATCATATTATGATTTTTAAAATTCTATTAATAAAAAAGAATTACAATATAATATCCTCGATGGGGTTGGTAATAGATAGATATGAGATATAAGGGGAGGCATTAAATCCCTCCCCCACATGACATTTAATATGACAAAGCTTGTCAAAGGAGACTTAGTCAGTGAGCGGGAGATGAAGGTTCTAGAGTGCCTTAAGAGAATATTTGGTGTTTGGTTGGTAGTTGGTTTCTATTATTGGTTTTAGGGGATGTGAGGTAAGATTGCAGTGGGAAATATTTATTCAGGAGTGCAGGTTTTCTATCTATCTCAGCCAAACCCTTCCCCTTGCTCAGTGAATACAAAGTTGCACAAAAATTTCAATAATTATGGTGTTGCTTCCACCACAATGGTGGTTCAGGGTATAATTGTATGGGACCCAAGTTCATCAAGGCTTGTTCAAGCAGCCGGTAATCTCCTAGATATTTGGTGTACTAAAATCTAAGGAGGACGGGTCGCTATCATGTTTTCTCTTGAGGTCTTCGGTAATTCCTTCTCGCAAGTAAAATTTTCAAGCTTCGCTATTTTTGTTGTTCAATATTTGTTCATTGGGTGGTTGGGTACTATCTTTGTAGAGTGGTTCATTAGGTTCCTAGTGTTTGATGGAGAGGCTACTAGTGGTGGTGGAAGCCTAACGGTGTCTTGCATTATTGAAACTTTTGGCACTAGTAAAGTTGGCCCAATTTCCGACGGCCAATTCGTCGCTATTCCGACACATAGTCATCGCAAGAGCGACAGTTCAAGGATGGGAAAAATGTGGTCTGCCATTACGTCGCAATTCCGACGCACTGACAAAGTGTCGCACTACCGACACTTTTTCCATCGCTTCCAAACAAGCGTCGCTCTTTCGACGTTTCCCAAACCACCGTGCTTCCGACATTTGTAAACTGTCGCAATTCCAACAAAATGTGGTCCGACGTTTTGAACGTCGCTCTTCCGATGTTTGTAAACTGTCGCAATTCCGACGGAATGTGGTCCGACGTTTTGAACGTCGCTCTTCCAACGTTTGTAAACTGTTGCAATTCTGACGAAATGTGGTCCGATGTTTTGGATGTCGCTCTTCCGACATTTGTAAACTGTCGTAATTCCAACGAAATGTGGTCCGACGTTTTGAACGTCGCTCTTCCGACGTTTGTAAATTGTCGCAACTCTGACGAAATGTGGTTCGACGTTTTGAACATCGCTCGTCTGACGTTTTTATACTGTTGCTCTTCCAATGTTTTTAAACTGTCACAATTCTGACGCTTACAAAGCGTCGGTATACCAACGGCGGGTTCAATTTAAAAAGAAAAAATGAAACTTTAAAACAGGACAATAAATCTCCAATATTTTTTATGAATTGTGGGCGTTCCAATGACCGTGAAATATTAATATAATAAACCAACCCGCAGCTCTTCGACTATAAACAATCATATAAACATGGCTCTATATTTCAAAAAACGGTTTAAAATAGAAATAGGGCAACATTTTTTTTTTCCAGTTGTTATGAACATAATTCGACCATGAAATATTAATATAATAAACCACCCCGCAGCGCTTTGACTATAAACAATCATTTTTTTTCACAAGAGAAAAAATGTTGTTTTGAATATATTATATGTAGTAAAACATTCCATGAAGTCATTACATTTTCACATCTGAAGATTGGAACCCAAATATCCATCCAGAAAAGTGGAAGTCCCACCCTAGACAATGATAGAAAAATACCCCATGTCACATATAGGGACATGATATAAAACCCAGTAACGGTCCACATGGAGATTATCGACAATCTGAGAAAGCATCCAAATATTCCCGAGACAAAAAATGTTGTTTTGAATATATTATATGAAGTAAAACAATCCATGAAGTCATTGCATTTTCACATCTGAAGATTGGAACCCAAATATCCATCCAGAAAAGTGGAAGTCCCACCCCAGACAGTGATAGAAAAATACCTCATGTCACATACAGGGACTTGATATAAAACCCAGTAACGGTCCACATGGAGATTATCGACAATCTGAGAAAGCATCCAAATATGCCCGAGGCATCTATAATAAAGTGAAATAGCAGTATGTAGAATAGTAAAGCAACAGATAGAGTATCGACGTCCATTGTTCCAAATACAAATTAAAGTACCCAAAATCCTTGAACAGAGAAAAAAGCTAATCATGTGAGGAGTGTGATATGTCCAAAATATAAAAAGACCATCAGACCATATCAATAAACCAGCAACATAGACCAACATCGCTAGTTTTGAAGGCAGAGTGATAAACAATCATTTTTTTTTCACAAGAGAAAAAAATGTTGTTTTGAATATATTATATGAAGTAAAACAGTCCATGAAGTCATTACATTTTCACATCTGAAGATTGGAACCCAAATATCCATCCAGAAAAGTGGAAGTCCCACCCCAGACAGTGATAGAAAATACCCCATGTCACATACAGGGACTTGATATAAAACCCAGTAACGGTCCACATGGAGATTATCGACAATCTGAGAAAGCATCCAAATATGCCCGAGGCATCTATAAGAAAGTGAAATAGCAGTATGTAGAATAGTAAAGCAACAGATAGAGTACCGACGTCCACTGTTCCAAATACAAATTAAAGTACCCAAAATCCTTGAACAGAGAAAAATGCTAATCATGTGAGGAGTGTGATATGTCCAAAATATAAAAAGACCATCAGACCATATCAATAAACCAACATCACTAGTTTTGAAGGCAGAGTGATAACCTGTCAACACATAAAATAGTATCATAAAGCGGATACAGGAAATGTGCAGAGACATGTACTGTTGATATACACCTCACACAAAAAGCATCCATGATAGAGAAAAAATATGTATAAACCCAGGGTCGATTGTATGTTCTGGCTCGCTTGTTCCCAGAAATAAAAACCATCTGCAGAAACCCAGGCTCGCTTGTAAGATCAGGCTCGCTTGATTCAAAAATTGGTAACCATCTGTTGCATCCGAGATGTAAGGTTCAGGCTCGCTTGTTTCCATTAGTAGCCCGCTACAGCATCCACCCTGTTCATAGCAAAAAGGTTCCTGTAGATATACAGAGAAAGAGTATAATACGTAGACCATATAAACATGGCTCTATATTTCAAAAAACAGGTTTAAAATAGAAACAGGGCAACATTTTTTTTTTTCCAATAGTTATGAACATAATTCGACCATTAAATATTAATATAATAAACCACCCCGCAGTGCTTCGACTATAAACAATCATATAAACATGGCTCTGTATTTCAAAAAACAGGTTTAAAATAGAAACATGGCAACATTTTTTTTCTAAGTAAAGTTAATCTATTAACAGTGGGAATAAAATTACACCGAAGTCAAAAACATTGCCCAGACTCATGGCAAATTTGTCATCAAAAAATCAAAAAATTAAGAAGACTTCCCTCATACGGGGAAACCAGTCTTGAACGTTTACAGAATTCAAAAATATTACAGAGGTCCAACACAGTAATATAATCTAAAAGCAGCCCAATTAAGTGGGCCGCGAAGCAAAAAAAACAAATTAACCAAACTACTCCTCTGGTGGCTCCTCGACGATTCAACACCATCCTTCGGAAGGTCCAGGATCGCCAGGTGCTACCTCCACATTCATGCCACCGCTCCCCTCCTAAAGGCCTGAATGCTTGCCGGCTTTTTCTGAGCTCAGACCTGCCGGATGGGTGCATTGTTCTTCCATTTGGGCCTCCTCACGGAAAACCATAGTAATTGAAGTTGTGATTCATAGGCAGTTCAGAGAGAAATTAAAGGAAAAAAGCGCAGTGCACGTCGTGGGAGAAGGTGAAGCGGTGGGGAAATAAGGAGCAGGGGAGCCCATACAGTGGCCAGATCCTAGAACCCGACCCTGCCCACTTCTAGCGTCTGGATAGCGACCTGCGTGATAATCACTGGACTGGGAAGACGACTCGATTGAGGGGCTGGAGGGAGCGCGTAGGGGTTTACCTCTAGTGCTCCACCTACGGCAACGCATCCTTTGACGCAGGTGAGGCATGGGTGCAGTCTCAGCAGTGGGCACAAGAGGAGACGGAGAAGCAGAATTCCAAGAAACAGAGGAAGACAGACACAGACCAGACCGAGAGAAATGCAGATATGCAGCAAGTTCTAAGCAGCAGTTCAGCTGGCCACTTCTCCTTCTCATCACAGTGAGCAAGCAGTGTAACCCAGCAACTGGCTCGTCTGAAAAACCATAGCGAAATGCCATTTTATCGACCCGACTGCAATGCAATCGAAGGACGCCCGTCATAATTAATCTCTGATCGTTAATGAGAGCTGAAGGCTAGATCATATTGGAGCATGCGGAATCGCTAACAGGAGTGGAGGTCCGATCTTGAACAGTGTTAAAACTTAATTCGATTTGATGTGAAAACCTTGGAACTTAAATATCAGCTAATTGAACAACGTTAAAACTTAATGCGATTGATATGAAATCGCCATATCGATGTCCCATTTCCTTAAACACCATCGAATGCACCCGCATCCGAGAACTAGGGCAACTTTTGATTGAGGACACGTGGCAGAAATTGATTCGAGCGGATCTTTGTTTGGGCCACTCGCGCAGTGGAAATCCAGACCCAAAAAAGATTAGGGCGAATTTGATAATAAATTCACGTCACAACTCTCCCTCCGTATGCCAGCCCAACTTCGGACCCGAAAAAGATTAGGGCAGAATTCAATTGGTTTTCACGTCACAAAATTGGCCGACGTCAGCAGGCTATTTTGGAACGTGAATTTGGTTTGAATTATGGTTTATCGCCGTTTGAAGTCCGGCGGGCTCGACTTAAGAACAATTTTGTTTGATCCCATCTTATAAAATTTGTGTTGGTTTTCTTTGATAATACACATATTTATAATAAATCATGGGAATACCACACTAAACATGTGGAAAAGCTATATAAATTATTGAGAAAAATCATTTTTAGGTAAAAATATCCAAATGTGCTTTTGGAAAATAAGAATTCGAGTATTTGGTTCATATTGTTTTAAAGGAAGAAGTGAAGTTGGAGCCTCAAAAGATGCAAGCTATTACAAAATGACCTATTCCTAAGAAAATCAAGGTTCTTAGAATATTTTTTAGACTTACATGATATTATTGATAATTTGCTAAGAATTATGCATGCATTTCAAGTCCACTCACATATCTCTTGAAGAAAATATCATTTATATGGAATGATGAGGCTACTTTGGCATTCTCTCTTTTAATGGATGCCATGTCTTCTACACCAACATCAATTGCACCTACTTTTGGTAAAACATTCATAGTAGAGTGTGAGGCACTAGGACAAGGAATTTACGTAACATTAACACAATAAGGGATATCATTGGCTTTTAAAAGCAAGGAATTCAAAGAAAATATTTGGTGAAATCTACGTATGAAAAATAAATGGAAACAATATTACATGCAATAAAAATTGGGGATAGTATATCATTGGGAGGTACTTTAAAGTCAAGATATACCATGATAGCATAAATTATTTTTTGAAGCTATGATTTTCATTAGAAGATTAACAAAAATTAGGAGAAAAAATGCAAAATTTTAATTTTGAGATAATCCGCAAAAAGGGTAAGGAAAATTTAGTACATGATGCTCTTTCTAAAATAGAAGAGGCCTCAAATTTATATCCAGTTATATTTTCTATTCCTAGGTGGCTAGAAGAAGCTTTCCATAATGGAAAAATGACAATAGTACTAAACAAAAACTAAAATTTATAAAGGATGGGATGAACTCTATGGAGCATTGGGAGTGAAAGAGAGATATATTTTGGTGCAAATGTAGAATATTTTTATGCACACAAACATATTTGAATAAACAAATATTAAGGGAGTCCCATGTCTCTTTGATGGTAGGACACAGGGTTCCTTAAAACATCTCAAAGGATCAAAAAATATATTTTTCGAAGGAATGAAGAAAGATATTCAAAATTTTGTAAGAGAAGGTCAGGTTTGCATAATAAATAAAAGAGAGATAGTAAAATCTATAGGTTTACTTCAACCATTCCACATACATATTCAAAGACTAGAAGATATATCAATAGACTTTATTACAGGGTTACTGAAATATAAAGGTAAGTATTACATTTTTGTGGTCATTTATATAGACAAATTTTGTAGATTTTTTTTGTAGAGCTCAAAGTACATAAACAACAAGCCAAGTGGCAGAAGTGTCCGTGAAAGAAATTCATAGCCTTCATGGTTTTCCTAAAGTAATAGTAACAAGAAAATTTTGGAAATAATTATTTAATATGAGTGGAGAAACACTAGCTGCCATGAGTTCTACATATCAAACACAATCAAATGGTCAAACAAAAATAGTTAACAAATGTTTTTAAGTTTATCTACAATGTTACTCTTTAGAAAAGAAATCTTAATGGATGAAGTGGGTTCGTCAAGGAAGAATGGTAATATGATACTACCTATCACACATCTACTAAAATTTCCCCATTTAAGGCCCTTTATGGATATCCAACTCCTAGTGTCTCATACTTTTTGCAAGATAAGTCCAAAGTATAGGAAACAGAGTCACATATGGAAAATACTAAAGAGACTTTGAATATTATTATGGAAAACCTTCAAATGACATGAAACATGATAAAACAACAAGGGAAACAACATTGAAGTGAAAGATAATTTGAGGAGGGTAATTGGGTTTTTTTTATATTATAGCATTATAAGCAATCTTCATTCAAGAAAAAGAAGAATAAAGAATTAGCTCAAAAATGTTATGGCCCTAAATAATTATTCATAGGATTGCACAAGTGGTATAGAAGTTATATTTTCATTCTTCTTACATTCATAAGGTTTTTCATGTATCTTGCCTAAAAAAGGTTTTGGGAAAAAATATGCCAATGTAAATAGAACTTCCAAAATTAGATGAAGAATGAAAGTTGATTCTTGAACCACAAAAAGATATAGATAAACATTATGTATCTCTTTGACATATAACCATTATGAAGTACCTAATCAAGTGGAATAATATTCCTCTAGAATAAGGTACATGGTAAAATGATCAATTTGTGATGAAATACCCACGGCTAAAGGGTTCGTTTGAAGTTTTGACAAAGGTTTTGTTATATGCTTTATATAACGCGCGGCGGAATAGTTTTATTGGTTGTTAAGGTCCCACACAGTGATCAAATTTGAAGGGCAGGTTCGAATTTCAATTATAAGGGCATATATCTATGTCGCCCTTCCATAATGAAAAGCTTTAAAAAAAAAACTTTTCAATTGACCACAATAAATTATTTTTACATTTCATTTTCAAAAAGACAAAACCATCAATATTTATATTAATAAAAGACTATTACATATACAACAATGAAGAAGGCTCCATCTTTCATTGCTTAAATATCTCATTGGCAATGTCAACATAAGTCTTGAAGACACTATTATAAGAATTTGGATACATACCACCGGGATATAGGAGATTCTTATGTGTCAGATTGTGTAATGCAATTTTGACTTTGTCTCACAAGGAGCAACAGCATGGAGGTCTGGATTTTTCTTATAGAAAATTTTTATTATTATTTGAAATGTTGTTTATAGATATGAATACAACAATGAAATTATGAGCATGGTGGAAAATCAGTCAAGCTCATGATGCCAAACCATGATGATGTAAGTTTGGAATTTAACATTTTTACATGTTAAAGACAAATAGTCAAAATCACTGACAACTTAGTATGCCATAATTAATAATCATTCCCTGTTCACTTTTGTTAATAGGTTTATGTCACACGATGATCTCTCTTCTCTGGCATTTACTTGTATTGAAGATCACTATTCTAGGAATAAGGAGTTATTTTCTCCAAAATAACCCTAGCCAAACATTGACAATGCATCAAGGATATCTTTCTATGCTTCATAAGTACATATTTTCTACTTCTAAATCATGTCTTGGAAGTGGTTGTTTTGCTGGAAATTATTCACCAGTTGGTTTCATACCAAAGTATTTTTCTCATTTTCAACATCCAATACATGAAAAAGATAATGGTTTAAAACAACATAAATATTTGAAATTTTGCAAGAATTGTCTGGCACACTTTGAATATGAATTTTGAATTCAAGTGCATGATGTTGTATAGGATCAAGTGTCATTTTGAATACCAAATGTTTCACAAGAAACTTCTCAACATGCTACCCTGCAGTAAGGATTAAATGACAATATTGCATCAACTATTTCCATAATAAAAGTGCACCGCGGCCATAAGACTAAACAACTACAAATGTTGTAGATCTAACAAGACCACACAATCAAATGTATTCCACAAGGCCAATAATGTATGAAAAATGAAAAGGAGTTTGCAACCAAAAATACCTTAGGCAACTAATTCAATTAGATACACCAAACCATCAGCAAAAAGGAAAACCAGCCTACTCAAAAGGCAAGCGTTTACCTCCTTTGACAAAATTTTGAGTTCCTAAACAAGGGCCTTTATTGTCTTGTCAATGCCCCTAGTAATTTGAATGGGGTTTGCACCTGCTGCAACAACCTAAACAAAAAGGTTTCATTTCAAATTATTTCCACAAATTTAAGATACAACCATTGTCAGTTTTGTATTTCCTAACAAGCTCATAAATTTTGACAAAAGAACCAAAATTTTTTAATACCTGATAGCAATTTTTTCACTCAAAAACTATCTTAGACTCAATAAGCCCAACGCAAAACTAAAAAACCAAACACCATAAGACCCTACAAAAATGAATAGATGATCTTAATCCAGTACTATCGACAAAAAGTTACCTTTACACCCTCACTTATTAAACCCTATGCTGTTGAATTTTAACTTCAACTGCTGCAGCAAAAGGACGGATGCAGCAGCAACATTTTTTTTTGGAGGTTGCTTGCACGCCATCCAGAAATTTAATTCAGCATTTAAAATTCCTGCAAGTTTTTTTTGTAGACGCCTGCAGCCATATTTTTGTACAGGATTGTATTTAAACACAACAAGTAGCATTAACGCAATTCACCAACCAGAAATTAAACAAACATAAATTTACCCCCCAGTTTTCTAAATTCAGAAGGAGGACACATGGAGCATTAATATTGGATCGCATGAAATTGAAGGGAATCTGAAAACCTGAAAATCGGACCCAAATTTTATAAGGCACATTGGATTGAGAATTCGCATTACAAATTAGGCAGACGTCAGCATCCCATTTTCGAACGCGAATTTGGTTTGAAATTCAATCTATTCGGACTTTTGAAGTCCGACGGAAAGGGTTCTTTAATGTTTTGATAGTTTAATTTTATGTATGCTTTAATATATACATATGTTTCCGTCGGGTTCTTTAATGTTTTGATAGTTTAATTTTATGTATGCTTTAATATATACATATGTTTTAAACATATGTTATATATATATATCATATGAGAAATGAAAGGTGGCCATAGAATTTAGTTTTAATTTTATTTTTTTTAAAAGAGGGTTTATTATAATATGTTTTATATGTTACGGCATATAAAAATAAAAAGGATAAAAAAGCTTGGTAGTTTTTTTATAGACAGTACGTAAATTTTTTATTACACAGCAGTGTGTAAAAAGTGAAAGACTGAGTGTAACTTTTTAAGTGTGTATGCACAGCTGTGCGAAAGTGAAAAACACAGCAGAGTGTTTTAGAGACAGAGTATGTTTGTTTTGAACAGATAGTGAGTTGGTTTTATGCATTGCGTTTTGTAGCAGTCATAATTTTGTAATCCCTCTTAGTGAGGAAGAAGTATAATAGTTCTTTTTTGAGTTATTGAAGGGAATAGAAGTTTGCTTTCAAAGTATTGAAACTCTGTCTCCTGTCAAAGAAATTTTTATTTTCTCTGTGTTAGAGGAAGGGAGATTTATTCTCCATTCATTGTTCTAGAATTTTTCAATATTCCAACATGTGCAAGAACAACAGATGTTGTGGTTCCATCCCCAGCTAAATCATTTGTCTTTGCCGCAGCTTGCCTTACCAACTTGGCCCCAATATTTTCAACTGGATCCTCTAATTCAACCAATAAAAAGGCCAAAACCATAGCATTGAGGTACATTTCATTACACTGTCAATAACAATAAAATTTGACTCAGCCATAACCCTTTCCTTTTATTGTTGTGAAAAGCTTTATGCATTACTCTAATGTGGCTAGTCCATCGGCCAAGTAGACCACTGGGTAACAAATATGTTTCCTTTCACCTTTGAGTTTTCAAATTATGCCTACCAAATCTAAGACATTTAAGAGGGGGAACTAATACAACGTTAAAAAGAAAACCAGAGCACACATCTACAAATTACCTCCTTAGCTGCCGTCACACCATCATTAACTATTTTCGGAGAACCATGCTTGCTCTCCAAGACAACATTTTTCCCTTCGCCCCAAGGGTGACTCCAACAAGATCAGCAAGTTTGTTCACACCGCCTGCAAGACAAATTGAAAATGTTTTCAGTAAGTGTGCAATTGAATGCCAGACCATATGCCAAAAAAACCCTCCATGAAAAATTAAAATAACACATTAAAATCGAATATAAGTGGACAAATAAAGATCCACCGCATTGAAGTTTCACGTGCAGGTGACCTTCCTTTAAACATAATTTTTTCTCTGACCTGCAATTTTTTTATCACTGAGCCATCCTTGTTGAAGTACAACTCCTTTTCCATAGCTATTGTATTAACTACCTTCTCTCTGTTGTGTAATCTTAGAGTCCCTCTTCTTCTTGAGCAATTAAAGGAAATGGGTGAAAAAACTGAAAGAGAAGACAATTGTCTGCCATAATTATCAAACATTGCACCCAACTTCTTCCCCTTTCCATTGTTACCCAATGAGGTAGATGTGGCAATTTTTGTCATACTTCCCAAAGCATAGGCCTTCTTCTCTTATCCTAAATATAGAATTACAAGATCTTCATATTAGTATGAACCTTAAAAAACATGACTACCATTGCTAAAAACCACTTTTAAGTTGTAACAGGCAAACTAAAAAACTATCGCAACTTTTGGCAACTTATGGAGCATTAAGAGAGAAACAACCAAAGAGAAATACAACCACAATCATCATTTTAATGAGACCGGACTATATATTTGCATTAAGATAATAGAAAGAAATCACGACTATATTAAGGCTAGCACAAAACAATCTTTAACCAGTGTCTCTCGCGGCCTTCAAGTTGCCATGCTAGAGGTTGCATATTTTTAATTTAAATTCTTGACCTCTCATGCCCATCTATGAATGCATCCAATGGGATATCTACATCAAATGCTCCTTTATATCCCCAAAAACAAATTCCCTACTACAAGAGCACTAGTATTGATGGATCACCCCACACCATCCCACCCACTAGAAACGGTGAAAAAGGAAACTCGAGAAAACTTCTGAAATATCTCAAGATGACTATATGGGTGGTTCTTATGAATCAACCAACCATTCAGAACATGCTCATCAATCCAAACCATGAGTATTATGTGACGATATTCAAGCAGGCACTGAATCGGATTTCTGAAGCCATGTTAGAGAAACCCTAAACTCTCACTGAAAATAGGTGAAATGTGGCACCACTCAGAGATTGACATGTGCCAATTGGTACAAGTGGTAGACAATTGGCATGCTCAAACAACGAGGTGATGCAAGAATGACATGAGGGAGAAAATATCAGAAAAGCCCCAAATCTGGAGAACTAAAGCTCATCACCAACTTGAGATTGACAACTTTACATGATGTAACCTATGAAATCGTAAATGGAGAAATCATAGTAACAATAAAGTAACCTATGTAACAATAAAGTCGAATTCATCCTGGGAGTGGTAATGGAAGAAATCATAGTGAAAAACTAAAACATGCAGAGTTGCTTACAATCAAATAGATGAAAAAACACATACAAAAAACCTAGATAATAATCATGAACAAGCTTAATATTGAATTATGAACTGTAAAGGAACTTACAAAATGTGACATTTCAAACTTGGTCAAGCGCACAAGCAAAAATATCCTGGACATGACCCTAGTTGACAAGTTGTATTGCTCATGATGCAAGAGAATTTGTACCTGCACTGCCAAGTCAATCAAAATCCATCATTATCTATACAATAAATACAAGTAATTGATGTAGTATTTTTTACTCTAAGATGCATTCTTATGATAATGTTAGAAAATATGTTGAAAATGTCAAAACATACCTGAATAAGCTCCTCTTCATTTCAAGAACAATTTATTGGAGTCGCATGAACTTGGAACAAGCCTCCCACGATCCGAAAGAGTAGCAACTAAGTCAACAGTGACTTTTTTGTTGCTACACTGGATCGAGGGAGGTTTGCTCCAAGATTAAATCGCTCCAATAAATTATTCTCTACTAAACAGGGCCAACCACGTGAAGGTGGAAGCTCTTATGGCCCCTCCCCCCCCCCCTCACATCACTCTCAATTCCCAAATACCCAATCTATATTTCATTTTTTACTTTCATGAGCATAAAAAAAAATATTCAATAACTAATAAAAAAACAATTCAACAAAAAGTATGCAAGGAAACATTGAAATTAATGCTTGACATAAAAATAGTATGATAAATGAGTTTTTTATATAACGCAAAAAACGTTCCAAGTATGGTAACGCTTGTCTTATAATAATACAATATTTTACATTATCAAATTTTCTTTTTCTTCTTCCTATTTCTAAAGCTCCTAATTACATCATCAATATCATCGTGCTCTACTCCTATTTCGTGCCTTTCGACCCGCACTGCTGACCTAGTTGCGTAGTCACGATGTCTGGTCTCATCCAATGACAAGGCATCACCTACAAAAATAGATAATATTAAATTTTAATTGTCAGTTTTTAAATATCATTGAACTAGTTCGGTAATATTAATAAAAAAAATTGCAATGATATTATTTACCTGGTGCACCAGTTGTCACCACTGACCTAGTTACGTAGTCATGACGTCTGGTCTCATCCAATGACGGGGCATCGCCTACAAAAACAGATAACATTAAATTTTAATTGTCAGTTTTTAAATATCATTGAACTAGTTCAGTAATATTAATAAAAAAAATTGCAATGAGATTATTTACCTGGTGCACTAGTTGTCGTCATTGGGACTCTTGCCCTATCTTCCTCTCTGGTGGTAAGATCCTCAAGGGAAACATTCTCTATCATTTAAACAAAAAACGTTATAAGGACAACCATCAAGATATAATTAGAAAAAATTATAAGTGGAAATTAATTACCGTCATGGCCCTCACTGATAGTAGCATTGTCGGCCTAGTCCCCACTACAATTATCAGGTTGCACGTGAGTATCATCTACATCTAGCTCTAAAACTGGGTTATTTTCCTCGTCAGTAGTGCTACTCCCTTGATTTAAACAAATTTGTTAGACATTAAAATTATGGACGAAAACAAACATATTGAAAGTTTAATGTTTTACCTTATCAGGCATTCTAGATCTTGGGACCTGCCCCAAGCTTCTGCGACATTCAACTACGGCTTGATAGCCGAAATGGAAAGCGATATTTTTATCTTCCTCTATAGTTTCTGTTCTGAAGTCATCACCCTACATTACATATGATTGTGTATTTTTAATCATATTTGATAGGATTACAAGAACATTGGAAGGCGATACAATTAATTATAAGATGTTTAGCTACTTAATTACAATTCTTGCGGCTAATTTCAAGTAGCCACCCTGGCCTACCTTGTGATGGCCCTTTTTTTCAATCCTAGCTTTGGTTGCCTTTGAGGTGTTAGGCAACCTAGCATCAAAATATTGAAGTCAGATATGACGTAGCACACTTTTATTTTAGACATAGAGAAAATTAAAGCTATTGAATTAAAGTTGTAATTTACCTTGCGAGTCTAGTTGGCATTTTTCCTTCTTTCTTTGCCCTTTTCTCTTTTCCGTCATGGATGAGTGCTCTCCACTCACTCTCTGGAACTGTGAGAGGACGCTCATATCTAGGGTTAAATTGCAATTGCATCCTATAGGTGTCCCTGGTATATTTCAAATATTTGCTGGCTACCCGAGCCACCGTTGTTCTGTCAAATGTGCCGACCCCAAAAAGGGCTTCTAGATAATCTAGAAGTTCTTTTTTCAGGTTGGAATTCTGGGAATTCCACCCTGTGCGTATGGTTGGGCCAAAAATTACCAATGCATGGCTCTCCAAAAACCTATAGAACTCATTGTTTCCTACACAGAAAAAAGAAGAAGAAGATATTATCATTAATTTAAAAATAAAAATCATGATAAATATGTTTTAGATAAAGTACATGAAATAGTTAAAATATTAAAATTTACCCGGGAGTTGTACATGCTTTATAGGGACACCCTCATCGTTCACCAACAACGTGCCATTAATGGTCCCTGTGGAGCTGACACGTGTAGCTCCAGGAAACGCAATAATGTAGCTGGCCATATCAACCTCATCATTGCCAACACGTTCAGCAGTTGGCTGGGTGTCAGCTTGGGCAGGGTGTGTTTCTTGGCTAGCACCTAAAGGAGTAGAAGGTGTACGAGAGGGTTGTTGGGCAATCTCTTGCCCTTGTGTCCCACTACCACCAACACCCGGTTCAGCAAATGCCAGAAAACGCTACATACAAAAGAACTTTTTGTTAGTTTAGTCAATGTAAAAATTAAAAATCAAACTATCACAATTCATCTCATGCAAAACAAAAAAAATATCCTTTTGACTTTTTATTATTACTTGATATGTTTCTAGCTGGCTCATAAGTTGTTTTATCCTCTCTTCTATTTCAGGTGTTTGAGGCGCGTCTATCAAAGTATTAAATTCCGACCTTGCATCTCATGCCTTTTTTCGCAACAAGAACACTGGAGATAGGGATGAAGAAAGCTCTTCCTCAAAGAGGGAATCATCAAGCGTACCATGGCTAGGTGTCTGCATATTTGAACAAAATTAATATTATTTCAATTATGTAAATAACTAAAATACCTAAAGATAGAGCAATGCTGGCACTTTACATGTTCTTCCGCTGGCCTCTTTCCGCGATCATCCTGTCTCTGGGTTGTTCCTGCACTGCTCTCATCAGTCTGCCACATTGCAATAAAATTATAAATGTAAAAACTTGAAAACAATCTAAATTGAAAACACAAAATGAAAACTGAAATGATTTCTAATAAGACACCGGACGACAAAGTTAGAGTTTCAAATATGCCTTGCATTGAATTCAGTCCTGGAAACATGTCATTGCACATTAAGGCACCCAAACAAGAGACGATTTGACAATGAAGACCTTATTGAATATATTGTTGGAGCAACTTCTAGTAAACTTGTTGTGAAGACCTTGAGGACATTTTTGGAGCAACATTGTTGAAGTTTATGGTATAGCATTGTTGGAGACGATCTTGAAGGGCCTTGAAGTGAAGCTTTTGGAGCAACTATTGAAAAATCCTTAGAGCATTTAAGTAAGGCACTTTCTATCTTCCATCACCTTTTCCTTTCAATATCCTTTAAACGATTTTGTTGATATTTAATGTTTGAAATCACGTTATAATTCCTTGATTATATGTGTTTGGGGACTTTCCCTTTGAAATTACCCAAAAATACCCTGGCAATTTTATCTTTAGGATGCATGTTTGACCCTATTGTTCAATATTTTGATTGATAGTAGTAAACATAGAGAGTTAGGGGGCTCTTGACTTGGTTTGGTTGGGCCATTAGATTCCTAACATCTACTAGGGAGAACCCCCCTTGAGTTGGAGGAGAGCTAGCCCGAAGTGAAAAGAGGTTGGTGAGGTGACAATGGGGCTATTGAATTACACATGGTATCACACTTTAGCTTTAGGACTTTATCTTGAGAAGTGCGAGATTTTTCTATATCAATTCTTAAATTGTTTACAACACTATTGTTAAGAACTAATAAGAAGTGATGTTGAGGGGTTTTTGGGTATAAGAAACAATACCATTTAAAAACTAGGGTTCTCAGTCCTTGGCATTCCTTCACCTGGGCCTAGGGGCACACTAGAATAATTTCACACTAAACCATGCAAACTTAAAAGTAACTTAACAGATCCATAAAGTAATAATTATCATAATTCCTAATTTTCTATTGTACGATATGATGCAAATTATTCAAACATGAAGCAATGAAGACATGCAATGTCTAAATTTCAAGATTGATGAACCAATACAAGAATTTAGAAACTACAACTTTGATTCAATACTCTATGTCCTAACTCCAGGAAGGAATCTAGTTTGTAGTACATAACATGCATCGTGTATTATCAATTCTTAATTGACAACAACTAAAGGTCATCTACCTCATCAATTCCTTCCCATTTTGTGTTTTTATGTTATATTCCTTATAAAAGTGTCAAATTTCTCTCAAAGTAAGCAACCACTGAATAAAAATAAAAATAGTTGAGATATGATTGAGAAATGGTCATTTATTTCTTGAAAGGATCTTCACAATTTCTTTGGTTGTTTTTCATCTCAAGAAACAAGAAATGACCTAAGAAACTATCGTGATGTAAGATAAGAAACAACACAGTGCAATGGCCATTTTCAAAGCCAAATGATGTCCATTGAGGACATGGCCTTTATTTGGTTCCTGTTTCATAGGAGTTTCGGGTAGAAATGGAACTTTTTTGTACCATTTCTAGTAGTAAAAAGGGAAAACCTTCTTTTTCCATGGGAAATAATTTACCTTTTCTTTTTCAAGATAATCTAAATCACAAAAAATATGAACTATACTGCACACATTCTTGGATAATGTGAAAGTGGAAAAGGAATACCCTACACAAGTGATGCACACACGTACATTTGAACACTAATAGATTTTTTTAGTTGAAATGCAATGCTTGTTTTCATTTAAATGTAGGATTTTTAAAGCAGGGAGAAATAATGGCTGCCAAATTAATAAGCGTTTCTTTGGGAAAAATTTAAATCTTGTATTGGGTGATGAAGATAATAGAGGGTATTGAATCTTGATTCTTGACATTGTGTTTAACTGGAATAACTCAAATGATTATAAATATCAGTGGATGAGTTCTTTTTTTCAAGTATGTCACTCAAAACTCTTATGTCAAAGCATTGTATGATGGCTAGCATTTGCTTGTTTCCCTTTCTTCAATTCAATGTAAAAAGTATATTAATATATTGGAGCACGAATGATAACTACAATTGTTTGCTCTGCAGTATATCCAGCCCCAAGATTATGAAAAGTTTTCTCAAGTGGAGCTATTGGTTATTGATGAAGTAGCTGCAATTCCATTGCCTGTTGTAAAGGCTCTGCTCGGGCCATATTTAGTGTTTCTGTGCTCTACTGTAAATGGGTAATAATTATAAATGAGCCAACCACAATCATAGATTTTGTAACCATTCGGTTTCCATGGATAGTGATGATGATATTAACCCTATATATCAGTGACTTATATCTATATGACAATGATCTCAACATTGACCTTGATATGGTTGTATGGATGTGACCTTTGGTATGTCATCAGAAAATCCCCAAATCTGGAGAACTAAAGCTCATCACTTTCAATCTAGAGTACTACCCTTGTGATAAAGTTGATGACTTTCGATCTCCCATTCTCTACCACTTTGCACTTCACCTTCAATATAGATCAAACCAAGGGAAATTCGTTACTAGGTGTTGAGATGGATGAGTTTGTCGAACTAAAATCCATAGCTTAAACTTCATGAAACTGGTGGAGTCAAATTCATGCAAGCACAAACACATCTTACACATCCTCTTTGAAACTCATCCGAAATAACATTGGAAGACATCTAGAGAGAACCCTACAGCCTAACACAATCCAATGGAATTGACCAAAAAAACCCAAATAGAGTCAACCCTACTATAGGAAGAAGGGCCTGCAGTAAGAACTTACCATTTTGCAAGAGATGAGGGCGAACGCTGTTCTGCAAGAGCTGAGGGCGAATGCTGTTCTGCAAGAGCTGAGGGCGAACGCTGAGGGTGAATGCAAGGCGAATGCTGTTTTGCAAGAGCTCAGGGCGAATGCTGAGGGCGAATGCTGTTCTGCAAGAGCTGAGGGCGAATGCTAAGGGTGAATGTTGTTCTGCAAGAGATGAGGGTGAATGCTGAGGGCTAATTTTTTTCTGCAAGAGCTAAGGGCGAATTCTAAGGGCAAATGTTTTTCTGCAAGAGCTAAGGGCGAATGCTGAGGGCGAATGCTGTTCTGCAAGAGCTGAGGGTGAATGCTGTTCTGCAAGAGCTGAGGGCGAATGCTGAGGGTGAATGTTGTTCTGCAAGAGCTGAGGGTGAATGCTGAGGGCTAATTTTGTTCTACAAGAGCTGAGGGCGAATGCTAAGGGCAAATGTTTTTCTGCAAGAGCTGAGGGCGAATGCTGAGGGCGAATATAGTTCTGCAAGAGTGGAGGGCGAATGCGCGCGTGATATCAAACGTTAATGTAGTTTTTAATAAAATCATTTTTATGTAGCGCACATATAAGTTTCATATTTTTATGTAGCATGCATATAAGTGTCATTATACCGACGGCAGACAAAGCGTCGCTATTGCAATGGATTCCCCCAAACGTCGCAATTGCGATACTTAGACATTGTGTCACACTTGCGACGTTTAGAGGCAGTCGTCGCAATTGCGACACTTTGTCTAAGTGTCGGTATTGCGACACTTTTCTCTAAACGTCGGTATAGCGACGGTTTCGGGCGGGATTGAAAAAATTTGGGGAAATTTCTGACATTTGGTCAAAAGCGTCGGAACCAAGTGTCAGAATTTCCCCCAAATGTGCTAGTGCCAACTGAAACCTCTAGGAACGACGGAAAATCCACCCCTCTCCTCGATAGCCCTGTAATGAAATATATGTCCTCCTCAGTGAGCATGTACCACTAGTTAGGACCAACCCGGAAAGCTTATAGGTGGGCATTCCACCTGCGGATAAGATGTCTCAAAAACAGACCATGGCCCTTTAGGGAATTAGCCTCCTCATAGAACTTGAGGAGGCCTACCTACCTTAGGAGACCCTAGGTAGTTATTGTAATAGGGTGAGGGTACGCATCTCTATCCCTCTCTCATGCCTCCCACAGGTGAACCATGTTATACTGGTATGCCTGTTGTTGTTTTTGTTCCCCCTCTTCTCTCCTTTCTGTCTCTAAATGATTGACATATTAAATACATTTTTTTTATTAAATGATACATGTATTTAGGAATATACATATATGTTTTTTTAGGGAAAAAAAAAACAGTTGGTGCGGCACAAAAAACAGGCATGCACTGGTACTGATGCGTCTTTTTTTGTTGTGCACCGATGGCAGTGCACCAGAAAATGTTTAGCGCACCGGCGACAGTGCACCTAAAAATTTTCAACGCACTGTTGACTATGGACGGTGTCCAGAGTGTGGTGCGCTGACTAAACTCTATGCCCCAGGGCATATAGTTCAGTCAGCGCATCGACCTCCTGAAATCATTACATAGTCAATGGTGCAGTCTTTTACCAGGCCACACCATTGACCCTGTCGAAATGTGGAATGTGGTGCACTGACAAATATACCCACCCCAGGGCGGATATTTAAGTCAACGCACTGCATTACCGCTATTCCACATGGTCAATGGTGCGGCCAGGTAACCGAGCACATCGCACTTTTTTTTAAATTTTAAAATAACATGGTGCTTCTTTAGTACTGCCCTGGAACCGATGTGGATACCATTCGCACCAATTGTGGTGTGACCTGTAAATTTACAAGCAACACCGCGAACCAGTGCGAGCCGAATGGCTCGAGCACACCGTGCGACAATTTTTTTTTTCTTCTAAATGGTTAATTTTAAGATAATTTGAAATTATAATCCACTAAAAGGCTTAATTATGGAAAAACAAGAAAATTACCTGTACATTTGGCCGTCAAGGAGGCATATTGGCTGTAGAATTTGCAAAAGAGAATTTGCCCATTGTTTTGCAAAATTCAAGCTGGAGATTGGTGGGAAATGCACAGTAGAATTCCGTGCAATGGGTGCAATGGGAGCACTAATGTCAGGGCGGCTCAGAAAAGGATAAATTGCATCGGTGGTTGAGAGCTTTGGAGCACTGAGAAAAGTGAAAAATGCGGTTTTTTGGCTGTAATTTTTTTTATTTAACCCTGTTCCCGTGCGCAGGGTTTTATAGGTGCACCGGTGCGGTTGCTTAAGACCGCACCGGGTGGTTTCTGTTTTTGCGCGGTGTGGAATATTTGTAATAAGACGACCGGGTGGGTGTGTATGGAGCACATGGTGTCTGGTGTGCCAATGTTTTGTGTGCGTTGGTGCTTTCTCTTATTGAATGCATCGATACGGTTTAGGATGATAAGCGCACCGGACAAAAAAATCCACAAAAACCTCCACCCGCCAACCTCCTCTAGTAACCTCTGCTAGAAACAGATGTCTGGGGTATTTTTATAAGGGGTTCCTTAAAAAGATCCGCTAGAGGGTATTTTCCTTGTAGTGCC